>CM023949.1:362645-448585 GCA_013407115.1 Glycine latifolia
GGTGGTGGTGGTGGAGGAGGAGGTGGCAATGGAGGGCAAGGCCATGGTTATGGTAGTGGTTTCGGTGGAGGTACAAGTAATGGAGGCATGGGAGGTGGAGGAGGTGGAGGAAGTGGTGGTGGAAGTGGTAATGAAGGGTATGGTCATGGTAATGGCTTTGGAGCTGGCATGGGCATGGGTGGATATGGAGGCAAAGACGGCGATTATAAAGGTAGCAATAATAGCAAAGGTGCAAGCAATGATCATGGTGTTAACAATGGCTTTGGAATTGGATTTGGCATGGGTCTTGGGTTTGGTTTTGGCATAGGAAGCAATGGTGCAAAGGTCACCAATCAAGGTGATGTGAATGATCCTTAGAGAGGTCAAAATTTATCGATGGCCTGGAGAGCCATACTTAGATGTTTGAAAGTTGAAATGAAACATATTGAAAATAATTTATTATTTGTACTTTATCGGTGAAAGTTACAAGACTCTTGATGACTTATGTCAATAATCACTTTTTGTCTTATAAAATGCATGAATCACATTCAGAAATACAAATAAAAATACTATTTATTTTTAAAATTTTTCAATGAATATATATGATAGGTGATCACTTTTCAATTCTTACTTTTCTCAGGTTTGTTCTTTAAACTCCAATACATTATTATACTTCGTTCGTTTGCTTTTCTTTCTATATTTTATTACTCTTTCAATTCTTTTATTAGATCATTTGTCAACACCATGATAGAGTCATTTATAAACAGAAAATTAAAATCCACTAAATTACATTCATAAATAGAGTCATTCACCCCTCTATAAATGGACTACTGTACGTGAGAAGAGAAGGTACCACCCGTCACCCGAGTGAGAGAGAGGGGGTCATGTAATGAAGGGAGTTTATAAAGTTTATTTATAAAACTTGTAATGGAAGGATTTTCTCAAATTTGCCTAGAAAATTTGTAAGCTTATTTGATGTTTTTTATTAATTTTTCTCGAGTATAATGATTTGTTAGTTTTGAAAAATGGACATTCCTTCTTTTGTTTTTTGTGATGTTTCCTTCATTTTCACATAAAAATTATAATTTGATTAAATAAACTTATATTATTTAAAATATTTTTAATAAGATTATTTTAAATAAAAAAGATTAACTATTTTGCTTTATAATTTTAAAATTTTATCAACTTTTGATCTAAGACCAAGTATTTTAATTAAAATTAAAAAACAATATTATAATTAATTAAAATAAATAGTTTGTCATTAACAAAACAATCCAAAAACTAGTATTAATTCCAAATCACCAATAGCACAGAAAGTAAATATGTCATATAATTTCCTATAATAAATTAATAATATGATAGATCTTTGTCATGTTAGAGATTTCTTCTCGAGATTTATATTGCCTACATCATCGTTAATATTGGAAAGAATATGTAATTTAGATGCTTTTTTTACTGCATTAATTTAGATGTTTTTAAACATAGTAAATATGATATATAAGTTGGTATGAATATAATACATATACTCACAGTATACAGATATTTTATATTCTCATTTAATTCTAAATTATAATATATAACATCAATTTCTATTACTATTAATTAAAATTTATTAAAAATTATAAAATTACAAGAGAGATCCATTTCATGAAAAAGTAAAGGCCACAAAAATGATAAGTTTTAAACAAATTTTAGTTAATGATAAAGAGTGTGTTTAGTATTATGTTAAAATGTGTGTTACTGCTCTCTCTCTCTATATATTATTTATAATAAGTACTTTAAGTGAATGTTTGGTAGGAGAAATTTTTTTCATATTTAAGAATCATGATTCTTGAGAATCTTGAATCTTAGGAATGATGTTTCTTAGAAATGAATATAATATAATTGATTGACCATTATAAATATTTAGATGAGTTTCCTTTAAATCAAAAAGTTACTTAATATTTATACTAGTTGTCTTAATTTAATAAAATAACATGAAATTTCTTAATTAATGTACTCAAAGAAAAATTAACTTGAAAACAAAAAGATTTTTACCTTTGGCATGCGATTTTTTTTGTAAAAAACTAGTTAAAGAATATTCTCAGAAATCATCTTTTCCACATAAACTAAAAGTTTATCCCCTGTCAAACAGCCCCCAAAGATAATATCAAAGATGATTTCCGATTTACTAATAATGATTTTTTTTAACAATACATGCTCGTTAAACCTTTAAAAAGCATATGTAGAGATTATTTTTTAAAGTTTAAACTATAAAAAAATCAAAGAAATTACAAAAGATTAAAAAAAATATTTAGATATTAGAGTTAATATATGTATATATATATATAATGATTTTAAATATAAGTAAGAATCAAATTAATAATGAGCTTGTTTGTTTAAGTTTATTGTTTTTTAAATGTATTTTTAATAAAATAAGTAATTTTATGATTTGTTTCTCTAAATTTATTTTTTAAAAGAGTAGTTTTGTTCAAAAATATTTCTTTAAAAAATATTTTTTGAAAAAGCATTTAAAAAATTAAAATTAAACAAATTACTCCCATAACTATCACATACATATTATATTCTACACAAATTTTATGTCAGTTTTATAATATTACAAGAGTAACATACAGTAGAAATAATGTTTAAAATAATCATACATATAAAATAAAATATTATTTTTTATAAAAAGAAGTAAAATATATATTTATAAATAAAAACAAGGTCTATTGTGATTCTTAGAAGAGTAGTAGTTAAAAAAAATCAAAAAATCATAAAAAAAATACTATCAATATATTTTCCTCATAATTTTGAAGGTATTTTCATCATAATTTATAATAAAATAATTTACCCATTAATTGCTATGAAGTATGAACACTTGTTGTCAGACCCTATTTTTAAGTTTCCATCTATGAATTTATTATTCGAAACAAATATTGCTCTCATCATCTGATGACAAGTGGGTCCCATTGTACAGTAACCTCGGACAAGATAACCGGCAGAGACAGTACATTGTGTGGAGTTTCCCATTCTATTGGCCATAGGATGCTCCAGGTGCATAGAAAGCATACATGATCAAGCAACACTTGAACATGAACTGCAATAAAATAAAAAATAAAAAAAAGAACAAGCAAGGTAGTAAACTCGTGTCTGGTTATGGAATTACCACTCTCAACTCAATTCTCAAGGCACAACATAATTCACTCCCACTCACTCACTCACACACCAACCCCTTTCTTTTTTTTTTTTTTTTATCTCTTTGTACCTCTTTATATTTTTTATTCAAATATGTCTCATTACAACAGATAAGCGAGCCTTTTATTTCATACACATATATAGAAAAAGGTTATCTGTCAGATCCTTCTGTTTTGCTTGCACTACTGATGCCTTTTCGGGCACCCAGATTTCCACAATTGTGAGTAACTTCACACACCATGTAAGTGCCTTTACCCTTCTTTTATCTCTTCCTTCGTTGCATTTTCCCATGTGGACTCGTCTTTGCTCTCACGTAAATACCATGATCTGTGTTATTTTTATCGGATTGCTTGAGTTTTTGATGATTCTTATGAATCTGGGAATTGAAACTTGGATCTAGACAATTGATAAAGATTTGAGTTATAAGCGTTTCTGGCTATGTGGGGTGTTATGTTATGTGTTGTTGTTGATGATACAAAATCTCTTATTTCATTTGTTTTTGTTGTATGATTTTCCGTGTCATATGTCACTGCCGCGTTAAATTGATATCATGATTCAGGTTCTGAATTCTACAATGCGTTGGATAAAGGTTTTCTAGGATACTTTGGAATTTGACGTACGACCATCTCATGGTAATTATTTCATTGTAATAGAACATGAACTGCGCCCACTTCTGGTCTTAAAGAAGAATTGAAATTATTGTTCTCACAAGTGTCACCTCTGAACCTGGCCAGTTCAATTAGCCTCTTTTGTTTGTTTATGTAGTGCAACCCAGTTCGGCCAGACCCAAAAGAATAATCAAATTGCCCACTAAATATGCAGATTATCATGTCTAAATTATTTCCTTAATTCCAGCAGTCAATCATTTTCCCGTTATTTACCTTTAATTGTTATTTCCTTGATTTTTGGTTGAATTACTTGATTTGAGTTATTTCCAGTTGTAATGCTAATTCTGCAAGTATAATTGTACCCACTGGGAGTAAGGAAAATAAACAGAACATTACAATTCTTTAATCTCTTCCTCTCTTTCTTTATCTTCTCTCTCCCCTGATCCTTTTCTATTCTAAGAACGGCCTTCAGTTTGTTTGTATCTGCTAAGTTTTGATCATATCTATAGCAACATCTCAATGAAATGGCATAAAGCAATTTGTTTTGTTTCAATTATGACCTGGAAATTTGCCCCTTTCTGGGGTAGGGACTAGAGAGAGTAACATGATGAGTGTTAATGGTATACTATAGATGACATGGATTACTTTGACCACCCCCCCAATTAATCAAATGTTATTAACTTAAAGTTATGCTGTGTAGATTAAACCTTTTGACATTGAGCTCCATTTATTCATCAGATAACAGAAAATGAGGGGGGGCTTATGGCAACTTGGGCAATCAATCACTCGCCGTCTTGCCCACGGTGATAAGAAGGCTGTTGCTCGTAGGTATTTTGCCTCGGATGCTGAGCTGAAAAAGACAATCGTTTATGACTTCCATGTTGCTAATGGAGGGAAGATGGTGCCATTTGCTGGATGGAGCATGCCAATCCAATATAAGGACTCAATTATGGACTCAACCCTTAACTGTAGGGAGAATGGTAGCCTTTTTGATGTTTCCCATATGCGCGGGCTAAGCCTCAAGGGAAAGGACTCTGTTCCGTTCCTTGAAAAGCTTGTCATTGCTGATGTTGCTGGGCTTGCCCCTGGAACTGGTTCATTGACTGTCTTCACAAATGAAAAAGGAGGGGCAATTGATGATTCAGTTATTACCAAGGTGAAGGATGATCACATATACTTGGTTGTGAATGCTGGATGTAGGGATAAAGATCTGGCTCATATTGAGGAGCATATGAAGGCATTCAAGGCCAAAGGTGGTGATGTGTCATGGCACATCCATGATGAGAGATCTCTTCTTGCTCTGCAGGTCATTTATCAAAATGTTGTGCATTTGCATCATGACATATTTTGAAAAAACTTGCTGCTATTGAGTTTACCCCTTCATTTCCATATTATTGAGATAGCTCTAATCTGCTTTTTTAAAATTAAGAATGCTTATGAAATAATTCAGTCTACTATTACCTGCCCTGTATATATTTGGATGTTGTGTAATTGCACATTCGTTTGCACCTACTTCTTGTTATCTATTTTCCCGTGATCTTGTCATGTAAAAATTGTGTCCAACTGCCATCTCTCATTTCATAAATATTCACAAATATATATAAAGTATAAACCCAACCTTTTTTTTTTTTGGATCAGCAAAAAATATGTATATTCATATATATGTAAGAGGTATAAGCTATACCCAAGCTTTACAGATGGATAGTAAGAACCATTAATACATAGCCCCACCAGGAGGTTACAAAATATTTATAAAGTATAAACCGTACCTATTTAATGCTATGAAGAGAGAGTGACACAGTATTCCCATCACAAGGTCATGTGAAAACTTAACATGAAAAGATACATTCCCTAAGTTGATTTGTGCTCTCTTTTAAATTGACTACTAAATTGAGGGGGACTTTTAAATTACTGAACTATTCTTCAATTAACATTAACAAAGGATCCTTGTTTCCTTTGTAGCAGGGTCCTCTTGCTGCTCCGGTTCTTCAACACCTGACAAAAGAGGATTTAAGCAAGATGTACTTTGGGGGTTTCCAAGTGTTGGACATCAATGGTGTGCAGTGCTTTCTCACACGGACAGGGTATGTTTTCATGTTGTTTGCTTTCTGTAACATTAGCAATTCAACTTGTAAAGTTTGTCTGAGATGTAGTAATGCTACCTGAATGTCCATCTTATATGATATCACCTTTGCTACATCAATGTTAAAAGTGTTACCTTATACAGTAATTTTTTGGCTGATATAATGAGTGCAATTTCATAATTTCAGTTAGTCTTTTTGTGTTATTAGCTTAGGGAGTACTGTGCATAATAACACACTCTTCACTGAGACTTTCAGGTATACTGGGGAAGATGGATTTGAGATATCAATTCCCTCAGAGAGTGCTGTGGATCTTGCCAAGGCAATTCTTGAAAAATCTGAAGGGAAGATAAGACTGACAGGATTAGGTGCTCGAGATAGTCTACGACTTGAAGCTGGATTGTGTTTATATGGCAATGACTTGGAACAGCACATTACACCTATTGAGGCAGGACTCACATGGGCCATAGGGAAGAGAAGGAGAGCAGAAGGGGGTTTTCTAGGTGCTGATGTTATACTAAAACAGCTTGAAGAAGGCCCTAAGATCAGGCGTGTTGGTTTCTTTTCTTCTGGCCCTCCTCCCAGAAGCCACAGTGAGATTCAAGATGAAGGAGGGAACAACATTGGGGAAGTCACAAGTGGCGGATTCAGTCCTTGCCTCAAGAAGAATATAGCCATTGGATATGTGAAATCAGGATTGCATAAAGCAAGCACCAAAGTAAAGATTATTATTCGAGGAAAGTCTAATGAAGGAGTTGTTACAAAGATGCCATTTGTACCAACAAAATACTATAAGCCGTCCTAATTTACTTTGAGGTTTCACCTTTGACCTTTCCCAATACTCCCCCTTAACCAGTTTCTTATAATCTGGAATTTGTAATGGATTTCTATGCCATTGTCCTACCCACATCAAGTACAAGGAGAAAGCCTTGCATTAATAACTCAATTTTCATTCAAACATGTATGATAGTTGAGAGAAATCTTGAAATTTTCTGACATTGTTCCCACCAACGTATATATTGAAGTCAAGATGAAATCTATGGAATTGACTTCAAAGTGTACTAGTGAATGACCTGTGATATTCATTTCATTTTATTGTGTCATTTTATTCCTTTGGGGTGATATCAACTGCATATCATCCACAGACCACAAAACCATAATAATGCTTTCTAATTTAGGGGTGGAAATAGGCCAGGTTTTGATAGGCTTAAGCTTGACTCGCATCATTATCATTAAGCTTAAGTCTGGCTTGTTACATGTTCAAAATAAGTTATTAAGGCTTGAGCCTGGTCAGCATAAGTCTGACTTGGCCTGAAAGCCTGTATACAAAGTCTGATTAAATAAAAATAAATAATTAAAAAAAATAATAATATAATAGATATATTTTTCTTATAAATTATAAATTATCAAATATGATCTTATAAGTTATAAATATGTTTCTCTTAATCATTTTATGAGATTGTCAATGTGATTTTTTGAAGTGGTTGATTATTTACTTTCATAAATAAAAAAAATATTTTTTAAAAATAAATATATTATTTTTAAGTTTTAATATATATATATATATAAAATAGGCAAGTCTAATAGGCCTAACAGACTTTTTTTTAAAGTTTAAGTATGATCTTTTTATTTAAACAGACTTTTAAAAAAGTCTTAACCTAACCTTTATAATAAACAAATCAAGTCAGACCAAACTTTAAATAGGTCAGGTAAAGAAAGACACCTGATAAGCAGCCTAATCCATTTCCTCCCCTATTTTCTATAATAAGTTTTAGTGAATCAGGTTCTAATGTAAACATTCACAATAACCATACCATGAATTTGGATTGATCACTAATTACAGAAAAAATAGTTCAAGCTTTCAACAAATTGAATGAGATTACAATAACATAAAACATGATGCTCCGGTTCTAACGCTCGAACCTTACTATTTAAAAGTGGCTGGCTAGTTATACCTTTCTTAGTTGTTAGTATGCATCACCAAGCTGCCAAACCTTCATGATTCTCACTTGGTCGCAAGATGCAAAGGTTGAACCACTAATTAATAGTGTTTTTTGACCTTTAGAATCCACTAATTTCAGTAAATAAATGCAATCGTCATTTGTTTCACATTCTTGTTAGTTATATATTAGCCATTTCCTTCAGGGCCATTCTTGCAAGAGATACAAGTGTCACTCTCCCTGTGTTCACAGTAGTATCATCGGTTGCATTCTTTTCAATGACGTTTAATTATTAGATTCAAATAAACGGTTCAAGTTGTACATTTAATTATAAATCTAATGTGTTGTTCATTTTTAATTAAAGATCATTTGAGATTTTTAAAAGATTAAGTGAGATTTGCAATTGAATATATAATCTAAACTATTACCTTTAATCTAATAATTATAATTAAATGTTCAATAACTAATTTTTTGCTACATGGTATGCTATTGTGTAATATATATATATATATATATATATATATATATATATATATATATATATGTAAATGGAATACTAATATCCATTTTAGTTGGTGTACATTAATATTCAACACAAAAACAATTGGACTAAAAAATGATTGAACTTTTTATTTTTCAAAATTTAATTTAAAGACATTATCATATTTTATCATTTAACTTAAAAAATAACAAAAATTCTCATATATATATATATATATATATATATATATATATATATATAAGAGAATAGTGGAAAATAGACAGGAGAGAGAAAAAATATTTTATTTTTATTTTCAAATTAAATGATAAAATATCATAATATTCTTAAATTAAATTTTGAAAAACAAACAATCAATAATTTTGTAATCCAAATTTTTGTGTGTTAAATATTAATACACTTCACTAGTATGAATATTAGCATTCTTATATATATATATATATATATATATATATATATATATATATATATATTTATGATTCCAAGTAAAAGTTAAAAGTCAATTTCATATCGGTTAAGATCCACATATTCGATAATCTCTCTAGTATGAATTGAAAAATTAAATGACATAATATATTGTTCCATTTTTATTAGGAAATTGATTTCAGTGATCAAAGTAAAAGTCAAAAGTTTTCGAAAATGTAAACTATCAAATTATTTTTTGATGAATAAGATCTACATATTTAATATCTCTTGCGTGAATTAAAAAATTAAATGATATGCATTCCTTTTTTAATATAATATCTCCTTTTTGGAAAATTGCTACCAAATCAAAGTAAAACTTCTAGAAAACAAAAAACAATTCGAAGGAAGTGAATCATCTTATAATAATATCCACGCATTTAATAATATATCTGATATGAATTAGAAAATCAAATCACATATATTTCCTTTTTCTAACATAATTTATTGATTTTACAGTAAAAAGTAACAAAAAGTTATCTATCCCGTGAATCAATAGGTAACAAAGAAAATCAACTGAGACGAGGTTATCCATCACACGTGGAATCAAATAGTAACAGCAAGTAACCATATATGCGAATATTGGGGACAGTGAATAAATTGCCACCCTCTCTTCTCTCTTTCCCACAACACATTGCCAAACCTAAAACCTCTTCTCCCATTCCTTTGAAAGGCCTATCTTTCTCTCAATTGATCAAAATATGGTGTGTAGAGTTCAAGGAACAAGAGCTGTCTTGCTTGATCCAAGGGAATGAGGTAATGTTAAGCACGATCATTGATAGCTTATGTAAAGATAGACTTGTATTTAAGACGTGTAATTTATATTCCTTAATGTTTATCAATAAAATTTCTCCTAATATTGTCACATACAATACTCTAATCCATGACTTTTGGATTGTGTGGGTGAACATGAAAAATCAATTGATTTGTTAGATGATATGGTATTGACATATATATATATATATATATATATATATATATATATATATATGTTATGAAAAGAAAATATTTTATGAGAGTGATATGAAAGGTATAATCATATATGAATGATTAAGATTTAATATAAAAAATTTACATAATTTTTTAAATAATTACATGATATTAAATTTTTACTTTCTATATGATATTGAATCTTGACTTTCTATATTTAATTATATAGTCTAGATTTAATACTCTGACTTTCCTTTCATATATATATATATATATATATATATATATATATATATATTTAATTTCATCTCATCTAATAAACCAATTTTTTTTTTGTTGACCCCACAATTCAAGAAGAAGTGATATATATTTAATTCCATCTCATCTAATAAACCAATTAAATTTTTTTTTGTTGATCCCACAATTCAGAAGAAGTGAGATGGCTTAGAATATTATAAGTGACAACATTTGGAGAAATTCCGCTGAGGAGTATTTCAGAATATAAATCATGGGTCTAAGTTACAAGTTTGCCTTTACCTAGGCTATCGATGATTGTGCTATATTACATTATAGAATTTTGGATTCCATGGTTTTCACTCCAAGGAGGTGAAACAGCTTCTAGAGTGGGAAATTGCTTGTTTGATGATCAAATAGGAACATAGTGCTGAAACATCATTCATATAATGCATGATTTACCCCTGCTCCAAGGAAATAAAACATGTAGGTATGCTCTGTTCTATTCTTTCATTATGTTCGTTCCATGTTATTTTTCCATTTTTCTTATGTGTTTTTATTTGATGCTTTTCTTTTCCTGATTCTTTCTGTTTATCTGCATCTTTGTATGTTTGTGTGTTCATTTAGTATTTTTTATGCATTTTTGAATTTAAAATTGGAAGTTTCATAAAGAACTGAGCAGGATCACTTATATAAGAGCATTAGGTGCTACTTTTATGGAGGTTTTAGTTTTCATTCAACAGTTATTGAAAGAGACTAGGAATTGAAAATTCATAAGGAAATGGGCCAACTTGCCTATCAACGAACATTTATGTCTGATGGGTACATCATACATGAAATCACTTGACAAGATGTGCTTTGTGTTGTTCTCTCATTGTGTAAAATATTGTTTTTATTATTAAGGAACGGATCTTAATCTAAAGAAACTTTGATTGTCACATAAATTTGCTCTAATGATTAAAAAATTATAGATATAATTTTTTCACTTAAAAAATCATCAAGAAACTGTTGTAGGAAATGCTCTAAAGATATTGTTATTACAGAGTTTGACAATTGGTTGAATAACTGTAAAACTTTCTCTTGTATATGTAATATAAGGTATTGAAATTTATTTTTCGAACCCTCACAAATAAGCATTATGTGGCTATGTTTACATTACTAACCTACAATTTCTTTTACCTTGTTCTTCTAAACCTTTCCTCTGCATATGTTTTTATTTGTTATGTTCTCACTTGATATGATCTATTCGTTTTTATTTGTTATATACTCGCTTGGTATGATCTATTCGTTTTTATTTGTTATATGATCTATTCGATCCGAGTTACACGAGACATGTTCTCCAATCCACTAAAATTTTATTTTAGACAACTCATTACTTATTTTTTATCTGTTAATTTTCACCTAATTAATCTATAAAAATTCGTTTACTTGAAAAAATTTAAATTTTCTTTAAAATATCAATTGCTGTATATAAAAATTTCTAAATATAGAAATTATACATAAAACAATAATTTCTAAGAAGAAATATATTATCCGAACACTTTTGATGTACCACCTTTAAGACCAAATAAATAAAAAATACACACCTTTGATTTACCAACTGCAATAGTAATGCCAATATAATCTCTATAGATGATGTAATCTCCATTGATAACTGATTGTGCTTGGAGTGCACTAACTGCAGCCTGACATAAGTCGTAACTTCTCACCATGTATCTCAATGAAAACATCCTTGTCATATTTATTAGTCCTGAAATGGTGAATATTCCAAGCAGCGGAAGATATAAGTAGCGTTGGGTAGGGTGGAAAGAAAAGAAAAGAAAAAAAAATTGAGAAAAAAAATTAAATTAAAGTATTATATGATAGTATGAAAATTATGTCAAATTTTGGAAACTTTTCACATATTTTTATTTTTAAACAAACTCATGTGCTGACTTGTTAGGGAAAGAAATATGAAGTACAAGCACTTAACAAGATTAACTTTTTTTTTTTGTCAGACACACATTGGATTGGATGATCATTATACACGAAACAACACACATGAAGTTATTCTTCAAGAATAGGGTGATTCCTTTGGTACAAGTTTCATTTATCATGTTTTAATATCCTCTGATTGACCAATCAATCACAAGTGGGCACATTTAAGTTTTTTTGTCACGTGAGACTTTGAGTTTCAGTTATTATAATCGTATTTTTTATTTATATTAGCAAATATAACAAGTTTATTATATTGTGCTCATTGCTTTTTTATCCCAGTAGATATAATAGGTTTTTAAATGAGGCTGTTAAAATTACTTTGATGTCCATAGGGTTAGTGATTTTAGAGCGCATAAGCGGTAAAGCACGACAATGCGTTGGCGACAAAAAACGTCTGATTTATTGTTTAGTCTTCAATTCTATGCTTTATTACACCAAAACACAATTGTTGTTCTTCAACTTGACTTGGTGGGGTTTCTGCAATTACAAAGACTGTCTTCATGTCCATAACAACAACATATCAATCTATTCTTCTACCCTTTATTCAAAAACAAAATTGTTGTTCTTCAGCTTCACTTGGGTTAGGTTTTTGCTGAAAGGAAGTCCATTTATGTTCATCGCTTGGGTGCCTCCTCTCATCATTGTCGCATTTAGCCACAATTTCACAAAATGAACTGTCGAAAGCAAAATGAACTAGATACTTTAACAACAACACCTATTCTCAAATTGAAAATCACTTTGACATTATGACATTATTTCTATGCCCTTTTTAAATTATGACACACTCATAAAGTCTCCTCTATCAGTTATTTTGTTTTCTCATAATGAATTTGGTTAATTTGTTGTATGTCATAAAATTATCTATTAATTTTGAAATAAAACTGTATTTTATAAAAAAAATTAAACAATTTTTTTATTATTAATTTTTATTAAATATCTGATACTCTGAATCGAACCAATTCATTCAATATAATTTTGGTTTAATTTGGATTTGAAAAAATTCATTCAATATAATTTTGGTTTAATTTGGATTTTAAAAAAAAATCTGAAATTTGAACCAATTAAAATTAATTGATTTGAATTTCATTTTTTCTCAAATCCAAACCAAACCCGATCTTTAAACATATCTTGTATTAATTCTGAATTTATGATGATCTCCCATCAGCAAACTGAAAAGTCTACACGTGGTTGTCGGTTTGGTAAAAGATGACAATGAAGTAGTAATAATTTGACTAGGAATTGTACACGCATTTTTTCTTTCTTTATTTGGTGAGTCAAAGCAGATTAGTTTCTTTAGACGCGCGCCCACAAAAACAACAAGAAGTAAGTGATAAGGGATTTAACTGAAATTAAAAAAGAGGGAGGATTAACGAAGATTTAATTGCTAAATGAATTCATGAATCATTTATTTGGGATATGTTTCAAGGCACGCATCCTTTTGTTGGAAGAGGGATTAATGCCACTCACCCCTAATGAATAAATAAACAGGAGAGGGGTAAAGTGCTTACTTGTTAGAGTAAGGAGAAAGAGCTTTTTCAGCTGGTGCATTAACATTGTTGAATCGAATTTCACTGACTGAAATATGGAGTTACTTATGATAGAACGGTCAATCTAGTATTTCACAATATAGCGATAGGTGCAATTACCATTAAATGACTTATTAGAATATTAATAGATTACTTGAGATTGACATATAATGAAGATGAAAAATTAGAATTGAATAAAAGAATTCATTAATTGTTAGCTAATTAGATTACAATTTATAAAATTAATTAGAAGAGCTTGCTAGCAAATTCATTGGTGGTTGTTCCCTCTACCCGAGAATAAGCCGATTTTCTAGCAAGACTTCTGAGTTGTGACAAACTTCTTCCCAATTTCAACGCCAACTTCATTTCAAACAACTCCCCATTTTCCCTTTGTTCTTCATCTTCCTCCATAGTCTCTTGGATCGAATTCTCTAACAGTTGGAAGAATCCACCACAGTTTCTGTACATTTCGGACACCATCCCCACTTGTCCACCATGCTCAAAAGCATTAACAGCGGTCGCTAATGCCCCTCCCAAAACGGCCACTATTGCTCCCCATGATGAATCTTGGCTCAAACATGCAGATCCCACAGCCGCAACGCCAGTGAGTAAAGGCCCTGCAATGGCCAAACTCTTGTTGATCTTCAAAACTAAGTTCCCTA
This sequence comes from Glycine latifolia, assembly GCA_013407115.1. Classification (NCBI taxonomy): domain Eukaryota; kingdom Viridiplantae; phylum Streptophyta; class Magnoliopsida; order Fabales; family Fabaceae; genus Glycine; species Glycine latifolia. The sequence goes on from CM023949.1 coordinate 376,721, forward strand.
ACCTCTCATAGTCCTTCATGTCCTTTTCCTTCACCACTTGCAAAACATCTCTAATTTCCATTTCTAACCCTTCATTCCACCCATTGTTCTTACCATGTTGTTGCTGCTGTTTTGTTTCATGATATTTGGAGTTGTTGCTCTTTGAAGGCCACCAAACTGCTGGCTCAAATTTTTTAGGGAATTTTTCAATCATGGCTCCTAACAAAGGAAGTGGGTAGGCTTTGTCAAGTGCTAAAACCTTCTCCGTTGCGTCCTTGACATCCTCCTCGGTAGGGTTTCCAATGGCTAGTGTTGTTTCGATGTGGGACTTGAGTTGCTTGAACAACCTCGTAGCGTTTCTTTGTTCCTCGGCCAGTTGTGAGGGCTGGATTTTGTTCATCACCATCAGCATCCCCGTGGACGAGGAGAATAAAAGCGTGGAGGATAGTTTTAGAGCCAGAAGTGGCGCGTCACCGGTGGCGATGGTTGCAGCGACACCGGCCATGGCGGTTGCGGTGAGAGTGAGCATGTTGATTGAGTTTAAAAGAAGGGTGTTCCAGTTGTCACGTTGCTCGCCCATGTTGTGATGCATCTCCACTCTATCGGCTACGGCTTCTAGAATTGCATAAAGTTGAATGGTAATTTTTGAGGTTGAGTTGTTGTTGTTGCCGCTGCTGCATGAGTTGTCTTGGAGAATTTGGATTGTGTGTGAGAAACCGTTTAATTCCTCAAACAGCTTTCTACTTGGTTTTGGGTTTGGAGTTATGGAAAAAGGTATAGGGTGTTTTTCTGGGATGTGGATAGAGGATTTTATTCTTGATGGTGATGTTGAACAAAAGGTGTGAGAAAGCAAAGATGAAATTCGTAAGGAAGCCATAGTGCTTTTGCTTAAGGTCTATGTTGTGGATTTGATGTTGTTGTTGTTGTTGGTGAAGGGATCAGTGATGGGTTGTAATATATACGGGGTTATGTGTGAACACGCAGGGATCAAAAAGAAAGGGTCAGATATGGAAACTGTTGACTGGATGTGTAACTTTGACTTTTTCTTCTTTGATTTTCATTCTAACTTTGTTCAAACTATACCGTCTCCTACTCGGATTGCCACGGTCTCCTATTGCGACGTAGTTGTTTTGCAATGAAATATGAAATCCAAGGGCTGAAGTTAAACTTCGTGGTTCGCAAGTTCAAATTATAAAATCACTTGTTTGTTTTCTCCAAGGTATATTTTTATGTCATAGCTGACGATGAAAATGGCAACTACATGTAAATTTCACAAGTTTATATGCACGAGAGGGTGGGAAAGTAAGACAAGATGAATGTGTCGGAGAAAGACCAGAAAAAAAGTGTGTAAATTTATTTTGTAAAAACAAAAATATTACATGAATAAAATTATTTTAAAATTTATTAATGTCTATAGGCAAATATATATATAACATCATCATATACATATATATAATTCCACATATTTATTTGAATGACGATATAATGACGTTTTATTGTTTTTAATATTTTATTTATTTCCTTCTCTCCATTATTAAATAAGTAAACAAAATAATATTGATTAAAAAATGAAACAAAATCTATGTACATGAAGAATTGGTTCACAAAAATAAACAATATACATAAGATATAAACGGGAGACTCCCAAGTTAACATTAGTGGAACTTTGAGAGGAAAACAATGTTCAACGCTTATTCAAAATTTCTTGCAACGTAGGTTTTTAATTTGTATTATAAAATCATTAGCTTCTATATTTTCAAGTATCTAATTACATGTTTTCTTGGAGACCAAAGAATCAATATACAGCCAACACATGTTTATTAACTATTAGCTTAAATAGACGATAACATTTTCAATGAGCATATGAAGATTAAGAAACTGTATTATTTATAAATATATGACACAATTAGTTTTATGAAATACTTATAATTTAATAATTTAATTTTTAGCATTAATTTTCAGTTACTAACTAACTTTTAATTTTTTATTAATTTTTCAACTTTTGATTAATTTTGTAGTTAATTTTGTTAAATATAACCATAATATTTGACTACAAGGGTTTATAACCGGTTTCGTATTATATGGGACTGTCATCAAAATTACTTTACATGGGTCTTATTTCTTCAGTTTTATTGCTATAAATTCCATAACCATAAACTATCCAACTTAAAAACTACAACAATTATGTTTTCTTTCTTCTTCCAATACCACCAAAATGTTTTTTCTATATCAATAATGTTTTTTTATATTATCTAATCACTTGCTTTTTTTGTTTTTCATATACATATATACACACACACACACACACACACACATATATATATATATATATATATATATATATATATATATATATATATCAAAGGATAAGACAACAAAACATTTATTATATATTGAAATAAGAAATTGTCAACAGATATCAACATTTTCCAAATTCAATAAGTTCAGTCCGCAACGTTAGGTTTCTGTTGATAGATAGGGTCTTTGTTTGAAAACTTGAATAGTCAATGATTTACTATTTATTGAAATAAAAATTGTTGGACCATCTATATATATATTTATAATATACATGACAGTCATTAGCATGCCCTTGTAAACGAGTCTAGATTATTTTACTTTATTTATCACTCTTATTTTAATTTTGAAAATATCCTTTATTTATATTCCTTCTCTTCCATTAAGTGGTCTAACATCTTCCAAGGGAATGTAAGGAGAATGCAAAATATATAAAAAGTAATGTGAACTAGACGTCATCCATGTAAATATATCCACGCCTCATATCTATATACCAAAAAAATTACACTTTCATCTAATCGGCCTCCTATTTTTTCCAGATCAGATTACTATACATGCATTATATACATTTAAAACAAAAATTAAAAGAATGTTATGTATAAATTAAACAAACAAAAACAAATATTAATCTTAGAAGAGTTTGCTGGCGAATTCATCAATCTCCCTCCCTTCTACACGACATGAAGCAGATTTTGAGGCAAGTTTTCTCAGCTGAGACACACTTCTTCCCAATTGCAAAGCCATCTTCATTTCAAAAAGCTCCCCATTTTCTCTTTTCTCCAAGTCTTTCTCTTCAAGTGTGGCTTCAATAGTCTCTTCCAACAGCTGAAAAAATCCACCACAGGTTCTGTACATTTCAAACACCATGCCAACTTGGCCTCCATGCTCAAAAGCATTAACCACTGTGGCCAAGGCCCCAGCAAGGGCAGGAACTAATCCATCTCCTGAAAACATAGACCCTAGTGCTGCTATTCCTGTGAGCAAAGGTGCTGAAACAGCAAAACCCTTGTTTATCTTCAGTGCAATGTTCCCTAACCTCTCATAGTCTTCCATGTCTTTTCTCTTCACCACTTCAATAACCTCCCTCATTTCCTCTTCCAACTCTACATTCCATCCATTATTATTTTTGTTGCTCTTGATCTCCATTATCTTCTCTTTGTCATTGCTCAATCTATAACTTTCTGGCCACCATCTAGCTGCTTCAAATTTTGCTGGAAACTTTTCAAGCATTGCACCACCCAACAAGGGGAGTGGATAAGCCTTGTCTAGAGACAAAACCTTCTCTATTGCATCCCTCACATCACCTTCACTGGGATTTCCAATGGCGATCTTTGTTTGGATCTGTGTCTGAAGCTGCTTAAACAGTCTTGCAGCGTTTCTTTGTTCCTCAGCAAGTTGTGAGGGTTGGATTTTGTTGGTAGCAAGTAGCATCCCTGTGGCTGCAGAAAACAAAAGTGCTGATGATAGTTTTAGAGCCAAAAGTGGTGCACCTTCACCAGTACCTGCAACACCAGCCATGGTTGAAGCTGTGAGGGTTAGCATGTTGATGGAGTTTAATAGGAGGGTGTTCCAATTCACACGTTGTTCTCCAACGTTTTTATGCATTTCAATTCTGTCAGCCACAGCCTCCGAGATTGCATAGAGCTGAATAATGGCTTTAGAATTTGTGGACTCATATAGAACACCATCATGTAGTGTTTTGATGGAGTCATTCTTTTCACTTAATGGGTTTTTCTCTGAGGTGAATTTGTCAAAGTCTTCAACCAGACTTCTCCTAGATGATGCTTTTGGTAGAGAAAAAGAAACTCTAGGTAGTTTTGGGGCATTGATAGAACAATTGATTCTCTTCAAAGAAGAAGAACATGAATAAGAATGTAAAGGGTTATTAGTAAGTAGCGGCGAAGCTCGTAAGGAAGACATCTTTGTATAGGTTAGATTCTGATTGCAAGATTTTGAGTTTGGTAACTTTGGTTACGGAAATTAAGGTGTTGAATGAAGAAATTGAGAAGGTTAGGTACTTGGTATACGTATTTATAATAACATAAGAGAAGGTGCTAGATATTGAGAAAAATAAAAATTAAGGAGTTGATTGGTTCCGCCTAACATAATTGCTTATGTCAGATTGACCATTTCCTGTTCAAAATATTGTAGCCAATGGCAAGATCGTAACATCATGCTAACGTTGTGATGCGAAGCATAACATTCTTAAATGAAGGCTTTCAGTACTTTCCTTTCAATTACATAGATATCGAACACAAATCAGTGCTGTACAACTGTACAAAGTGTATGCATATACGTCATGGGTGTCTCTCTGTATAAATATACTAGTATGTTATGAAATACAGGAACAAAATTAAATGAATATGTTTATAGAACAATGATTTTTTAACATCCAAAATTTTTAAACATATGATCAATATTTTTTTATTTTTTTTATCTCTCTTCTTATCATTATATCATATGAGCATCAACTGTTATACTTATATTTTTTTTCCTTTTTTATCTCACTCTACTAGCTAGGTGCTAAATAGCACTCTAGGTATCCAAAAATTAATTTTGATGTGTTTATTATAATGTATGTGACCTAAAACGTCTAAATACACATGTAACATCGTTAGTAAGTGATTATAGAAGCTGTTTTTAAAGAATATTACAAAGTTTCAAATTACAAAAATTAAATGACTATATATTATTAAATTTAATTATACTTACTAACTGATCGAAAATATGTTTTCTGCATATTTTGAATATAACCATTAACCAGTATGTCTTATTCTTTTATCTTACTTTACATGCAAGAATGCAATATGTCATCCAAAGAATTTTAACAAGTGGTCCTTCCTTAACGCCAAGGCTTTTTACCTGGTCTATTAAATAACTTGTAAATTGTCGAGTTTGAATAAAGAATAAATAATACATATATGGTTGACCTCCCTCCCCTAAGAAAAAAAGAAAAGATTAATTATCGAATGCATAGAAATATCGCAAAGGTCAAAGTGCTGCCAATTCATTTTTGAATTTCGTCTTGAAAAGTAAATTGGACAAATTCTTTGGGTAGGGGGTGAGCTTATTAACTTAAAAGACGAGGTTAAGGAAAAAAGAGCATGGCATGCCTATGACTACGAGCTTCATTTCGGACTGGATCTAGTAAACCGAAACGGAAATGATTAGTAAAACAAGACTTTTTTTTTTGAGCCAGTAAAACAAGGACTTGGTTGTTTTTTTTAAAAATAAAATAAATGACAATGACAAAGTAACTTAATAATATATAAGAGGATATGTCTTTTGTAAAAAAAGAAGGATATGTCTGTAAATTTAATTAATATACTTCAGTTATGTACACTAACATTAAGTTGATACGAGTTAAATAAAGTTTGAATTCTTTAAATAAAATTTGAAATTTAAATTTTATAGATGAAAAAATATGATTAAGAATAAAGATGATCTCATTAAATATAATTTATTTGATTTTCCAACAAAAATTAATTATTAATTATTAATAAAGCTGAAAATTATTTTACACTTATAACGTACTTAAGTAAAGTTTATCTTCCACAAATTATTACACATATAGTTAATTAATGAACGACTATAATTATATTTTAACATCTAATTAAGATATACTATCTCCTTATTTTATTTTAAACCAGCCGAATCGTAGACCGGCCAGCAAAGAGTAACTTTCATCAGCGGGAATATATAATGCATGTCAGATTATTTATTTCTTCATATTATCCAAGAAAAAGAATGATTCTTTCTTCATCCTTTGAAATGTAAGTCCTCGACTGTTTCCTTAATGTCTTTTAATTGGCTCCAATCAAATTGATTAATAATTATTAATTAAGTTAGTCTTTGGTCAGAAAGAAAAAAAAATTAAAATATCATTAAAGATTAAAAAACGGTTCTGGTATACATTAAGGTGAGTTCTAAATTCAAAATGTTTCAGATCAAATTCAAACACAAAATATTATTTAACATTGAATCTAACTAAGGAGTATGCGAAGTTCAAACAAATCTCAACTCTTGGACTCAGTTCTGATCTTGCGTGTCAACGTGTACTGGGCTAGTATGACAAGCAGCTCTTGTTGATGCTAGCTATGCCGCGCGCATGATATGTACATAACTTATTTACTCATTCATGCATGCACGCCAGAAGTTAGGGAACAAAAATATACCTGTGATAGAATAAATATTTTTCTTCCCTAACACTATTTTGCTAAGTTAGTGTCTTAATTCAAACATTTTTGTTATACTTATATTTATATATATAGTCTTTTTGTTAAGTCATTAATTTTAATAAAGGTTAAAATTTGTCATTATTGATTAATAGTAGTTGTAATTGATTGACACAAAAAAATACTAAAATATTTTATGCTCGCAAATTGTCACAATTAACAAAATACGAAATTAAATTGAGATTAGTACGTAGTAGATCTTGATTGTATAATTTAAATAAGTGGTTAAAATTAAAATTAGTTAAAATTTAACCGTGATAAGAAAACGTGTGTGAGTACGAGCTGAGAGAAATAAGTTTTAACAATATAATTTAAATATTTAATCAAAACTAATTAAAATTAATTACTTTAATATATATAAGCTAGTTGGTATAAAAAACACATATTTGAAAACAATATCTTTATAGATAAAATAGGTGACTTTTAAACTAAAATGCATTTCCATGGAAAGTTGATCAGATACAATTCAAACATGAGAATTTATAATAATTTTATTTCACTAAATAATATAGCAATAAATATTCCTTATTTTATCTCCTGGAATTAAACTTTTATAGAATATTTTTGTGTATAGTACACATATTTTATAATATAAATCGAGTAAATAGAATATTTTTATTGTATTAAATATTTTTATTGAATAAATATTTTATAGAATAATATCCTTTGATTAGTCTGTGGTTGTGTTGCTAATAATTTTTTTTATTGTATTAAATAAGAATAAACTAAGAAATTAAGAGCTTTAACATTAAGAAATAAATTATTGAATAAATTAAACAACAACATATTTATTGTTAGAAAAAATTACTTCATCTTTATAATTTCCTAATTTCTTAAGTAGTTATGCAAATTTGAGGAAAATGATGTCATGTCGATGGAGGGATAACGAGTGAATTTTTATCAAAATTCAAGGAGTGTTGTTTATCCTTATGGTTATTCTATGTAAAAATATAATTTTTTTTAAAAAAATTATCATTTATTAAATTGCTATAATTTTAAATTCGTTTTATTAAAAAAAAGATATTTTAATTCAATATATGCATCGGGATTTAAAATTAAAATTAAGTAATAATATTTAAAATAAATGCAAAGTATAAACAAAAATAAACTAAAAAAATTAAATAATAAAATAATTGAACATAAATGATTAATCTATTAAAATTAAAATTAAGTTAAATCATTCGAGTTCAACTTTTGATTAAAAAAATAATTCTTAATTAAATTTTTATCTTTATTTTAATTAAATTTTAAATTATTTAGGATTTTCTTTATGAACCAGAATATTAATAAAAAAAATTAATCATATTTACACCATCCAAACAGCATGCTGGAGAAACAGATCGATGAAGTGTCTCTGCCATTGCTGTATCATTGCTATTACTGTACCATTGAGGCCACTGTACGTGCCGCCACCTCCAGAGATGACTCTGTTTGTCGGTCGCAGCATCCTGCAGTTTTTTTATAAAAAAAATAAAGAATCGTGAAAAATGATAGGATGATTCAAATTTGGAACCAGATTCGAGTGCTTTTTGTGATTACGGGTTGGTGATAAATTTCAAACTTTATAATCTTTTGTTGTTGAAACCTCCTAATTGATTAACTCAGTTGCATGAACTGTTAGAATATTTTTAAAGGGATTCTTAAGAAAAAAAGTCATTGTTAAAATAAAATTTAAGAATCTAAATTGAATTTTATCATTAAGTAAAAAATGACAAAAATTCTTATCTTACATCATAAATTCCATAAAATTTATTCTAAAATAAAATAAAATTTCACTAAAAATACTCTTAGTAAACATCCATGTTATTTAAGTGTTTTTTTTTCTATTTTATAGAGAAATGTGTTTTCTATTATTATAAAAAAGTGGATAACTGTTCTCTTCTTATTTTTAGAATATAAGAGAGTTGTCATTTTTTTAGTTAGTACAAATATTTCTCTAATCTTATAATATGTGATTATTTCCTTATCAATTAAGGGTTTTCACATGAAAATATTGTACATCAATTTTTATTTTTTTATTCTAATTTTTGTTGTGAGATATTATCTATTATTTTGGTACTTAAAGAAATTGTTAATTTTATAATTAAAAATATTTTAAGAATGACTTTTCATTGATTAGAAATATAAAAAAAAAATATTCTGATGCACAATTACTCTAAAAAAAGTATTATAAAAAATCTTTGTATATGTGTATCGTAGCTCAACAGTATCACTAATATAGCAGCAAGAGTCAAACATTTAAATTTTCTAATACGAATGTTTCCAACTTTCAATAAAGAATTCTATAAACAAATATCGTAGAAGACCAAAACACCTTGGATCCTGGTTCTCATAAAAACCAGTGTGTGATAACTAAGTTCCTTTTCTATATCAATTAAGTAAAACTACCCAAAAAGAATGAAAGAACACGTAATCATTGAATGTATATAATTCCTCTCAGAACAATTTGCTGGCAAATTCGTCTATTTCAAGAACTCCTTCCATGCGATATGAAGCTGATTTAGAAGCAAGTTCCCTCAGTTGTGACACACTTCTTCCCAACTTCAAAGCCATCTTCATTTCAAAGAGCTCCCCATTTTCCCTTCTCTCTAAATCCTCCTCTTCCAAAGTTGATTCAAGAGAACTTTCCAACATCTTGAAGAATCCCCCAGAGGCTCTGTACATTTCAAAAATCATACCTACTTGCCCTCCATGCTCAAAGCTATTAACAGCTGAAGCCAATGACCCAGCAATGAGAGGCACCAATGCTCCCCAATAACCATTATTATTGCCTATAAATGCAGTTCCTGCTGCTGCAATTCCTGTGAGTAAAGGACCTGCAATGGCCAAAGTCTTGTTAATCTTCAAAATCATGTTTCCGAGCCTCTCATAGTCCTCAATATCTTTTCTCTTCACCACTTCAACAACCTCTTTGAGTTCCATTTCTAGTTCCTCACTCCATCCATTCATTTTGTTTCCCTTTCTCTGTGACTTTCCCTTTCCGTTGTAGGATTTAGAAGGCCACCACACAGCAGGTTCAAATTTCTTAGGGAATTTCTCAAGCATGGCTCCTAACAAAGGAAGTGGGAAAGCCTTGTCAAGAGCCAAAACCTTCTCCATTGCACCCTTCACATCTTCCTCGGTAGGGTTATTGTTATTAATCCCGAGTGCAATTGTGGTTTCGATTTCGCTCTGAAGGTTCCTGAACAACCTGGAAGCGTTGCGTTGTTCCTCCGTGAGTTGTGAGGGTTGGATCTTGTTCATGATGAGTGACATCCCAGTGGCTGCTGAAAACAAAAGTGCTGAAGATAGCTTCAGAGCCAAAAGAGGTGCACCTGCACCTTCACCGCACGTGGCTGCAACACCAGCCATGGTTGTGGCAGTGAGTGTTATCATGTTGATGGAGTTCAAGAGCAACGTGTTCCAGTTGTTACGTTGCTCGCCAATGTTGTCGTGCATTTCAACTCTGTCAGCTACAGCTTCCAAGATCGCGTAGAGTTGAATGAGGGCGTTAGGTTTTGTAGAATGGTGGTGTTCATCAATATCATGTGATGATATTGTGCTGTTGAAACTCTTCTTTTCTACTAATGGAGTTGTGTCTTTTGATTTTAATTCCTCAGCTTGCTTAATGGTACGTATCTTTGGGGCTGAAACATCGACTCTTGGAAGTTTATTTGGGACGTGGATTGCGGCATTTATTTTCTTTGAAGACAAGGAAGAATGAGAAAGTAGGGTTGAGGTTTGTATGGAAGCCATGAAGGGATTTAGTTGAAGCTATTTATTTTTTCTATATGTAATGTTGTTGCTTTTTGTGTTTAGGACACAGTGGGGTGGATGAGAAAATAGTTTTTTGTTTTGGTTTTGGTGTTTAGATGCGTTCGTTGGGGGTTAGTATTTATAATGAAACCAAAAGGGAAGGCGAAAGAGTCAAAATCAAATAAGGAAACCCAATATGATTGACCAGTTTTTATATATTGACATGGTCTCTGTTCAAAACTCCCAGCTTCGTTGTTGTGGCTACTTTTGGCTCTCAACATGCGACGTAGTAAAACCACACTGCTGCATCATGCATGCATCATGCAACAAAGCCTATGACTGCTCCTTTTTATTTCAGTTATTTTTACGTTTTTTTTTTCTTCTTCAGTGCATTGGCTATTACTTATGCTCCGTTGTATAGTCTTTCACTTTGAAATTTCTTTGGCCTTACCAAATACGTCTTAAATTGCCCCGCACAAAAGTTGTACTTTCGTTAGACAATGTAATATCTCGCATGTGGACTTTATGAGCAAATTAAGATTTGAAGAACGAGGAAAAGTAGTTAAAGAGTGAAATTTGGTTTTAGGTAATGTATAAAATTAAAATAAATGTTAATGAATGTCAACAGTAAATTAAATGTTGCTAGATAAATGTTAAAAGCTAATCTTTATGCCGATATTAACCGTCATTACATATTTCAGGAGCAAAATCAAGCACGCATTTTTTGATCCGATAAAGCTCAATTTCAGAAATACAATTATCAGTTTATCATGTTTTAATTTGAACCAAGATAATATCCAGTACGTAATTGTGCTTTGGATTGACCATTAATAAATAAATAAAAAGTCAAGGAGAATGTAACAGGGGAAGGGGGCGCGGAGAGCCAACAACGGCAACTCTACGTTGATGTGTCAAGAATACTGTACTAACGAGGATGCTTCGCAATAGCTCATTCTTGGCCAAAAAAAAAAAGCATTATACATTTCATATATGCATGGGTCAAAAATATTTACTTATTATTTGGAAACAAATTAAATATTTTTCTATTCAGAAAACAATTTATTCATTGTTGAAAAAGAAAAATTCATTCAAAGCTATACTTGGTTATCTTTTGCAACAAGAAATTGTAGAAGAGGGATGGCACCTTTGGCCAATTTTATCAAGTGTAGAGACCAAAAAATACATAATTCAAAGGATTTTACAGAGTAGACTTATACTACAAGAAATTTTATTCATTCAGAGCTACTTAATTAATTAACCCTTGGGCACCAAGGGAATCTAGCTCAAGAGATGCTATCAAGCAAAATTTTGAATGGTGTCAAAGAAAATTCAACATAAGTTTATGGCAAAACAAACCAAGGTTTTTCTTTTAAATAATTAACCAATGTGTCAATGCAATATGCAGATATTGATTACTTGTTTAATTTTTTATTGTGTAAATCATTGTATTTTTTTATGGTATAGCCGTTAACAGAGAGAAGAATGAATTGGAGGAATTTTTCATAAATACTTTATGATCCGATTGTTTCACTTTTTGGTTATGATTGTTGGATCGGGTTTACTCCTCCAATGTTAGCCCAAGCCCATTTGAGGGTTCTAAAATCCTAAACCTAATTCTCCACTATAAATACATTAGTTGATGGTAGAATTAGGTTGGACTGTGACAGACATTTGACTGTGTGAGAGATTCCGCAGATTTGAGAGTCTCAAGTGACATTCTTGAGTACACATTTGAGCGAGCTTCGTGCTTTGCAATTTGAGAGATCTCTAGAGAGAGTTTGAGCGAAACACTCTAGGGAGTTTAATATTCACCATTGTTGGAGAGGTTGAGTGTGCCACCACCTTGGTGTATTTGATTCATTGTAACCGATTATTGTTATAGTGGATATTTGATTATGGACCAGTGTCCCATGAGTTTTTCCTCTCCAGGTTGAAGGAAGGTTTTCTCACGTTAAACAATTGATTGTGTGTTCTTCTTTATTTCTCTCCTCTCGTGTTTGATTGATTACGTTTCCATATTTGACTCTGAGGGTCCGTTTTGACCCAACGTTGGTATTAGTATATGACTTTGAGGGTACGATTTTACCCAACAGTGGTATCAAAGCCCGGTTCGAAGGGTTCTGAAGGAGACGAGATGGAAACCAGCGGTATCACCCATGACGGTGATATGTTCAAGTTGACCACAAACAACTTCACTTATTGGAGACCGATGATGGAGGACCATCTCTACTGCAAAGATCTGTATGAGCCCATTGCCCTTGATGAGAGACCGGCTGACAAAATCGACAAGGACTGGGACATTTTGAGTTGGAAGGCAGTAGCTACAATAATGAACTATATTGATAATAGCCTTTTTGAGCATGTGTCCGAGTTCACGAACACGTACGAATTGTGGAACAAGCTAGAGTCTATGATTCAGAAGAAGACTCCCATGAACAAAGCACACCTGGTTCGCCAACTTGTAAAGCTTGAATACAAGGACGACATGAGTATGATTGAGCACCTCAATACCTACAAAAGTATCGTGAATCAGTTGACCAAAGCCAACATGAAAATTGATGATGAGATGCAGGTTTTGTTGTTGTTGAGTTCACTCCCGGAAAGCTGGGATACTCTGGTAGTGACATTGAGTAACCTGGCTCCAGAAGGAAAATTGATGATGGATGTCGTGACTGATAACCTCCTGAATGAAGAAGCCAGGAGAAGAGAACGAGGTGTAACCAATATGTCTGAGGCCAACTTTGCTGAGAACAGAAGAAAGTCTGACTTCCAGGGTCATGACAGACGTGATAAGTCCAGAGGCCGGTCAAGGCCAAAGTATGAATTAAAGTGCTTCTACTGTGGGAAGGTAAGACACAAGAGGCCGAATTGTCGGACTCTGCAGAATGATGAACAGAACGGCTGTGTGAAATCGGATCAGATTGTTCCCAAGAAGAGAAATGATAAGAGCACCACAGTTGTGGCTGCTAACTTGAATGTCGATATATTCCTTCTTGGTGAAGATTTTTTGAATGTTGTCCATAATGACTGCACTTGGATTGTTAATTCTGGTGCCTCGTTCCATGTCACCCCACATGAGGGATTCTTTTCTACTTATAGGAAGGGAGATTTTGGTATCGTGAAGATGGGAAATCAGGTGACCAGCAAGATTGTTGGTGTCGATGATGTAACCATGACCATAGATACAGGGTGTCGACTTGTGTTGAAGGATGTGAGGCATGTACCTGACATGCGTTTGAATCTAATCTCGGTAGGCAAGCTAGATGATGCCGAGTTAGTAAACTACTTTGGAGAAAATAGATGGAAGATGACCAAGGGAAGCTTGGTCGTGGCCCGAGGTAAGAAAGAAGGCTCATTGTATGTGATGCAAGGAAGGATAAATGGTAGAGAAACCAATGCCATCCGAGATGGACATAGATTGGAGCTATGGCACAAGCGCCTCGGCCACATGAGCGAGAAAGAACTCTAGATTTTGGAGAAGAAAGAACTACTGACCGGGTTGAAGGACAAAGTGTTGGAGAGTTGCACATACTGCCTAGCTGGAAAGCAGCACCGGATTTCGTTTGTGAGACCGGTTCAACCCAAACGACGAAGGCAGATCCTAGACCTCGTCCATACTGATGTTTGCTCCATGTCCGAGAGATCACTTGGTGGAACTCAATATTTTGTTTCTTTCGTTGATGATCATTCCTGCAAGGTGTGGGTTTATTTGAGGAAGTCCAAAGACCATGTACTCCAATTTTTCAAAGAATTCCATGCTATGGTAGAAAGGGAGACTGGCAAGAAATTGAAAGTGGTCAGATCTGATAATGGTGGTGAGTATCGTGGTCCCTTTGAAGCTTACTGTTGAGGAACCAGGATCCGACTTGAGAAGACGCCCCCAAAGACTCCGCAGTTGAATGGACTTGCTGAGAGGATGAATCAGACTATTGAAGAGAAGGTCTGAAGTATGTTATCCAATGTCGGGTTGTTGAAAGCATATTGGGGAGAAGCCGTCAGGACAGCTGTTGATTTGATTAACCTATCACCATCAAGACCACTTAAAGGAGACATTCCTGAAGAAGTCTGGACAGGTCGAAAAGTGACCTATGATCACCTGAAGGTGTTTGGATGTCAAGCTTTCGTGCATATTCCTAAAGATAAAAAGGTGAAGCTTGATGCAAAGACGAAGGAATGCATTTACCTCGGTTCACCGAAAATTGAGTTCGGGTTCAGACGTTGGGATCTGATCAATAATGAGATAGTGAGAAGTCGTGATGTGATTTTTTATGACGATGAGACAATTCATGACATCTCAAAGCCTAAAGTTCGGGTTTCTGTCCGACGTGAAGAACCCGTCCCTCTTGTCCGATCTGAAACAAGGGGAGAGCCCAATGAAGAAAATGATGACCAACAACAGGCTAATGAGGACCAAGAGACTGAGGTTCGAGTTGATGAAGAGGACCGGGATGAGAATGATGAATCGGGTTCTCAAGCGACTGAAGAAGAAGAACAGTCGAGGTACCCCACTAGAGAAAGAAGACCTTCTACAAGGTATCCTTCTGATGAATACACCATCATTGCTGAAGATGGTGAGCCTCAAAGTTATGATGAGTCCATAACGAGCTCAGAAAAAGAAGATTGGTTGAAGGGAATGCAGAATGAGATGAAGTCTCTCCACGAGAACTGGACTTATGAGTTGACCGGGTTGCCCAAAGGAAGACGAGCTCTAAAGAACAAGTAGGTGTACAAAATCAAACCTGAAGAGAACGGACAGAAGCTGAGATACAAAGCCCAGATTGTAATGAAAGGTTGCAATCAGAAGAAAGGTGCTGATTTTGAAGAGATCTTCTCTCCAGTTGTGAAGATGATCTCAGTTTGAACTGTGTTATCCATGGCGGCTTTGATGGACCTTGAGGTAAAACAGATGGATGTGAAGACGACATTCCTTCACGGTGAGTTGGAGGAAGAAATATATATGGAGCAACCTGAAGGGTTCCAAGCTTTAGGACAAGAAGGCATGATATTTCGGTTGAAGAAGAGTCTCTATGGCTTGAAACAAGCACCTTGGCAATGGTACAAGAAATTTGAATCCTTCATGAATGAGCACAAGTTTGTGAAGATTGAAACCGACCACTATGTATTTGTGAAGAGGTACGAGACTGGAGATTCCTTGACTCTGTTGCTTTATGTTGATGATATGTTGATTGTAGGACAAGACAACATGAAGATCTCTGCCTTGAAGAAGGCGTTGAGCTTGTCCTTTGCGATGAAGGACCTCGCCCTGCACAACAGATTCTTGGAATCAAGATCATCCAAGATAGAAAGAAGAAATTACTGTGGCTAAGTGAAGAAAAATATGTTGAGAAGATTTTGAAGAGATTTAGCATGGACAAGGCCAAAACAGTTAGCACCCCCTTAATCGGGCACTTGAAACTGAATAAGAAGCAGTGTCCAAGATCAGATGAAGATAGAGACGAGATATTGAAGATTCTGTACCAATCCACAGTCGGAAGCTTGATGTATGCAATGGTTTGCACTAGACCCGACTTGGCGTTTGCAGTTGGAATGGTGAGCCGGTTTCTATCGAACCCCGACAGAGAGCACTAGGAAGCTGTAAAGTGGATCTTCAGGTACTTACGAGGAACGACTGAGTTGTGTCTCCGATTTGGAGAAGGTGAAGCCGGGCTGCAAGGCTACTCGGATGCTGATTTAGGGGGAGATTCCGACTCTAGGAATTCGATGACCGAATATCTGATGAGATTTGCTGGAGGAGCAATCTCTTGGCAATCAAGATTGCAGAAGTGTGTGACACTTTCGACGACTGAGGCCGAGTACTTTGTCGTGACTGAGGCAAGCAAGGAGATGTTGTGGATGAAGAAGTTCCTCATGGAACTCGACCTTGAACAAGACAAGTACGAGTTGAAGTGTGACAACCAGAGCGTCATTCATCTGGTGAAGAACTCGACCTATCACTCCCGCAGTAACATATTGATGTGCGATATCACTGGATCCGGGATGTGGTGGAAGATGGACAGCTCGCACTTGCCAAAGTGCATATTGACCAAAATTGGTCTGACATGATGACCAAGCTGGTATTAGCAAGGAAATTTAAAGATTGTTGTGAAGGTGCCGGGTTGGTGAACTCAACACATTGAAGATGTCGGGTTGTTGCTTGAAGAAGCAAGGCTATATTGAAGAGTTGAAGAGGCCGAGCTGCATTGAAGCGATGGAGAAGCCGGGCTACTATTGAAGAGGCCGGGCTGTTATTTGAAGCCGACACATTGAAGTCGTAAGGGGAGAATTGTTGGATCGGGCTTACTCCTCCAATGCTGACCCAAGCCCATTTGAGGGTTCTAAAACCCCAAACTTAATTTCCCACTATAAATACATTAGTTGAGGGTGGAATTAGGTTAGACTGTGACAGACATTTGACTGCGTGAGAGATTCCATAGATTTGAGAGTCTCAAGTGACATTCTTGAGTGCACATTTAAGCGAGCTTCGTGCTTTGCAATTTGAGAGATCTCTAGAGAGAGTTTGAGTGAAACACTCTAGGGAGTTTGATATTCATCATTGTTGGAGAGGTTGAGTGTACCACCACCTTGGTGTACTTGATTCATTGTAACCGATTATTATTATAGTGGATATTTAATTCTGGACCAGTGTCCCGTGAGTTTTTCCTCTCCAGATTAAAGGAAGATTTTCTCACGTTAAACAATTGATTGTGTGTTCTTCTTTATCTCTCTCCTCTCGTATTTGATTGATTACGTTTCCGCATTTGACTCTGAGAGTCTATTTTGACCCAACTTTGATACCAGTATTTGACTTTGAGGGTATGATTTTACCCAACAATGATTTATGGGTTTTGCTTTCAATAGTTACGTATATTTCTAAGGAAAATGCTTTTTAGTACGAATAAAAATTCCTACTAATCACACGAATGACATGAAGTACTTGTTTCTCCTCCCATTATAATTCTCTTACGAATCTGCGATCCTCTTCTCTTATTGCCCACTTCAAAAATCCCATCCTAAATGAAATCGTTTTGTTTAGTCAATGGTGAAACCTTTTTGTTTAGCACGTAACTAACCGAAACAACTCTCAAATTGCTTATTGTTGATAATAAATCCCTAAGCATTAGCAACGCGTAAGGATTTTGTTGAACTTAGAATTTTCCAGGAACAATTGATATTCAGATTTTGTATTGGTGGGATAGTTTCCGGAATCAGCGGAATTTTATTATAAACGATTAATCCGTTTCAGTTTTATTTACTTTTTAGTTAACATTTTAATTAATTATTTTAAACAATCACACGTAATTTATTTTTCGTGCGTTTCGTGCTATTTGGTTTCGTACCAAATAGCATTGCGTTATTTCTAAAGGAAGGTTAATATATATATATATATATATATATATATATATATATATATATATATATTAACCTTCACCAACGGGGGCAGAAGGGGTTGGTCCTGATACCATAACATAACCAACCAAGATTTAAATATCGACTAAGAGAATTATTAACATTTAATATTCAGCAGTGTAATGCTAAACAAAAATCATATTCTTTTTAAATTTTCTTTCTTTCTATTGTAAATCAAACAACAGAAGGACTATTACTTTTCGTCTCCTTTACAATTTCATCCCCTCCTTTAAATCAATTAATAGTCACACCATATTTTTTATTCTTAAAAAAATTTTATTTTAAAAATAAAATAGACTAAAATATATTTTTAATCCCTACAACATAAACTCCTTCAAAAAATCCCTATAAAATCAGCTTGTTAATTTTAATTTTGGTTCTTATAATTATTTCTTTATTTTTCATCTCTAAAATTTTATACTTATGATTGTAGTCTCAATCAAATGAGCAAATTTTGGATTTGCTTCCTATACAATACTTTTTTTCTAATTTTAATCCCTCAGAAAATCTTTTCACTATTTTTATCTTAAAGTTTATTCTAAGGTAAATAAATAGCATTTATTTTAGGGATCTAATTTTTTTTGTAAAGGTATTACATGTTGACATTCTACCATTGAGTACTAGCGGATGTTAGTATAAAATGAGCACTTCACCTTCCGCTAAAAGCATAAGTCACTAACAAGTGTCACTTAATATATAGAAGGGATAAAAACATAAAATTTTAATATTTTGAGGAATGAAAATAAATAAAAAAAAAGGAGAAAAATTGAAACTCACTAATTTTACAAAAATAAAAAATATATTTAAGTCAATAATTCAAAATAAAAAAAAACTAAAACATTAAGTTGCTGTTTTCCTGATGTTTTCTTATTCGTTATAGATTATCGTTGGACACTTTTTAAACCAATCTTTTTCTTTTTCTTCTTTCAGAAAATATTACGGTGAAAGCTTGACCTAGCTTTGAAGTACCTACCCGCGTGAAGAAGGACACGGAGCTGCAAACTGCAAAGGATTTGATCATTTGAAATTGAATGGTAGTCTGCAACTTCATCGTTATAGCTAGTCGTTAGTTAGGATCTAGAAAATATTGAGAAAAATAAACAAATAAAAATTATCATACAAAATTAAGTTAATTATTTATTGAATTTAATGTTTTATATATATAAAAAATAGAGGATATATATTTTCAGAGAAATTTTGTTTGAGGGCCATATTCTCCTTTGAATGCACTCCTGGCCATTGTCAACTTGTTTCTTTCCGCCCAGTTCTGAGTCATTTTTAACTTTTTTTATTTATTTCACTTTTACGCACTGAGCACTTCATCAAACACACTTACACCATAAGTAAATATACCTTCTATGGTCAACAATCTATCAACTTCCAGTTCTTTGTATCTTTACCGTTATATTTTATTCCTAACGGTCACAACTCACAATTATTTGCTCAGGATAAATAAACACATAACCACATGATTTTCTTTTGTGGCTTAAAGTAAATGACTGAAGATATTAATTTGGAAACTCATAAATTCCAACAATCTCATCAATTCTTCTTATTTTTCATCTCTCTTTATTTCTCTTAAAGTGTAAACATCTAAGTGTTCAAGAATTATTTTTCAAAGTAAATATTCAACGGGATGACATAACCTCAGTGCTGCCATGTTGAAAATATAAAAATATATATATGTTTTGTGCATTGCACATACTAAAAGACTATTTATTAAAAGAGGTTTGAGAAAAAAAACTCAATTGAGGTTGTTTGGTCTAATTTTATTTTATATACCGTACCTTATAAATATTAAGTGTGTGTTTGGATTAAATCATCAAATTCCCTCTTTTTCAATATTTGTGTTTAGAATAAGTAATCAAAATTTTTTATTTCTTGTTTTGATAAAAATAATATTTTTTTCATTTTAAAATTTTGTATTTAATAGAGAAAAGAATGAGAAATAGAGGAAAGAGAGCCAAGAAAGAAGAGTGAGGGAGTGAACTTTTTTTTGAAATACCAAAACTAACTTTTGCTATGTGTATCATAAATTGAAACACATAGATATCAATTTTACAATATACAACAGAAACTAATTTGTATTGTTCATTGTAAAAATGAAACAAAGAGGTGCAAATTTTACAATATACAGTAAAAAATAATTTCCGTTGTATACATAAACTTGTTTTCGTGTTGATACGAAAACTAGTAGTATTCATATAGTTTTATTTTACAGAAACTAGTTTTTTAAACAGCAAGAAAATGTGTGCCATATGAATAGCTAAACGAGGGATCTAATAGCAGCCCTAGGAATTGTTAATTAAGTTGACCTCAGAAAATAAAAAGGGTTAGGTAAGTTATTGAGATATCTAATTTAAAAATCCACTCTTATTTCTTACTTATATATTATGAGTATGACACCGTCTGTTTCAGTTTTTTAATGACGCCCTTAGGCGAAATAATTTTTGAGAGTATTTTTTTTCTTGATATTTGAAAATTCGTTTTGAATTATTATAAAAAAAAGAGTTAGTTGTAATATATGTTACAACTTCTCAACTAAAACTCGTAATCGATATTAAGGCTTTTATTTTTTTAATTAAAATCATAAAATATTTTACTATTTTAGTTTTATTTTTTAAAAATTTGTGACTTCATACCCCCTCTTTTCTTTCTTAAGGTAAGGTAAAGGGTCAGGCATGGTGGGGTAGGAGCATTCTGCCGGCATTTTGGCTTGACCAAGAAGTCTTATGTCCTCCGAGTGCACGGTAAATATTAGGCATCTTCCCTGGGGAAAAGCTACATCTAGTACCGGACCAATTATTTGGGCGATACGTCCCAGATTTTTTTTTTCAAGCGCAGTCTATCTCTGAAAATGGAGTGCACTGTCGCCGTTGAGCTTTGTGATAAAGAAGAACCTCCGCCACATCCTGAGAACAATAGATCGACAAAGAAGTTGTAGGAATATTTTTTTTACTGACGTTGTAAAATATTTTATTACTTTTAAATTAAGTCTTCAAAGATGTTTTTATTGATTTTTTTTGTTTTTACGTCTGCAAAATTGTTAAAGTTTTTTAAGACTTCAAAGTTGTTTTAAATTTTTTTACAACTAGTTAAGTTTCTTTTTTTGACTGCAAAATTGTTAAAGTTTTTTTAAGACTTCAAAGTTGTTTTAAATTTTTTTACAACTAGTTAAGTTTTTTTTTCACGATTTTAAAGGGGTAAGGTTTTTTTCACACTTCAAAGTCGATTTTTTTTAGGACTTCAAAGTTGTTTTAAGATCTTTTAAATCATATAAAAATATTAAATAAAACTATATCAAAATATATATACAAAATATTAAATGAAATAAAAAATTAAAATTAAAATTATTTATTAAATAAATTAATTAAAAATTATTTACAATTTTTTTAAAAAATATACAAAAAATAGAATCAATCCTACTAAAAATTTTAAAAAATATATGAAATTAAAAAATAGAAGTGGTAAATTTATTTAAAACTTCTATAAAAAAAATTAACAACTAAAGTAGTAAAAAAATTATTCTATATTTAAAAGTCGTAAATTTTTTTAAAAAATTAATTAAAGTCATAAAATATTTGATGACTTTACTTAAAAAAAATAATAACATCAGCTACAATTATTAGCTCATTAATCATAACAGATATTATAACTTATCAACTTTTTAATAATAATTCATAAACAAACTCTCAAATAATAATAATTATTAAAAAAAAAAAAAAGCAATCACAAATGGTCGTCTCACCGACACCCTTACATATTTTATGTTCACTCGCTTAAAACGAGGGAAATCCATGAAGTGAAAAGAACGCGACATATATAGCAACTACTTGGGTTGTTAATGTCCTTTTGGGACAACAACAACCATAATTCACACGAGTTGCAGTCCCAGAATCAGTTACCTGTTGTTCAGTCAAAGGGTTTGAGCAAGATGGGTTCTTTGGTAAAGAAGGGACTCAACAATTATGTGAAGCAACTCCAGCAACACCCTTTGAGAACCAAGGCTCCTCTTCTTCTGCATTTATCATTACTTCTTTTTTTGCATTCGCTTTTTCGTTGACTCGTTCATTTGGATTGAATTAGGTAATCACTGCAGGGGTGCTATCAGCAATCAGCGATATTGTGTCTCAGAAGCTTACTGGGATACAGAAACTTCAATTAAGACGTCTTCTTCTCAAAGTGGTCAGCTTCTTTTACTTCTTTAATATTTTATATATATTTATTATACTCTTGTCCTACTGAGTGACGGAGCCAGAAATTTTATTGAGAGGGGACGAACATAAAAAAAATTATATCATAAATAAAAGTACTCTGAATACAATACAAATCTAATATAAAAAAAACTATTACAGTCTTAATTATCTTCATAGCTGATAAAGATATTTCAGTAGTTGCTGTAGAAACTGGAAGAGTGAGTACAAGTCTAATCACTCTATCAATAAAAGGGTAAATGATAGACTTTCTAGTTCTTGCTAGCCCTTGATATAATTCAGATGTAGTTGATAAATTAATCAAATCTGGATGTTTAGGAATGCCAAGCTCAAAATGTTGTAACTCCATCTTCAAATGCAAATAGTAGTTTATTTTATTTTTATAACAGTAAGAAGAAAAAAGAGAAAAAATAGGGAAAAAGAAAGGAATGAGGGGATACCTGAAACTCTTCTCTTTCACTAGTTTACCAAATGAAACAACTTTTTTGACTCATTCTATTCTCTTGGGATTTGTGTTTCCTTTGTGTCAAAACCTTTCCATTTTATAGTGTTCTTTCTCTCTCTTCCTCTCTATTCTTTTCCTTTTTATTATTTTTTTCTGTTTTATCATCTTTCTTTCCTTTTTTTCTTTTTCTATCATCTCTCTTTCCCATTTTATTTTTATTACATTTTCTTTCATCTTTTATGTTTTCTTTCCTTTTTATTGTTTTCATATTTTTTTTTCTTTTTCTTTTCTTTTTTTTACTACGTTTTCTTTATATTTTTTTCTTTCCCTTTTTACCTTTTTTTAATATTTTTTTTCCTTTTTTCTTTTTCTTTCATTTTCATTTTTTTTATTAATTTTTTTAGGGGAGGCGGTGGCCCACCCTAGCCCCCCTAGTTCTGCCACTGGTCCTACCTAAGTCCTAAGTATAATCTATGAAGCATGGACACGCTCATATATAGGGCGGGTAGAGTTTGACACGACCTAATACGGTGACACGCATGGACACTGTATTCGACACGTGGTCAACAATCTCGACACATTTATCATGGTCGACACGCGAATTTGACTATGTCCAACACGGTCAAAGGGCAACTTGGTGAAGAAAAAATTATAGATATTAAATTTCATTCACGGGCATTTTTGCGACCCTTCACGCTTTCTCGCTTCACAATTCGCACTTGTTCAAGCTCAGTGCTCATCGCCGTTCGCTTCTACCTCCGTCCGCCGTTCTCATCGCTATCGGCCCATCGTTCGCGCTCACAGTCACAGGTAAGTGCTATCGCTTTTCTCTGACCTCTCACTCGTTCGCTTCTTCAATCTTCACCTTCTCTCTTGACTGCCTCGCTTCTTCACCTTTTCTATGTCGCTGTTTGCATGCAACCCTGCACCCAAACGGGCACGAGACGAAACCCCCAAATGGGTTTTTCACTTTTCCTTTTCCCTGATTCACTCTCTCACTCTCACCAATCACGGTTTTAAATTTTATTAGGTTTTTTCTTTTTATTTTATTTTTAAAAACCATTAATGCTATTGCTCTTTAAACAAATTTATATTTTTAGTTTTTTAGGTTCAAATTTATCTTTTTTTAGGTCCAAAAGGGTTTTGCTTTTTAAATTTTAAAATCTATTTTAATATTGAATATTCTGTTTTGAAGATTGAAATGTAGCATTTATGAATTATTTTCGGTTACGTTGATAAGTATTATTAGTTTAGCTTAATTTTATTTGTTAAATTATTGAATATTAAATGAAATATACACTATATAAATTTAAAATATTATTTAATATTAAATAGTGTCCCAACGTATCGAAATCCATAATTTTTTAACATTGACGTGTCGAAAAGTTGAATCATGTCGTGTCATATGTCGGTGTCGATGTAGATGTTACATTGAATATAGTATGTATAGTTACCTCAATTTCTAATATGAGTAAATTACTGCTCAGTTGACTGATGCTTAAATTGCCCTTCCTTGTAAGATCAATGTGTGCTGTATTTCTTAGGGTCTATTTTCTCTATTTTTTTATGGCTCTTGGCATTATTGGTAATTAGGTTTGAATTTCTACTAAAAATTATCGGACTTTAAAAAATATGAAATTGGAGATTGATTGAAATTTCAAAACCGACTGGACTAGTGTTTAAAACATCATTGCATCTGTTAAGTCTGCAAATTGATAGCAATCGGTGGTCAAAATTAGTTGTTAGTGCTCTAATTAAAGGTTGAAAGAGAAAAGAAAAATACTCTTACAAGTTACAAGGTTTGCTCATAGTTACCAGTGTCATTTACACTAAAATAAATTAACTAAAGCATTTGCACTTTATCTCTCAAGGGAAGTGTAATTTTTAAAATAAAAGGGGAAGATGATGTAATTTAAGTATCTCAGAGGAGTATATTTTATTCTTCTAATATTTGTGTGGAAGAGAAAGTATAAGACTATTCAGGTTGGACTTCAGGGGGGTTGGGGTGATAGAAAATTGGAACTCTATTGTCAAAAGCTATTTTAAAAATGCTGAAATTGATCTTTTTTTGTTTAACCAAGAGGAAAATTAACATGTTGCTGCTTATTTTGATGAACCATTCTGCATGCATTATGTTTTAACTACTATAGTTATGAGTGGCTTGTTCTTTTTGGTTGTTATATAATATATTTATGTATTAGGAATCATATACATCGTTTATTTCACGCAGATTTTTGGAGCCGCTTATCTTGGACCCTTTGGACACTTTTTTCATTTAATACTGGATAAAATTTTCAAAGGAAAGAGAGATTCAAAAACTGTGGCCAAAAAGGTGAAACTGCAAAACCTTATGTTTAATCTATATATCTATCATGAGCTAAATTCGGGCATCGCAGTTGGCACCTGTGCCATCAATCTGCTTTTCTTTGGCAGCACGAAATATCAGCTAGCTTATGCAGTACAGCACTTGTGTTTGAAGCACTTCGACTCCAGAACTAAAAAGAACTAATTGGAAGTGAAATAATTTACAAGTATCCTATCAAAAGTGGCAGCGTTTACAAGTCGTGTTACTCATTCGTTCAATTAAGATTTGTCTGTCATTCTAGATTTTCTTACATAGACTAAAAAAAATTAAATAATAAAAGAAAATAATAATTTTACAAAATTAATTTTATCATTTTTAATTTATTTATATATTTTTTATTCATTATTAATATTATAAAAGGATATAACTGAAGAAAAAAAATATTTTTTTCATTTATATAATAATTATAGTCTTATATTATTTTACATAAAT
Organism: Glycine latifolia; assembly: GCA_013407115.1. Lineage (NCBI taxonomy): Eukaryota > Viridiplantae > Streptophyta > Magnoliopsida > Fabales > Fabaceae > Glycine > Glycine latifolia. The sequence goes on from CM023949.1 coordinate 401,828, forward strand.
TAAAAAATTAATAAACAAATAAAAGAAAATAATAATTTTATAAATTAACATTATTATCATTAATTCATTTTGTTTAATTTATAACTTATCTTTTTATAATAATTTTTCTTCCAATTTTTTTTTTTCAGGTTCTGATTGAACAGGTGATATCTTCTCCTTTAAAAAATTTTCTTTCCATGATTTACTACGGATTAGTTATTGAAGGTTAGTCATTTTTCAACATCTAACTTCTTTATTTACATATTGAAACATGGAAGTAAGATATAGGTAGAAAGTGTGGACAAATAGAAAAATTCTCATCAGTGTGAAAAATAGGGTACCCAACTCTGGCATTGCTGGTCAACTATTTGTTTACTTATTAAATAAAAAATGAGATATCCTAAAAATGATGTGTAAATGGCATGCTTGGTTACTAAGTTGTGTTTATGATGAAAAAAGTGGATTTCAGGCCAACCTTGGATGAATGTGAAAGCAAAAGTTAAGAAGGATTATCCATCAGTGCAGTACACAGCATGGATGGTAACATTCTATTACAAGTGTAGAAAATAACAGAATTTACTAGAAGACTATTTTTTTTTTAACTTTAGAACGCCAATGAATTGAACCGCAGACATCGCCTGTTGTGGGGTGGATAAATCACAAATTCTTGCGTCTTCATTTCCGTGTTGTTTTCCAAAGCTTAGCAGCATTTTTCTGGTATGTGGTTTTTGTTTGCCTTTCCCTCTACTTTTCTTTCCATGACTTGTTAATGATCATTCCCTTTGGTAAACAACAACTAAATTGAGATCAATAATGTGTGTGTATTTTGTTTCAGGGGAATATTCTTGAACCTTCGAGCACGAACTCTGCCATTGACTAAAGCCTGAAGCAAAGAAGATTACTGTTTACAGTCTTTACAGAGTAGTATGCATCATCAGTATTCAGTTTAAACAATTCAAAAGAAGATCTTCCGTTAAATAGAAGTGTGTTCTTGATTTCTTTAGGGAACTTCAGTAGTGACATCTTTGGCATATTTTACTAACTTTAAAGATAATTTGTAAGATTTTTTAATACTTGGAGTTGGAGGACTATTTAGTATAATTTCTAATAATTGAGAAATATATATATATATATATATATATATATATATATATATATATATAATTTAACTAATTTAGGCACTATTAAGGAAAAAGATTAATATTTTTTAAGAATAAAATTGAATATTTATTCATTTAAAAAACTTTATTAATTCTAAATATCTTAGAATATAAAATAAAAAAACCTATTTTTTTATGTTAATAGAGGGGTTTGCAAAAACCAGTCCTATGGTAATATACCCAAACAAGGTCCTATTCACACAAAAAGAAATCTCTCACAGGTACCTTTTTTAAAAGTAATTATGTTTAAAATATTGTCCAACATTAAATATAAGCGCCCTCAGCAGTAGAGATTCAAATCTTCATTCGTGACGTTACGAGGGATTACCCCATCTGCATTTCCCCAAATTGATATTCTAGCTTTTCATCGGCAAGAGAGAGATTATTATTTTCACACTCACGCATCAAGCTTCAGTAATAGTGTAATACAGAGGTGGAAACACATTTTTGGAGCCACTTAATCATGCGTATCCTTTCATGTTATCAGCAAAATAACTGAATCACAATGTGGACTAGGAATTAAAACAAAACTACATGCTCAATTGTTTGGGGACTCCATGTTATGCGTTGATAACTGGATTTGAATTTATGACCAATAAATCATCAAGACACAACTTTAATGCTGTGTCAGAGCTCGCATGTGGACTAAGAATATTTAGATTAAATTTAATGGGATGGTAGCTACTGGCTACCCCATGATACATACTACTCTCAAGATCTCACAACACAAAACTTGTGAAGCATTGACTCTCACTTTCAGATTGCCACAACATTTACAATACATATTACTCTACAATTAATACCAGAGTTAGCAGCTAGTTTCACTGATCACCACTGAGTGCAATAGCTAATCAGCTGGACACTTATGATTGAATTTCCATGTGACCATTTGCATACATAGACAAAGGGGTAACTGTAATCTGTCATATCAAATTAGCACAACAATATAGGATGTTTAGTTCCCACCAATGCACCCAAAAAAATGGTACAAGATAGGTAAAAAGAGAAAGGACAAAATTGTCACTCACAAATCCCTATTCCATCGCTCTGGAGTCTAAATCCCCCTCTATGCTCTACTGCCCTTTTTCTGTTAACTGCAAATGTGAATTCAGGAAATCAATGCAATTTGTTTCCATACAAGAGAAAATGGAAAGAAGCATCAGCATGAAGAGTAGTTTATTTTCAAACTTGTAGTTTTATCAATCATAATTGTGCCAAATTCAAGCTAGATTCATGTGAACCATGTTTGTTTGCTTTGCAAGTCATGTTAATGGTACCTCCATTCGGAAGTATTTCTTTATGGTTTGTGGAGAACTGAATTTTCCAGCAACACCAACTGATTCAACTTCCACATTCTTGCGATTTGAGTTTAGACAGGGCACTGCTGCCTTAAGAGTTTAACACAAAGCAAGTTCCTTGTAAAATGATAGGCTGAAGGAATGTTCCTATAAAGAAGGCAACTACTAGCTGAAAGCTGAAATGAATGCATTAAATTATGGTGATTAGATAAGATCGAGTCTTTCAGCAGCAGAGGCATCTCGTCCTAGTTGAGCTAACATGCTTCCAAGACTTTGCTGGTTAGACATGTAATGACCTGCTGAAGGATTCCTATTTGTTGACACAGCTTGCCAACTTAAAGAAGACCTCGGTGGACTTTGCCGTGTCACTTTCACACCCTATTCACAAAATGTAGGCCATAAGAACAACCGCCTGAATTGTTATTGCAAAGCACAATGTCTAACTAAATGGGATATAGCCCAGTTTGGATTAACTTTTCAATTCACCATTGTAGGAGAAAAAAAACATAAGGAAATAAAATGCATCAATTTTTATCAAAAATTAAAATCAACTGTTGCGACTTAACTTTTTTTAGAAGCTCTGTCAGCTAACTTGTATAACAGTTGAAGTGCATGATTTTAACTTACATGAGAAATTAGATTTGTTTTACGGTTTTACCCCTTTATTTCTTTTCCTGTAAGTATTTGTATTTGTAAAACAGTTTATCTAAACTGAGCTATGTCAAATAAAAACTAAGGACACTGATTAATTTAATTTATGATGTATGAAATCATGGGATTCTATCCAAAATAATGGAAATTAAAATATCTAATATGGGTATGTAGCCAATTTTTTTTCTAACATGAACTTATAACTCAGCAATGTATTTGTCAGAGGACAGCTTGGGATCCCTATATTGAGGAAACAATTCTTGGGGAAAATCCCTTTCTGTATATCTCTTATGGCTGCATGAATCATTGGTAAACATACTGTAACTGCATCCTTCAAATCACTTTCACAGCTCACATTCTTTTCCCTGCAAGACATTTACATAAACATAGTTTATGTGACCATTGGAGGAACAAAAGGAGGAGAAAAAAAAACTAAAAATGTATAACATTTCAAGGATATACAAAGAGACGGCACACCACAAATCAGTGCCTCTCTAGCTCCAGCAACAGGTCCGGAACACAACCTACATCATTAAAGTCTTAAAAGACACCAAAGTTTGAAAGCTAAATTTTAAATAAGAGTTGTCTATCCGTAAAAGCAAGTTTGATTCCTTTTCCAAATTGATTAGTAAGAAACCAAAAGAAGCGCACAAGTTGCTCCTTTGTTTAGTCCACTAATTACCTGGTTTCAGAGTCATGCAGTTAAAATGGAGGCGTGAACTATATATATATATATTCGATAGTTGATGATAGAGTTTGTGCATACCAACAATACCTACCAAAACAGGTTTTGACCAAGAAAACAATGCCGCTGATAAAGACACAATCTGCCGGGGTTCCTGACAAATAGAAAAAAACAAAGAAAAAGAAATTCAAACACCCTGAATCCTAAAATGCGTTTACTTCGCATTACAAAAGACAAAGACAAAAACAAAAACAAAAAACTCAAAAAAGCATATAAAAAAGACTAGATTCTTGAACAGTAATAATAGAACATAACGATGGCACTACTCTCCCCAGCATAATTGTCACGCCAAATAACCAAAGGAAAAAGGACAATAAATATATGCAGTTCTCAGAATTAAAATTTCAACTTAGTATTCTATATGACATTTCATGAAAACCATTACAGTATTATACGAATACCGAACTAAGACTAATGAAAAATAACACCAAAACCACTTAAAGAATGAGTAATGACATTCAAATTTTGTTCATAACCAAATGTGTGAAACTACCTGACACTTGATAACCATTGGCACCACCAACTTGTGCTGAACACACAGCTAGTGTCTCCCCAGTGGTAACCGAGTGACCAACGGAGTGACCACACAACGATCATTGCCTGCATCAACAAAAAAACTATCATCACAATCCTTAAACCAACTCACCCCAGTGAAGTTTTGCCATGATCCACACACTGGAACAACTCAAATTCACCAAAAATCATGTCTTGCGGAAACATACGATATATTCTGGGGGCACAGACATGAACATCAAGAAGAAGTGCCTCAACGAGGAATGTGAGGCCAGGAGAGTCAATGCCTGATTCAAATTACATGGTGGTGGAGGTTTCCATTTATAAGGCTGCTGTTTTACTTGCGCATGTACTAGACTTGAGTAATTCAACTCACTTCAATGGTCTTTTAAGATCAAATGAGCAATTTAGTCTTTGAATTTATATGGCAATCATTTAGTCCTTGGAATCAAGAAAAATTTAAATAAATCTTATAAAAAAATAGATTCCATTTAAGTCCTTAAAATTAATTTATTTTTCTCATTTTGTTCTCTAATCCAAGGAATTAAGTAATAATAAAAACATAAGTTTAGGGATCAAATAGAGAAAATGAATTAATTTTAAGGACTTAAATAAAATCTTAAAAAAAATTAGGGACTTATTTGAGTTATACGCAATTTTAGTAAATTTAAAGAAGAGAATAAGATTTTTTTTCTGGTAAAGAAGAGAGAATGAGATTGAAAGTATTTAACTGTTTTTAATTATTATATAAATTTTACGTTATTTATACAATGACCACGGTCGTGCACGTGAGGGAGGGGTCAATGTATAAATACTGAAATTTCAAATTCTCTTAAAAATGAAATAATAATTAGTAAAATATGAAAAGTGGCATAAGAAATAACAACCACGTGGGTTAATGTCGGCTCCTCACACTTTATGAAGATATTTTGGGACAACAACCATAAATGAATAGTTTAACATTAAACACGAGTTGTAGTCTCAGACGCTGTTATTGAGACAAGATGGGTTCTTTGGCAAAGAAGGGACTCAACAATTACGTCAAACAGCTCCAGCAACACCCTTTGAGAACCAAGGTTCTATTTTTTCTGAATCCAATCCATCACACTTTCAATTTCCATTAACTTTTTTTGATTTTTTTTTTGCATCTGTTTTCGTTGACCACCGATTCATTTGGGGTTAAATTAGGTAATCACTGCAGGGGTACTATCAGCGATCAGCGATGTTGTGTCTCAGAAACTTACCGGGATACAGAAACTTCAACTCAAACGTCTTCTTTTCAAAGTGGTCAGCTTCTTTTCTTTTATATTTATTGTACTCTTGGCATACCCCACTAGTATAAATGTATAATAACCAAAATTTCTAATATGAGTAAATTATAGTCCACTTGCCTAATGCTTGAAATTCCCTCCCTTGAAAGATTAATATGTGCTGTATCTTAGGGTCTATTTTCTGTATTTTTTTTATGGTTCTAAGCATTATTGGTTTGAATAATTAGGTTTGAATTTCTGCTAAAAACTATGGGGCTTTAAAAAAATTCAAATGAGGATTCTGAGTGAAATTTCAAAGCTTACTGGACTAGTGTTCAAATCAAAACATCATGGATTCTGTTAAATCTGCAAATTGATGGCAATCAGGTCAAAGAAAAGAAGAATACTCTAATCACAAGGTTTTAAAATAAACTAAAATGTGTGCAGCCAACAAAAGTTAGTCCTGTTGTTAAGGATTGGACTCAAATTCCACAAAGACGAGGCATACCCTGACCCTGGTGAGCCCCCGGGACCCAATTCACTCAAACTTGCAAATTGATCTATCTGGAAATGGGAGTGTAATTTTTTAAATAAAAGGGGAAGATGATGTAATTTAAGCATCTCAAAGATGAGTGTATTTTATTCTTCTAATATTTGTGTGGAAGACAGAGTGCCAGACTATTCAGGTTGGACTTTTTGGGGATTGGGGTGATAGAAAATTGGAACTCTATTGTCAAAAGCTGATTTTAAAAAAGCTGAAATGATTTTTTTTTTCACTAAAAGAAAAATTAACATGTTGCTGCTCATTCTGATGAGCTATACTGCTTGCTTAATCATTTATGTTTAAACTACTATAATTATGTGTGGCTTGTGCTTTTTGTTGTTATATTTATGCATTAGGAATCATGTAAATCGTTTATTTCATGCAGATTTTTGGAGCCGCTTATCTTGGACCCTTTGGACACTTTTTTCATTTAATACTGGATAAAATTTTCAAAGGAAAGAGAGATTCAAAAACTGTGGCCAAGAAGGTAATGCCAAACCTTCTCTTTTAACTATATCTATCAGGCATGAATTCATGCATTGCGGTTGGCACCTGTGTCATCAATCTGTTATTCTTACAGTTTTTGCAGATTGAAATATCAGCTAATTTATGCAGTAGTGTTTAAAGCACTACGAATCCTGAACAGTAAAGAATTTACTGGAAATGAAATAATTTACAAATCCTATCAAAAGTGGCAGGGTTTACAAGTTGTATTATATTGCACTCAAAATGCTATACATGAATTGAGTTCTTAAACTGTTAAAACTAATATCATTCCAAACATATTGTACGATAATTTATTTATAATTAAATATATTTTATTTTCTATACCACCTCTATCAATTCAAATGAGAGAAAAGATGTTGATATAACTTAGCCTTTTGTAATAATTCTTCTTTTTCAGGTTCTGATTGAACAGTTGACATCTAATCCTTGGAACAATTTGCTTTTCATGATTTACTACGGATTAGTTGTTGAAGGTTAGTCATTTACAAACATCTAACTTCGTTATTTACATATTGAAACATGGAAGTAAGATGCAGGTGGAAAGTGTGGACAAATAGAATAATTCTCATCAGTGTCAAATAGGGTACCCAACGATGTGTATAGTTGTGTTTATGATGAAAATGTGGATTTCAGGACAACCTTGGGTGAATGTGAAAGCTAAAGTTAAGAAGGATTATCCATCAGTGCAGTATACATCATGGACGGTAATATTCTATTACAAATGTTGAAAATAACAGAATTTACTGGAAGACCAATTTTATTTTTACTGACCCCAATGAATTGAACTGCAGGTCTGGCCTGTTGTGGGGTGGATAAATCACAAATTCATGCCTCTTCATTTCCGTGTTGTTTTCCAAAGCTTAGTAGCATTTTTCTGGTACGTGTTTTTTGTTTGTCTTTCCCTCCACTTTCTTGACTTGTTAATGATCAGTCCCTTTGGCAACCAACAACTAAATTGAGATCATCCATTGTGTATATATTTTATTTCAGGGGAGTATTCTTGAACCTTCGAGCACGATCTATGGCATTGATTAAAGCCTGAAGCGAAGAAGATTACTAGGAGACTGTTACTCTTTCCAGAGTAGTTTGCATCAGTTAAAACAAATCAAAAGAAGATCTGCTGTTCAAGTTAATGTGTTGGCAAGATCTTTTAGTTTGTCTTATTATTTAGACATGATCAATTTGTACTGCTCGGAATATAGAAGTTTGTGAATGTTAATCAGTGTTTGGAAGAACTTTGATCAAATTGATTTTGAATGAAATTGATTTTGCAAAAAAAATTAATTTTAAAATAATGTGATTTATATTTAGATGTTTTATTATAAAAATAAGTTAGTAGTAAAATTTAGTAGAATTTTTTTTATTTAATACAAAAGCTATCTCAAAATGCTTTAACTCAGAATTAATCATGAATTTAGAAACCATTTCACAATGGAGAATCAAACACGTAAAAATGTAATTATAGAGAATTTAATGTGAAATTAAATACACACTTAAATCCTGATGGGTAAATTTCAAACAAATATTGGAGACAAAGCAATAACTAAGGATCAAGAAGTTCACTGTTCTTGACAATTTTGTAAATGGATGAATATATTTTGGAAAATTCTTGATTCATTTTAGACGAAATTCATTTCTTGCAGTATCATTGTCGTCATTTGATGCAGCTGATCCTATGAATATGGTTGAACAAAAGCAACTTGATGGTAATAATTGATGCGCCATAACAGAAAATCTGAAGTAAAAATTTCTCAAGTTTTAACCATTCATATGTTAAAGGTTCATAAACAGAACAACACAATTTGAGAAACATACTAATATACTAATGAATAGATCATTCTATAGTTAGGATTTTATGCACTTTTATGAGAAAGGGTATGAAGGGATTGAAGCATCGCACAAGAGTAAAAAATCCCAATGGGTTTGTATTCCTGTATTATGTATTGTCAAAATCTGTGTTGTTGAAGCCTCAGAGGAAGATGTGGCACGTGCTCTGTTTCAAGTCACGTGAAAGTTGAGACAAGACAACCCTTCGCGTTTGGTTAGGTATCTTATTGATGTTAGCAAGTACTTATACCGAAAATATCGGGTCGTTGACTTGTTGACTTGAAAGTAGAGTTAGTATAGTACATACTAATATACTTATCATTTTTTTTTATAATTTCAACAAAACAATTTAGAAAATAGAAAGAGTATGACATGATATGTGATTTCTTTTTTGGTGAAGACATGATGCGATTGTATTAAATATAATATCCATGCTTTAATTTTCATTGTCGTCAAAATTCAATTGATGTGAAATAATTTCAATTAATTAAAAATTTTCAATATAACAAAATTTGATTGCAAATCACACGTTTTAATGATTTTATTCTTAAAATGTAATATACTAAATATTTTTATATCTTGTGGCAATATATGAAATTATAACAAACATAAATAGTCAAATACTTGCTATGAAAAATGGGGTATAGTATTCAACTTGGGAAAAGGTGATGGAAGTGTGAACATGAGAGAAATCTTTGCCCTTTTTTTTTACCGAGGTTGCTCAAAAGTTACAATCACAATGCGTGGGTATTATATTTATGTGAGGAACTGGTCAGAAAATGAAGCCTCTGACCATTTTGAGTTATACTTGACAAATATGTAGCCTTAATTTCAAAGTGATCGTATCTTGTGAACAAGTGAACAACCGCGGCACCCTACACTATCAATCATGGAAAAACAATTTTACTCAACCCACGTGAAAGAATGCAATAAATGTAAGGGGAAAAAAAGGACTTTATTAAACTGTCAAATTTTAATCAAATAAATGCAAGGTCACGTACTAAAATATTGAGCACAACCATGTGACTTAGTTTCTTGTGGAGGTATATGTACGTTTTATTCTTGTAGATATTATTATGATAATTAAGGTTGTTGGTTGTCAAAAAGGCAGGTTAAAACATTCAACAAGAGGTTCATTTTTTAATTTTTTGCAAAGTCATTAATTAAAGTCTTCTTCAGGGCATGTTTTTTGTTATTTAACAAAAAAAATTTGTTGGTATTACAGCCTTGCAGGTTTTACTCGTTATTTCTGTTGAAAGTCAGCATAGGAGGGACAACTCACAGCAGATGTAGCCAAATTATGAAAGGACAAACATAGATTTCAATGCTCACAACTTATTCAGCCGTGTGGGAAATTTTCTCAATCACATTCCACCTTCTTATATATATGCATGTTCTATAAGAGAAAGTGGCACAATTCAACCACAAAACCCTAACTATTACTATTTACTAGTTAAGGCCTTAAAAAATACAGCTAGAGAGCACATGGGAACCACTATGGTTTCAAGCAAATTTTCTTCTTTCTCATATTGCAGTTCAAGAACAATAGCTGCCACAATCAATGTGCCGAAGATTAAGGTAACCAAAGTCTCCACTCCAAGGCCTCCCAACAAAAACTTGGTGGCAGAATTGAATTATCTAAATAATTACATTTCAGCCACCAGCACAACCCATGCAAAAGAGAATCCTTACTACTCCAATATCAGCACCAACAGTTCCACAGCACCTAGAACAAGCACACCAAATTCCACTGAGGTTACTAAGCTTCATGTGATTGTGGAGATTGTAGCAGAAAGAATGGAGATGCATAAGAACATCGGAGCACAGCGCGACAACTGGAACCGCCTTCTAACGGCATCTGTTAATATGATTACTCTCTCAGCTGCAACCATGGTTGGCCTTGCAGCTGTTGGTTCAAGTGGAGCACCTGTTGTGGCCTTGAAGGTATCCTCCACAATTCTTTACATGGCAGCCACAGGGTTACTTGTGGTCATGAACAAAATCCAGCCATCACAGCTTGTAGAGGAGCAGAGAAATGCTGCTAGGTTTTTTAAGCAGCTTCATAGAGAACTCCAAACAAGGCTTTCTCTTGGGAATCCTAGTGAGAATGATGTCAATGAAGCAATGGAGAAAGTGTTGGCATTGGACAGGGCTTACCCTCTTCCTCTATTGGGCTCAATGCTTGAAAAACTCCCCCAAACTGTGGAGCCAGCAGTGTGGTGGCCTAGACAGAAGCAAAGGTGTCTAAAAAAAAGAAGAGTTTGGTGGGAAGTTGAAAGGGAAGAATGGATGGGATGCAAGGTTGGAAGATGAAATGAGAAAGGTTGTATTGGTTTTGAGAAAGAAGGACATGGAAGACTACTTGAGGTTGGGTAAAGAAGTCTTGAACTTCAACAAGGTATTGGCAGTTTCTGGTCCACTACTCACTGGCCTTGCAGCTTTAGGATCAGTTTTTTTGGGTTCTGTGAATGCACCTTGGCCTGTTATGCTTGGGGTTATTGGAGGAGCTTTGGCAAGTGTCGTTAACACATTAGAGCATGGGGGGCAAGTGGGGATGGTGTTTGAGATGTATAGGACAACTACTGGCTTCTTTAAGCTCATGGAAGAGAGCATAGAGCTAAATATAAATGAACAAGATCCTCATAAAAGAGAAAATGGGGAATTGTTTGAAATCAAAGTTGCTTTACAGCTAGGTAGGAGTCTCTCAGAACTCAGGCAATTTACTGCTTCGATTTCATCCTCACATGAAGAGAATGATTGTGAAGAGTTTGCTAGCAAACTTTTCTAGATAGAGTTTACTGTAACTATTAAGCTTTGTTTTGTGAATATTCTCATAACAAGAGAATGCTTGTGAATACTTTGCTAGCTGTTATTAATTATAATATTATTACTATTACTATGTGTACTTACTATCATGATTTTTTTTGGTAAATGTGGCTTGTAGAGTTTAACTTTGCTTCTATTATTCATCAACTAGTTGTTAGTTTAGATCCACGGCTAATTAATTTTTGTGTTAGCCATCTGCATTGGCTTTTGTAGTGCCTCCAGAATACTGAAAACAAGTGCCTCCAGAATACTGAAAGCAAGTGCAAAATAAAAATGAATTAAAACCAACAAAACCCACGTGATTGAGTGCTGTTTCCATTCCTTATTCTTGGGAATCTATTTCTTTTGATTTGGAGTATCTTTGCCACTCTATCCAATGAGCATCGCGACAAAGGAGAATTTGTATTAAGATGAAACTTCAGATTCGGACAGCGTAGAAATTCCCACGTTTTAGACAATCCAACTCTGGATTATTTAAGATGACTATTTTTTTAAAAATTGTAGATGTTAACAAGTTGGTTAATTAAAATTAACAGAATGGTCGAACCTGATGATCAAGTGGAGTAGTTCGGGAAAGCTCTCCAAGTTTACAACATTTTATGATGGGTTGAAAATATAAAAAAATATTTACACTATTAGTACATACCAATTAAATAAAATAAAAAGTCATACAATTGCAGTGTAAAAATTTCTTTCTTAAATTATGGGTGAAATCCATTCTCCAAAGATGAGTAAGAGGGTAATTACTTATAAAAAGTACTCTAATGTTTTAGGTAATAAGTAAAGATTATATGAAATGAATCGCACCTCATCTTTGGATGTCTCTATCTACCTTCACAGTCATATGCCTATTATTTCATAACAGTTATGTGTAACTGTCCCATCTGAGGTGGAATCTTGTCAAATTATGGTCATGCTACTTTACTACTTTTCTTTGAAAAATGAGAGAAATTATGGTGTAATTCTCGAACTGCATGAATAAAGTAAAACAACAATTTAATTCTTAAGAAATTTCATGCTTGCTATTCAGTTCCCAATTCAATTTTTTTCTCAATTCCAGTCATTTGAAGTTGTCAAATTTTATTCTTAGTTTGTGAAACTTATAAATCAGAGGTGTATGGTGATGAATTTTCGACACCTGAGAGGAGGAGTTCAAGGCAGGGTATTCGGTCAATAAAGTAGAATTTTGTTCTGTTATTTGTTTTATCTTTTAGCTTAGTCTTATTTTTTGACTTGGATAGTGTTCTTGAAGGGATGATATGCAAATCCTGTCTTCCTCTTATTTCCCTGCCTATGCACAAGGATAATGAGCACCCTCATGATGCAATAGTGTTTCTAGAGTGTTATAAGTCATCTTTTTACCAATAGATAGGCAATCTTTTACTCTTGTTACTTAAGTTTGGCTATTCAATTTTTGTTCAATCTTTCTGGAATTAATATGTTTTGGTATTTAGAGAATAATCCGTTGTGGTGGATCAGTTGATGACATTATGGCAAACATCATAATTCCACAATGTTGTTGATCCTAACAAGGTTTGTTTTTTAGATTTTAGTCATTGAAAACTCATGGTTAATATACCTCTCAACATGAGGCAAAAGAACCTACATAGGGTTTTTCTAAAAAAAAAATTACCAATTTGGGGCTGTTTTGAAACATATTACCAATCTGGTGCTGTTGGTCACGCCCAAAATGGGCGTGACATAATCCATCTCTAAATCGGTCTCTAATTTGGTCGCTAAAAGTTTTTGCTTAGAATAATTTTTTAATGTTTGCGATGAAAAATTCCGTCGCAAAAACCGTTAGCGACTAATATAGAGACTAAAAAGAAGTGGCTAATAATTGCTAAATGCACCCCCGTTTTGATAAGTTTATCAGTCGCTAACAGTGTTTGCGACGGAATTTTTCGTCTCAAACTTAAAAAAACAATATTCTATCGAAAAACTGTTAACGACTGAATTAGAGATCGATTTAATCGGCCCATTTTAGGCGTGACCAACAGCACCAGATTGGTAATATGTTTCAAAACAGCCCCAAATTGATAATTTTTTTTCAAAAAAAACCCTATGTAGGTTCTTTTGCCTTCAACATGAACTAGCACGTTTTGTAGAATACATCAAATCATATTCTATGCGTACTAATCATTTTCTGTTTTATGTAGGTTGCTGCCTTTAGATATGCTGGTCAGAATCATCCCTGTTGGTGCATGTAGTTGATAACGGATAATGGTTGTATATATTTTTAGGCTTTCACAATTTTTGTTTGCATATTCATAATGATATCATGAGCATTTTAGGGTGTCCTAAGTGAAATTGCGAGAAAGTTTATTTTAGAGAAAGAGGAAGTCAGTAAAATTATTAGTATTGAAATTTACACTATTTTATTATTTTTTTTTTTTTTGAATTGGAGTCACTCTTAAATGAGTAATTCATAAATTTTGTGGACAAAATTATAAGAACTAGATATATCATTAATTATTTTTTGGAATCTACAATCTTTTATTATTTGTTTGTTTAGTATTGTTGATGAAAAATAAAAATTTAAAAGTTATGACTTTTTATAATTTGATTTTTTAAAAGGACCGTGCAATCAATTTATAAGGTTATTTTTAGTCATTCTAAAAAGTCTTTTTTTACAATAATGACGCTGCTTTTCATCCAACATAACAAAAATTAAAAGTTACGGGAAACAAATTTATATCACAATTTTAAAGACTATGTACATAAAAGAGTAATAGAAAATCATTTAACTATATATTACGGAGATAATGTGTATGGTCAATGATTTAAACTTAAAAGGTAATTAAGTTTTAGGTTAATTTACTCCATAAGTCCCTCAATAATTTAATAAATTTTAATTAGCTCCTTCAGTTATTATTTTTAATTAGATCCTTTCGTCTAATTATTATTATGAAAATTAACTATCTCTAAGTTAGTTATGTAAGTTTGTAGTAAAGTTACTGTAAGGTAAAGTCTAGAAACTTGTGAAAAAATACAGGTTGTGTAAACCTAAAGAGATGACAACAGTATTTGAAGAATATTGGGACCAAAACTTGTAGGGATAAGACTAATAGCTTGGAGAGCGGTGTTGAGGGTACCTTATATATACTTTTGTAGCCTTAAATTTTGTTTTATAATATTTGAACCCGACAAACTTTCGTATTTGATAGTTGGCCGAGTAACCTACATGAAATAAACAGAATAAGATATAATTAATAATTAAGATAAGAAAAAAATTATCTTCTATCAAGAAACATAGAAATATTTTCCAAACCGGATATTATATATAATTAGAAAAAGTATAAGACAAAATTATATTTTTTTATTTATATTATTTATAAGAAATATGAAGATATCTCCTAAAATTAGATATTATCTATTATTAGTGAAAAAATAAGATAAAATTATATTTTTTCCTATTTATATTATCTTACAAGAGAAATTGAGATCCTATATTCAATTTCATTTTTATAAAAAGGAATTATCAAGGTTCAGAAAAATCAACTTTAATTTAACATCCTTTAAGATACTCATTTTTATTTGCACCATTAAGTTGATCTTTGAAGTATTTTCATAGATACACTCCATAATTAAACATGACAGTGAGACTCGAATTCATGGATATCCGTCCAAATTAATCTTAATTTTAACGGAAAAAAACTGAATTTATCAGGTTCGGATTTTACCCGGTAATCAAAAGCGGGGGCGGAGGCGAGTATGGAATCATTGGTACCTACCCCGCACACACACCCGTCCCGTAATAAATAATATTAAAAAAAAGATATATTATTTTGTAATTTTTTTAATTGAATTAATTGATTTTATTTTATAATTTTTAAATTATGATCTCATATTTTAAATGTAAGTTTTTTTTTTTTACATAATTAGCCTTTTCGTCCATTTTTTCAATAAAAAAGCTATATTATTTTTTAAATTTTAATCAAATAGCGGGAGCGAAACAGGGAAAACTCGACCCCAACAAGAATGGAGATGGAAATGGATTTTAAAATCCAACGGGATCAAGGGCAAGATTGGGGAATGATTTTTGAGTCAGAGATAAAGACGGAAAACACAATACCTGCTCCTGCCCCACCCCACCCCGTTGCCATACCTACCCATAATCATTTGTTTGAAGAGCACACAAAGAAACTTGAATGTTATGTTTGGCTTATCTGAAAATTAATTTTTTAACCTACTTTAAGGACAAACTTGGATTTGGATTATAAGCAATAAATTTGTTGCTTTTAAAGTAAAAATACTTTTAATTTCTATTTTTACAATAGAAACATGAAATATTCAAACAAATTTCATTTTATCAAATATTTTAAAAAAAATTGAAAACGTAAATCCTGATATAATATACTTATTTTTATCACACTTAAGTTTACAGTAGACTTTTGATTACCTTCGATAAACTCCAAACCAATATTTTTAATTCATACTTATGTTTTTCAATTTTAATCCTGAAAAATGCACTAAATGTAAACAAACAATAATAGCGAAGCATGTGACGAAAAATCAGAAAAATGGAAGAAAGCCTTGGCGACAAAAATAGAAAGTACGAGGACTTACTCAGAAAACATAATGTTTTTAAGGTTGTTGGAACTTGGAAGCCCAAAATTTGTCCGTGCCTTGAAATTCAATTGTCGTTCTGGCTTTTGAAAGGGTCTCACTTGTGTCTGTCACACTCTTTTTTTCTTTTTGAAATTTTTTGCGATTGTCAAATCTCCAGTGATTTAAGATTGATGAAAGTGACGCACAACCTCTGAAGGAGCCCATAAATTTGTTATTTTTTGTGATCCCATTGTGAATTGTGGGGATCTGAATTGCGAAGATGATTCAGCTTCTGTTCGCGGTGATATTTTCGGAGGCGGGGATGATAGCGTTGCTTCTGTTCAAGACCCCTTTGAGGAAGCTTGTGATAATGGGGTTGGATCGGTTGAAGCGTGGCCGTGGACCCTTGATGGTCAAGACCGTTGCAGGGACCGTTCTCGTGGTGTTTTTTACGAGTGTGTATAGCATGGTCAACATTCAGAAGCGTGGGATCGAGGAGGGTGCTGTTGTTAACCCCACCGATCAGGTTCTTATGGCCAAGCACCTCCTCGAAGCAACGCTCATGGGTATGTATTTCTTTTTTCATTCCATGATCTGCTTTGTTTTCTGAATTCCTGATCTGATTCATGTGTGTGTGCAAGGTAATCAAATCCTTGCATAGGTTTGTAATTTAATGGGGATATAAGGTTTTGTAGGTGGTTAAGAAAGAAGGGAAGCTAACAATTAACATTTTTATTTTAAAAAAAAGATTTGTTATTTAATTTGTTTAGTCCTTCTAGGATTGGGAATGTATACGTTGCTGTTTGATACTACTGATTGATTTCTTCCCTTGTTTAAATGTTGGAGCAATTTGAGTAATGTAAGATTTGGAAAAGGATTGTTTTTTTTTTAATCTGGAGGTATTGGTTTTGAGGGGATCGGAGATTTTCAATATAAAATTCACATATGTGTATGGCTTTCAATGTTGATTTTTTTTCTCTCACGAACAGAAGGCTTTTAGTTGTGTAACTTGTGTCATTCCCTATGATGATGTTATGTGAAATTTTGTAGCTCAGGATTGCAATGACTATAAGTGTTAGCTTGTTTGGTCTTGATTGTCTGGGGCATGTTCGCAAAGGACACAGGTTGTCTGCCGACACTATGTCGAGATCCTTTTTTCTTTTAGGACCAACTGCTTTATATTGACACCTCTCATGAGGCATTGTAGTCACAACCATAGAGACATTACTTTCTGTTCCCTCATTTTCTTTTTGTTGATAAGGAACACATTGTTTTCACTTTGCCCTGTGCTCAGTAGAATAAACATTTACCGCCTGAAAGAAGGGAAAAGAGAAGGGGTAGATTCAGATTTTCTGTAGTCAGATTTTTCAAACATTCACCCAGTCAACAAATCGGAACCATTGGATGATGATCAGACAACTCATAATTTGTCTCAGTAAATTAAACTTAAACTATGCATTCAAGATTCAAACAATCTAATATTCATCCAACAGTTCCAATTTGTTGACTACAGCAAATGCAAGTCGACTGCATGCATCTTACTGGTTTCACAGTGCTTCACCCTAGTGGTTTCTTCTATAGTATTTTTCCCACTTCTTGTTATCCTCTTCTATAGCCAAAATTTTAACAACAATGATGTGCTCTTTAACTAGAGAACATTTCTAGAGACAAATAGTTCCTGCTCAAGCAACTCCTTGAAGTACCCAATGTGAATTATATCATGTTTAACATAATTTCCTTAGCTGTTTTCTCAACAAGTTTTATGCCGTTGATTTATCATAACACTGGTCACATCTTAAATACATGACTAAAGTGAAATTCCAGCTCTAATACAATCCAAATGATACTGTTTTGAGTTTCTGGACCTATTTTCTGTCTCTGTTACTGAAATATGAAGAGACCTTCTATGGCATCTGTGCATGAATTCATCTTTGGTTGATTATTTGCAGGTGCTATCCTTTTCCTTGCGCTTATGATAGACAGACTACATCATTACATAAGAGAACTTCGGATTCGAAGAAAGGGCATGGAAGCTGTGAAGAAACAAACCAGAGGGACTGAAGATGGGAAACTTGCAAATTCGGAAGAAATTAAGGCTGTGGAGGAAGAAAGAGCCAGATTGAGAGCTGAACTTAGCCGCCTTGAATCTGAACTACAGTCAAAAACGAAAGATGTAGATGCTGCTGAAGCCAATGTAGCTGCTCTGAGAAAACAATCTGAGGGGTTCCTTCTTGAGTATGATCGCTTACTTGAGGAAAACCAGAACCTCCGCAACCAACTACAATCCTTGGACAGGAAATTGTCACATTCAGGTTCCAAAAAGAATATGTAAGAAACATTGCAGGTAGGAATGGTTTCTTCTGTATACTCTTCAGGATTTCCATGGCAGTTTGTTGATAATCAATCCCTGTAAGCTTGCTCCTTAAGGAATACGATTCTCAATTTTGAGTTGAATTTGGATCAATTTTGTCCTGGCAAATTCTGAATTTTTTTTTAGTGATGACTGAAAATATAGTGCTGATTTGTTTTTTTTTGCACATATGTAACTTCTGCAACTTCTGTTCAACTATTTAAGATTAAACAAACTGAATGATGTGCCCATGAATAGTGTTTGATGTTATTTAAGTTATCTCTTGGTACTTTTTTTTTAATATCATTTATCCTATTTAAGTGATGCCTCTCTTGGTCCAGAGAGTAATCTCTTCTTGACCGTTCACTTATTATACTTCTTCATTTCTGGGGTCGTATTTTTTTTTTTTTTAATTGTCATGTTTATACCCGTTCTATATCATGTATCATTTGATCAAAGGCAGCCTCAAGTACTCTGGCCCAGGTACTTCAAGAAAAAATTGACTAGACCCACAACAAATTATTTGTGTTAAAAAACGGTTGATCCCTGCATTATTAGATGGTGAGTTCTACACAAGAAAGATTGTCCTTTATTCTCATAATAATAGGATAACGTTATGATTTTGAAGAAAAGGTAATGGCTCAAATCTTTGTTCATATTTCTCATGTATTTGGTGAATAGGAATTGGCAAGAAAATGAAGGGCGAGATTTGTGTATTCATTCAAATGGAAAGAATGCAGGTTATGGAAGCTGTATATGCATTTCATGCAGTATGTCCTATTTGGATTAACTTTTAGTTTACAGAAACTTTTACAGGACTAGTTCTAATATAGCGGTAAAGTTGTGTTTTGATAATTTATTGGTTATGGATTCTAATTCGAAAAGAGTCTCTTTACATATATAAGGATAAGACTGCGCACAATATTTCTTTCTTTTCCTTTTGCATAAGGAGGAGTCTTTGAACCACTGGGGGTGTAATTTTTATGTCATTATTAAGATTTTTAAAAGACAAAATGTGGAGTTCTGCCAAGATTATTGGTGCTTATAAAGAAGTTAGATGAGATTGTTTTCGAAAAAGTTAATAGATTTATTTTCAAATTATGTGAAAAGTTTGAATAATTTTAATTATTTAATTCATTTCATTTTCTCTTTTATAAAAGTATAGTTTTCTGCTTCTAAGTCACTAAAGCATCTGAAAATCGGACTTTTCATTTTGTGATCTCCTAAAGCTCGTAATGGAGTAAATAACTAAAATGGCCCAAGTCTAAAAAAAAATATTAATAGCAGAGTCCTCAGAACAGTTTATGCATGAAACTTTTTTTTTTCCGCGCATAAATGAATATCTCGGAGGATCACCGGAATTTTTTAACTCCTCCGGACATTTGGCCTCTTAATCTCTTGGGCAAGTCTAATATGAAGTTGTTTATTTTGAGGTACATCCATGAACCAATAAAAATAACCTTAATATATATTAATAAAATATTTAATGGTTGAGATTCAATACAGGTAACCGGATCAGCAGGTAATATATTTTTTCATTTTTTCTGAAAAAAAAATACACGCGGAGGCCGGCCGGAGAAACCACAGCCAAACCACGCCTCCCCACCAGCGCCGAGGCTACCCAGAGCAACAGCAACTCTGCAAGGACGTGACGGGGGTGACGCTCACACACCAAAACCACCACCGTTGCACCTTCCCCAACCCCAGATTGCTCCGATGATGAAGGCAGCGTTCTTCATTGCTCTGGTTTTTGGGTTTTGTTTACAGATTTGAAACCGCGAAGATTGATGCCATTCGCATGAGGGAGGAAGTTATGGGAAGAAAAAAACAAAAATCAAACCAAAAAGTTGAGGTCTGGTGGAGAAGAAGCAATCGATGTCGCCGTCGGTGATGGTCTTGCTTTGCAAAGGTGGCCTTGTCGGCGGCGGCAATGGTGAATGTCATAAACAGATTTGGGACCTGACGACAGTGGATGGGAGGTCGTGGCTACAGATTTGGGATATGGCACTCTGCAAGGACGTTGATGCTGCAATGATTCTTCCAATGTGGGGTGTGGGTTAACGATAGAGAAAGGAGGTTAGGGGTGGTGGTGGAGGGAGTTGCCGGCGAAGTCAAAATAGAAGAGAAGACTGCCACGAGAAGGAGATAAAAAAACACAAAAAAAATTAACATTTAATTTATTTTTTATTTAATTTATATTTTTTTTCTAATTACAAACTTATTATTGCTGGTAAAATTGAGGGTACACGGGTGAGGGAGTAACTTTGGAACTTCACCTTAGAATTCACCTAATCTCTTCTGTGTTGATAAATAATGATTTGTACGATAGTAGTACTTTCGAAGTCTACATGGAATGAAATTTGGCTCATTTAAAGTATGAAACGAGATTATTGAAATTGAGGGTTGAAATTGCAATTAAATATACACACATTAATATAATTGAAAATTAAGAATTCTTTATAGGAAAAAGATATTTACACGCCCAAATATCTTTTTGACACCTAGAGAGTATATATATATATATATATATATATGTATGATAGGTGGTATATATGATAGGATAGAAAGAAAAATAAAGAAAAAATGAAGTTGTTGGTGAAATATTTAAAATATAGAGGTGTTCAAATATCACCGCCCCTTCTTTATATAGATGGTCAGCTCTTTTAAGCACACAGAAGTAGAGGCAGTTTAGTTAGGGTTGGTCAATTTAAAAATAGCCTTGTTTTATAGTAAATTATCTTGTTTTGTAATTAGATGACAGCTGTAGCTGTATATTGAACAGTTTTATTTATTTTAGTATAGATAACAACGATGATTTTGTTTTTGCAGTGAAAAGTTGAGTTGTGAACTTGTGACCACTAAAAGTCACCAACATAAATGCAGATGCACACAAGAATATATAGTATTAAGAGCACAAAAAATAAGCTCCTAGCTAGGTCAGTGCTTTTGAAACACTTCCTGTGAGAACTTAGCCAGAATAAGTTAGGATAGAGTAGGATAACTTGCCTTCACCGTAGGGAGGGTGTGACCATCAACTACCAATATTAAG
This sequence comes from Glycine latifolia, assembly GCA_013407115.1. Lineage (NCBI taxonomy): Eukaryota > Viridiplantae > Streptophyta > Magnoliopsida > Fabales > Fabaceae > Glycine > Glycine latifolia. The sequence continues at coordinate 423,078 of CM023949.1, forward strand.
AATTATAGCCTTGTAGTTGTAGCAATTCTAGAAAGAATGCTCGTGTCTACATTTAACAACGGAAATTTCAAGGAAATCCTTGATGCTTTTTTATTTATATGAGTAGAAGAAATTACTATATTGAAAGAGATTATCTGATACGCATTAATTGAACTCACTCTGCATGATGATACACAGAGCAAGGCGCGCAAGCTAGTATTAGTTATAGACTTATGGCTATGATTAAATTTGGTCTAGTTAAACAGTATATTCATTATGTGTGTGATGGAAATAAGTCGAATTGAGATAGACCTTATTAGGTCCAAGTTTAATTTGAGTGAAAAATATATGACTTGAGTCTAATTTATTTATTTATTAAAGATATTTTAAAGAGTTTGAGTCTAGTTTAAATAAAAGTTAGGTCTAATATAAAAGTTTGTTTTAAAGATCTAATTTGTGAGAACTTAAGATTAAGACTTTATAAAAATCAAATCTAAATTATTTAAGCATATTTTTAAGGTTTAAATATAACATCATGATTAAAATATATTAACTTAATTATTTTGCAATAAGATGTTTAAATGACATAATTTTATTTTTCAAAAAATTTAATTATAAACTTTAACTTGACTTTTATATAAATCAACATGCTTGACATTTAAAAGATAAATTAATTATAAATTTATTTTTTAGGACTTATCGTCTGATCTTTTTATATCCCTGATGTTGTATTATCCCATATTATATTATAATTAAAACGAAAAGTATCCCATTCATTCAAAGTGGAATTAAAGAGGGAGAGAGAGAGACAGAGCAAAATGCGAGGCATGATAAAAAATCTCATCTTATTAGAATCAAATTTTCCATGGAAAACAATTACTAGACACCCACAAACTGACAACAATGATTCTCTGTTGCGACAATCACAGTTTCTGCCTCTAAGATAGCAATCATTATCACTAATACTAAATTCAGCTGCAGTTGATTCTACAATTTCAGGATCACAAAAAGTTACCAAAACATACTCTTCATCACTAACGACATTACAAAAAGTAGTGTTCGTTTGGCGAAGGAACAAACCCTCAGCCTCCAACTGTACGTCATGGATCTCATTGCCTCTCACCGTGACCCATTCGTCATCGTTCGATGCCCAAACAGGCTCATCCGAAAACAACCTACGAATTCTGTCCCTAGGAGAGGGACAATCACGTGCTTCATGCTGAACTGTCTCCAGTGAATCCCAAAAACCTCGTTCTAACACACCAGTGGGAGTGTCCGAATCCAACACCAACAACTTCAATTCCGTGCACTCCTTAACAAAACCGTGTCCAAGAAGCTCCTCCACCGACCACCTTTCACTGGGGTCCCTCTTCAAACACTTTCCCAAAAAGTCCCTCCCCTTCTCCGACACATAACCAGGAATCTCCGGCGCTTCGCCGGAGAATCCAATCCTATAAACCACCGCAGCCGGGTCGCCGCCGCCTTGCCATGGCGGCGTACCGGTGATCATCTCCAGCACCGTGCACCCAAGTGCCCACACGTCAGCAGGGAACCCCTGCTGCTCCCCACGCGCCACCTCCGGTGCCATGAACATCGGCGTGCCGGCGATCACCGACGATGACTCCCCCACCCTCCGAGCGCAACCAAAGTCCGCAATTTTCACCCCTTGCTCCGTCACCAACACGTTCTGCCCCTTCACGTCGCAATGCACTATCCCATTGGAGTGAAGGTAGTTCAGGCCCTGCAGAATTTGGCGCGTGCAGGACCCCACCACCGCTTCTTCCATCCCGCCACCGCGCTCGGCCAGCGTCCCGTGAGGCGCGTACTCCATGAACATGTTGAACCACTGCACACCGTTCTCGAACGTGTTGTCAGAGCCTCGGTACGCCACAATTTGAGGACATTTCAGTGTTGAAAGAATCCTCTCCTCCCTTTTGAGGAATTCCGACCGGTGGAGCTCCGCTGACTTCACGGCAAACACTTCACCGGAGCGGTGGGACTCCCCGATGTAGACGGCCGCGGTGGAGCCACGGCCGAGGGTGTGGCCTCTAGTCCAGTCCATGAAGATGCTAATTCAAAAAAATTATCTCCTTATCTCAACAAAATGAGAAAGGAGTGAATGGTGTTGGGATGTTAGTTATAGTATTAAAGTGTGGTTTGGAGTGGGATGTAGTTGGGAGCTAGTTTTCTGAATTAGAAGATTTATATATATATATATATATATATATGTGGGAAGGTTAAGGTAAAGGGTAAGGGTTTGGTGTGTTGTGGTTGGCTTAATGTAGAGGGTAAGAAAAGAAGCTATGATGATGAGTAATGATGTGGAAAGGCTTTAATTTTTGTTTGAATTGCACTTTTTTTGATTGTGTCCAATGGACGGCCGCCGTCTTGTTCTTTCACGATCTTGTGATGGGAGGGGTCCACGTGTCAAAGGGAGGAGGAGCTTTTGTTGTTGTTGTTGTTGGCCGGCCAGGCTATTAGCTTTAGACAGGCATGAATGGATGAATTAATGAGCTAGCTATGTTTTAAGGAGAGACGGTGCACATGGTGGCACGTGCTTCATCGTGTGAATTTAGGGGTGAATGGTGAGAGCGCGTGTGAGCGTGCTTCGTGAATCATGAGGTGTTAATGAGGGAATTAAGGGGGGGGGAGCGGGATGGAGTGGAACATTTTGGTGGCATATTCCATGGCTGATGTTACAATTGTTAAATGTTGTGTTTTCCTTGAGGGCCCACCAAGAAAGAAAGAAAGAAAGAAATGCTTTGGATTTCGTTCCTCAATTTCTGTGTGAAGGCACTCTCACTTGTTTTGGTCACCTTAAATATTGTTAAAAAATGTACATGGTCGTTGTTGCCTTGCTACAATTATCCCAGTGTCAAAGATAGATGCATGGATTGTGCCAAACAATGCTTGAATCCTTGGATTAGTAGGTAGAGTATATGCACTCCGAAACTAAAACCATCGAAATTGATGAATTCAATTAACTTGAATTCGCTTGATTTAGGCCAAGAACAATTGGACTTTGACCTCCAAATGTATACCTAATCAATTTGGTGAATGCCAATTATTGACTAGAAGTAGACGATTAGTTAGTTCTAATATTCCCTCTTTCTTGCCTCCCAATTAATCACATACATCTTCTGGATTAATTTTCAAGTCAAAGGGGTATATGGTGCTTTATTTAAAACGAAGTATCGGTTTATCTGCTAAGTTAGGTGGATTGTATGCGAAGCAAAACCAACGGCAACAGTGAAAGTCAATTTAAAGGCAAAATCCCACTATGAGAGAGGGGGGGCTTAGTCTATGATGAGTGTAAAGCGCAAGGAGAGTGGTGAAAGCCTCAAAGGCAAGGATGTTATGTTGGTTTGCTCACATTGGACAGTTGGAATTTGGGTAAAGAACAAAAAGCCAAAGCCAACTAACTCAATCCTTGCACTAAGCCTAATCACCACTGATTTATTTAAATAAATAAATAATACCAACCAGCCTGTCCATTCACATTCACATTGTGTGTGTAGTTGTTAACTAACAAGTTAAACGAGAGAGAAGGATAAAGACAGTGTGAGAGGAGTTTAATTTGTTGGACCGTTAGTATTAGTATTAAAATCTTGCTAATCAATATTTTTAAAATATTAGTTAAAGAATAAACAAATATATTTATTGTGAAAATCATACACGAAATATAAAAAAAACAAATTTTTTTATCTTTTAATAAAAATATTTTTATATTAAAAAATTTAATTAATATCCTAAGAACAATCGTTATTATTTAGCTTAGAATTATTATGGTTGGAATTGGAAGGGTGAAAGTGGGGGGCGTTGACACTTTGCGTGCTTAATGTGAGGGAGGGCATCAAAGGAAGAGTCAAATTGAAGGAAGGCAATGATTAAAGTCTCTATCATCACATGCCGCCAACCATTTTTCTAGTCGAGTGAGTCTCTTTGCTTTGATTCCTCCGTTTCTGAGTGTGCAATGCATGCATCGGATCACGCTGCTGCATGCTGTACGGTGCATAATCCACTTTCTGCCTTTACCTTTCCAAATTAAATAATTTCATTATTTCTCTGTATATCCCTGACGGACCCTATACTTACCTCATACTCTTTGTCATGCACACCTCACTTCTACTCATCTATTACTAATTAAACGCCACAATAAATAAATAAATAACTTAATGAAGTCACCAAAGTTAATATTAAATGGCTCCAGCCTCAATCCACGCCAGCTTCTTTAACTTCTAAACCATCCTTGCAATGTCAAAACACTCATATTATTTATAAAATATTTTTTTAATCCCTATACTTATAACTCATTTTTAATTTGATTTTTATGTAATAAAAGAATTGCTCCTTATGTATGTACTGTTGTTTCCAATTTCGTTCTTGTCCGTTACCCTAATAGCACAATAAACTTGTACGAAAAGCAAGTTCCTTTCTGAGCTATTATCCAGCGCAGGAAACTTAATTTATAGAGAAATAAGACAACATAGCAAATTACATAATTATAATAGAGTGTATCAGTACAGCGAATCAATCAAATACAAATTTACAACAATTATAGCAAACCACCTAATTATAACAATTTCAATAAATCAATAATAAAATCCTAAGTTACAGGGCATGATTGGTGGCTTGTCTGAGACTCCACATCCAGTTGACTGGGGTGAAGCCATGAACTTGTCACATGAAACAACATACCTACCTAGTAGATGACAAAGTATTTTTGTGTGTGTGTGGATAGAAGATGACAAAAGATTTGGTGAGAGAACATAAGCAACTTGAAGTATGGTAGGAACATGAATAGTGATTTGAAGAAGATTAATTAGAGGCAACTTTTACATGTACGAAGTGAAAGTCTATGGGTTAGAAGTTTAGTTCGAACGTGAAAGATAGGAATAGTGGCAAGATAAGTGGTGCTAATATTGTAAGACAAAAAAATCACTTTGGATGGTGAAGGAAGAATCACACCAAGTTTATGAGTACGAAGTTATCAACTCAATCTTTTTAAAATTTTGTGTTTGCGTTTCCTTTGGAATGAACCAATCACTTTCAATACTTGATAATTACGCTTCCCTCTTTAGAGTTCATTGTCCTTAATATACTATGATCCTCAAGCTTATTGATTCATTTGGGTCACTTTTGAAAGAAAAATATGGGTCTGTTACAAAACTAGTCACCGCCACGAGAATGTTTTTAACCGTGGATCTCAACCGCAATTTTCACTAGCAGTTTTAGTGTCACGTAATTTTATTTTTTTAAAGTATGCTAATTGAAGACATGACTTGCAGGTCGAAGCACATCAAATCGAACAGCAAATGTGCAATCACGAATTACAATTTCAAGCTATGACGTGACTCATGCACCAAAAACTGCATGAAGTTACAAATTGCAACTTCAATCAATGACATGACTAATGCACATTAAAAGGGTATGAAGTAGCAAATGTTAATTGCTACTTCAATGAATGTGACGCGACTGTTGTGCAAATGGTGAAAAAAAATGTAAGAAATTGTAAATACAAATTGTGGTTGATTGTTTCTTATCGGGCAAAAGCAAGCTGAAACTAGTGCGATTATCAAGATGAAATTTCTATTCGTAATATTCGCTATATTTGTGTTGATTACATGACATACTACGTGATTAAACTTCTGATTTGACTTAGTCTACGATCAAAATAGACTCTTGTCAGTAATTTATTTTGTAATAGACCCATTTTTTAATCATTTGGGTTAGTTATAATTCACTTCATTGATGCGCTTAAAAAAATTAAGTATCCCTGTTGATTGATTTTTTTTACAGAGTGACCGAACGCCTAATAAAAATAAAAGTTCTTATATTATATTATCATCACACTGCACACCCAGCTATTAGAGACGTGGTTACACTTGAGCTGTAAACACATTGACATTATTACTGAATTATAACTTCTAACGTCATGTTTGTTACATAGTTTGAAGCATCTAAATCTGACACACCTTCCTTTTTTTTATTCTTTTTATGTGCATAGTTCTCTTCTCTTTTCTTTGTTCTAGTACTAGTAATCTTTTTTATATGCGGTTTGAACTTTGAAGCATCTAACATATCATAAATGCATCTTGCCAAACATAAAGAGCCGCAAGAAAATAAAGAATCACAAAAGCCATATTCACACCATTCAAGTAAGCAAGCATACATAGTAGACCCCCTATTATGGCCATATAGCCTAACAGCCCCACCATCCCACATTCATCTGTTAAGCTATTCAATACATTGGAGGAGGGACTGTGAGGATATTAATATATACAACCACAATTTTAGGCACATTCTGACTGCAAAGATATACAAACTATAAGCAGATAACGGTTGAAAATATTCAGATGGAAGTTGTGCTTCCATGATGTAATATCTTGTTTGGTATAACCAATTTTCTGAACCGAAAATAAGAAGAAAGAAAATAAACTACTTAAAATAATGCGGCTGCGGTCCCGCGAGACACGAGAACATTCTCTATGTTGCTTCAGCAAATCCGACTCTCAGCTTACCATAATCAAAGATTGTGTGATAACGCCCCATGAAGACATCTCCAAGGATCCTGCAATTATCATGCATGTGCCATTAAGTGAGCATCATATCAAATGCATCACAATCAAAAAGGTAAATTTCATTGAGCATGTCTCAAGCAAATTAACGTTTGATGTACCATAGAGGGCCACGAGGAGGAGGAACATCCAAAGCAGTAAAGCCACTAATGCATTGGGCTTCAGGACCTTCGCCCACCTTCAGTATATACTGAAGAAACCAAATAGAAAATTGGATGAGGGAGACAATTAAAATACATGGAACATAGCAATCATTCATTCATAGAAATTGCACTACTGCCTACTGCTATTAAATATAATTATCAATATAGTAGCAGTTGAAACTTGAAAGTGCTTCTCTGTCTTGGTTCTTCCTGCTCCATCTTCTATTTTATTCTAATTTTAGTTAAAACCAATTTGTAAAGTAAGAAATAGAAAATAGTATTCGACCAACAAATTGAAAAGGTTATTCAATTTGTTTGATTTAAACTCTTACGACTCACCCCATGATTTCATTAGTAATTGTTCAATGATAGACTTGCAAACTGTTATTGCGAATTGAGGACTTGGCAAAGCTCAATTCAGTTGCACAAACTAAGTTTATCTTCTAATCCGTTCTTGTTATTCCTATTTTTGCTAGAGAATGGTTTTGTCTTTTCCCTCCAACAATTGAATTTCTTTTCCTCATTATAAATTCTTTTTACACAAAATTAAATAGTCAGTGATCAGCCCATCCAGAAGTAATTAATTAGGTTTGAAACCGTACCTCATCAGGGGAAAGGTCAAAAACTTTTCCACCAATAGTGAAGGAAACAATAGGCATTGAAGAGAGCTTTCCACAGTCAACCGATGATTGTCCCATTGGGTTAGGCAATTTATCACAAAGCTGCAATATCAATATCATAAGGCTAGAATCAAAATCAAAATCCAAAACAGGAGTTGAGTACTCAAATAGTAAAATAAAGACTAACTCACCTCATTGGCATAGTCCATTATCCTATCCTCTGTCTGATTCTGCCTCAGCTGGTTCTGCATCCAAATAACAGCCATCTCACATACAGAACAATCAGCATCCTGAATGCTACCAGATGATTTTCTTTCGTTCTTATCCACCACACTCTCGATACCCATGCTAAAGGAAAAAATGAAACTCTTCAATAAAATGGAAATTACAGAACATTCAACATTAAATATGTTAAAGCCTCTAAGCTAATGACAAAAGGTATAATATCCTCGGGATTACCTAACACCATGAGTCCCATCAAAGGTACACAATCCAATTTGTGAGCAGATCTTTTTTGGCCTTGCCTACAGGATCAGTGAAAACCATAAGAAAACTCATTCTTGAAGATGACCAGATCAACCTGACCATAGGTGAGAAAATCCCATCAACCAAGATGTATGCCAAGAATGAATTAAAAGTGATACTTACTTGAGCCAAGAGCAATTCCAAGATTGTTTGTCCATATTGATTGACGACGGATCTGCATTCTTTGTTTACAACTCCAGATGATCCGATTGCTTGATTTATCATAGTAACTACAGTCTACAAAAACAAAATCATGTATTTTGATCATATGGTCAGAAGCATTTGTTAGACCTTTTCCCATTTACAATGTAAAAAAGGTAATCTGAAAAACATGCCTGAGTTAACAACTTTTAGATCCATTTCCCATTAGTTAATAGCATGCCTTATGGATCATGAAATTCTAATTGGAAATGAAAATCTAGATAGCAGCCTACATTTACAAGCACTTACTCATACCGTTGGACCAGCCAATAAAGAAGTTCCAGAGTCCGCAATTGCTGAGCAGTCATTAGCACAGAATCCTAGATGACAATATACTAAAGTCAGTACCGATGAAATAAAACCCGGAACCATTTATGGAAGTGCTATCAATATCATGCCATAGCAGAAACAAATAGGTATTTCTGCTAATTTGTCTTCTAAACATACCAGTGAGTTTACCAGCAATAAGCACATCTCCCATGTCAAACTGTTCAGGAAAAAGAAAGTGAACAAATTAGAGGACCATTGAAAACAAAACAAAAACACGTGTAGTATAAGCTGTGTTGCATGGATCCAGGTATGAGTGTCAGTATTGCTACCAATTCGAGTACGGGAGAACAGCAAAATTTCTAAAATTAAGTGCAAGTACGAGGGGATATATCATTTAGAAATATAAAAAAAAAACAATAAAGTATTAAAATTATAATACAATTCAAATTTTCATAATGTTGTTACAAGAAAGAAAAAATATGCAAAGACATCACAAGTGAAGGAGGTGAAATATCAGTTTGTTTAATTTAGCAACAAACCAATAAAACTTGATGTTATGCATGAACTAATATGTACTTGAGTGATAAGAATTGGGTACATAACCATGTATACTCAACTAATACCAATATATAGTTAATACCAGGTAGTCAACTATTTCAGGGTTAATACATCACAGAGTACAAGTATGTTGATATGTTGATACCAAACAAATTTGTTGATACTAACCTGCCAATATCCTTTTCGTGTAACTGGTACATAAGTATGTTTGCCCTTGTAGTGAGCAGGATCAGCACCACCAAAAACAAGCTCCCCCCCATTCTCTTCTTCTGGTTTCCGATTTAGCCAAAATGAAAATACTGGATCCTTTACAAGACCTTGTTCAACCATACTGTACCTGTGACAGGAAAGTGCCTCATAATGACATAGAGACAATAAATAATAACAGAAATGCTAGCTAAAAGTTTAAATATGAGTAGATACCACACTGGAGCAGCATATCCAACTGATATCTCTTGAAATCCAAGTCCTAGTATACCATCAAACTTAGCAGCCACAAATGTAACTCCAGGTTCTCTGGTTGCTTCAATAAATTCCTAATGAAGATTAAAACATAATTCATGTTAATTGATTAATCAACATATTATGAAAGAAGCCAACTCAACTGACATCACACTTTGTTGGTGTGAAGGAAAAGAAAAATGAAATAGGGATTGACAATCAGCATTACCTGGTCCTTTACAACTATGTCACCAACTTTGACATCGTCATTGCTAAAGAAACCAGAAATTGCTCCAGTACCATATTGAATTGCAGCAGAAGTACCTGAAAAACAGGTAGACAAACCCTCGTTTAAATAAAGGACAACATCCTGGCATCAATTCTACAGGTGCACAATGTCAAGTAACCCAAAGTAAAAATCAATGGCTTTATAAGTCATGAATTATGTTATGCAATCCAAATTACAAACCCGCTCTTCAACAATTTGGTAAATGAGTACATATACAAACTTGCTTATATTGATACACTACATATGAAGGCAGACAACACATCAAACTACTCAGTTTTTTTTTTTAACAAAAAAGAAAGTATTTATCAAATTACATAAATCTTGGGACTTAATCGTTCATAAACTTCACATTTTAATCAAATAATTGCCACAACACATTGTCGGTTTAAAAAGCTACAAAACCTCCATAAATTCTGAACAAGCAAAGGTAAAGCCTCAAAATCAGAAGACAAACCATTTTCCCTGTAGGTACTGGATTGGCTAGACCTGTACCTTGCGTGCATGAAACATGCAATCTGCACCAACATGCAAAACACCATTAACAAATTACCAAACTGAGGGATAAGAAAAAAACGCATTGATGAGACGGTTATTATGAATTGAAAAGAATCATGAAAAGCAATCTCACCGAGAAGTAACATTTGGATGACGGCACCCACAAATTAGAGCTACCGGTGTCAAAAATCACAGTGAACTTCTGCGGAGGGGTACCAATGGCTATTTCACCATAGTACTGAGCATTCAAGTAATTCTTTAGCGCAACAACATCGGTTTCCTCAGCGCCTCCTAGGATGTTCTGTAGATGATGCTTTCTAATTGAAGACCGAAATTCCTTTAACCCCTCAACGTCATGGGTGTCCAATTTCACCTTTTTCAGTACAATCCTTCCCAACCCGTCGTTGGGTGCACAGAACACAAGAGAAAACAACAGGGTCCATAAACAGAAACAGAACACGACCACATTTGAAATGTTTCCCATGTTAATTTACCTCTGTAAGACGTGACAACATTAATGTTTCTTAAAACCGCATTCATTGATGCATGCAATGGAATACTAGTGGTTCATTAATGGCTATAAACAATGCATGCATTTTGAAATAAAAAAAAAAAAAGATAACAACGAGAGAACGTTACCAAGCAACGGAAGAATATTGGAAGTGAATTGAGAAGGGGAAGGAGAAGGAGAGGGACAATTTATAAAAGGCTAAGAAGAGAAAGTGAGTTATATAGCTATGGCTGGCACAGTAGTGGGCCCAGCTCAGGTATTAAGCTATTCTCGTACTCATTGTGGCCTGTGGGGCCCGCATCTTTAACCGTTCATCAACCTGAAGAGGGTAAAATGGGAAGTGTGGGGTTTTTCTCGTGGCGCCTTTGGATGTAATGTAACTGAAACTGACTATGTTTCGTGCCTCAAAAGGTAATTATGGTTTCCTTAATACGGGACACAACAATTTTTAGTTGTTTAATCAGATTCTATTTAAAACATAAAATTACAAAAAAAGTATAATGATTTATTCAAATTATAATTATAATTATAATTATTGAGAGAGGATTGCCTCTAAAGTTATATCTAAAATGATTATAAATTTTTATCCTCTAATATTATTATTTATTTATTTATTTAATAATTAACTTGGAATTGATAAGTATATTTATTTTATTCTCTAATACGAAATAGCTGAATTCCATTCATTCTCTCTTTCTCACCCTTGCTGATGCTCAGGATCTAATTTAACGCACCACTAGTTCCGGTTTTTATGATTCAGCTTTCAGTTTTTCTTGATAAAATTTAATGATCTTATTTAATTACCTTTAACGCTTAAGTATATGAGTTTTTAATTATCTTTAACAGTTAAACAGTGAAAAAATTTCTACATAGAAATAGAATATTTTTAGTACTAGTTTTAAGAATACTTATCTTGAGCAGGGGTATTTTTAGGAGTTGTTATCACTTTCATATATTTGATTTTTTAAAAATATTTATCTTTTTTAATATGTATTTATCTTTATTTTAAAATTTAATTTAATTTTTTTAGAAAATAAACATAGGGTTAAAATATATTTTTTTCCTCAAAAGTTATATTATATTTCAATTAATTCAACTTAAGTAAAATGACTTTATTTAAGCAGGTAAAATTCGTTTAATACTTCTATTTGCAAATTTTACTTTAAGAAATTTCTCAAAAAATATTTTTTTTTACAAACAAACACGAACAACAAAAAAACTTTTAATTTGTTTTCTTTATAAGCGAAAAAATAATAAAGATTTTTGCCTAGAAGTATTAGTCACTACTCATTGTTACTTGCAAGCATCGACACAATCATTTGTCATAAGGGAAACTAATGCATTATGAAATTAAGAAAAACTAATAAATGTGTCAAATTTTTTTTTTCTTCTCATTTCTGTGATCCACAATTTGAGTATTATTGATTCACTGGTATCACCTCAATATATGAAGAAATAATAGAGAAATAGTAGAAAGTAGTAAGCCTGTGGGATATCGGAACTTAGGAAAGAATCGAAGGGACCTTCAAGAAAGAGTAGGAAAAACGAAAAAGCAGAAAAGCCTGGAGTAGAAGGTAGTAGCGTGGCAAAGCAAGTATGGAAGACATTGCCAAGAAGCAAAGGCAAAGTGTCAACTTGAAAATAATGGAAAAAGAGTGTGGTAGTCCCAGTTAGGAGTGTCATGGGAGTCTAAGTAAGCACCCTTGATAGTATTAACGATAATAGAAAATTATGAAACAACTCCCATTTGTGGTTCTACGCATATTAATTATTATTATTACACAACAACCATAAATCCATAATGGATTTCAATGCGTATGGACATCAAAATGCTCCGGATGAATCTTCAACTTATTGGCATCCATTCCCTACAACAAAATTAATTTATACTGAGTCAGAATGTGTTACGATTATGGAATCATTTATTTGTTTCAAGTTCAAATTTGAATGAAACCAATTATATATAGTTTAATTCTTAGATATATTTTTTCCAATTTAAATCTTATCATTTTAGATTTCACCGAAAGTTTTTGCAAAACTTTTATCATTCCGGTCCAATTAAATATGATTTATTCGAATTTAATTTTCTTATCCTAAACCTAAATCAATCCAAGCCAACCCATGAACTTTCTACCATTTTCTTTATATTTATCTTTTTTCATCTCATCATTTATCACACTTATCACTTTCTTTCTTCTTCTTTCTTTATTTTTCATTTCTTCCCATACACTCTATTTAAACTGTACATTTGTTATTACCCTTTGAGATTACAGGGGTCGAACCCTGCTCCTTTGAACTTCGTAGACTTGTCTCCTTACTCCACTACTCTTTTCTTGTTTTTGGTAAGAAGTCTACTACTTATGGTATAGTATGTTGAACTCATAAATCTTGTGAACATTTTTATCATTTCATAACACAATTGAGGCATTTATATTTTGCATCTCTTGTTTTTGTATCTTGCACCTTTTAAAAGACTCCAATGGACAAAAATATCATTTTATTAGGTACCTTTATTCTGGAAGAGTATGAGGATACTCTTTCAGATTAGATATTACAGAATATAATTTTTCGTATTCCATAATACTTATTATGGAGTAGGTTTTTGAAGTGCTTATTCTATTCCAGGATATTGAAAACTATATTCCATAAGAGTATCATATTTTGGAAACCAACCCCAGAAGGAATAGTTGTTCCAGAATAGTTTGTAGGACCCCCTTCCCTTTTTCAAACTCGAACATATGCCGCCAAGCCATTGTGCCACTGCGCACCACCTTCTTACCAAGCATAGTCACCACCATCATTGTTCTAATAGTTTCCATGGATGTGATCCTCTGAACCTGCCAGTCCACGTGCTCTGATGCATACGTTGCATTCATGTTAGCAGTGGAGGGACCTCGTTGCGAGCATGCACTCGGACGATGTCGTAAAGAAAAGAAAAACAAAGCTCCCATCATTGAGGACACATTATTGTGGTTCAAAACTAGAATCATCGTCGCCTTCTTCATCAACAACACGATGGAGAAGCGAGTCCCATCAGCGTTGTCATTGTGCTAGTGCTCCCCTATTAGCGTTGTCACCGTGCTAGTGCTCCCCACAACAACATTTGGTGAAGGCGAAGGACAACGGCTTAAGAGGGCAGCACCACGTTCATATTCTAGAAGAGAGGGTGCTTGGGCGGCGCAACGAAGAGGAAGATGAGATATTAGGGTTGATGGTATTTTTTTACCATTCAGGCTTTTTAGGAGGTGCAAGATACAAATGCCCACAACTGAATGCAAATACAACCTCAAAGCCCAAATTGGGGTTATAAGTGTAACACCCCGTATGCATCCGGCGTATTAACATATTATTTAATCAGATTAGCGCGACAATTAATTAAAACAGTTACTCAAATCACGCGGAAGCATTTCAAAACCATATTTCTTGATTCATTATGTATGGTACGTATAGACGATAAATTAAACGAACGTCGAAGCACCACAATAGCCTTAACGATCCAGATTACATAAAATAACGTGAATAACGACAGATAGGACTATAATATCTATCCAGATATCCTAGAAGAAATATAACCCATAGGTATCTATCTACACATACATAGATTATATATATACATACACCTTAAAGACACTTACTGTGTCCATGCAAAATAGTAGGCATCCAGTGCCCTGATATCACATATCACATCCTCATATGAGGGTATACCATATACAGAAACTCAATATATGCAAACATACACATCTTCCCTCACAAGGTACAAAATAACAACACACAAACACACACACACACACACACACACACACACACACACACACACACATATATATATATATATATATATGTATCTGTACACAACAGTGAGCAACCAAGCTCTCAAAACATTGCTCCAAGCAACTATACCATGCATGTCCCTACTGAGGCCTCCCGCCCTGGGACTCAGCATCTCTGCTAGATGTACAACCTGCAAAATATAATCCCCAAACACGGGGTGAGATAACAATCTCAGTAAGCTTAGGGTTCTTGGAGGCTTCTCCTCACCCTGGCTCACTTCCATGATCACATACATCAAAGGTATCACAAACCATCACAACAACATATAGGCACACACAAGCTCTAATGTGTAACATCATCAGTATCCAGGACCATCTCAGTCCCCTGGGACCATCTCAGTACCCAGTATACCATCGTGGACCATCTTAGTCCCCAGTGTGAGGCCGAAACTCACACCTGTGTCATCCAACGGGAGCTACCCCTACACAAGGATGCACGTATATGGTACCTCCGAGAATAGGCTGCAACCATCACGGGACCACCTATCTCTTGGTCTTAAGGAATCTCTCCTATGGAGCAAACCAAACTAGGAGTTGCGCTCTACTCCTAGGGAGGTCCATATCTATCTACTGGCCTGAAGATCTATCCGAAAGGCAACCATACACAAAGCATAGATACATGCATACATATCATCATGAATAGAACTGTAACAACCAATTCAATGCATATAAATCATGTATGCAATAACCATCACTCCTTCTCGGAGTATGGTGGAACACAAGTAGTAGGAAACACTCCCAAGAACAAAGAGCTTACCTGGCAAGGCAGTGCTCTCTTGTCCAATCTCTGGACTGTGGTCTCCGCCACTGACACCCTTGGTGTCCCACCCTATGCAAAGGCATACAAACAAGTATCAAATAACGGTTCTCAACTGTTTAAAAGAAAAGAAACACAATTCCTTTTCATCTAGTCATCTTTGTCTTCTATCTTAAAGTTATCAGAACTAGCCACCTAAAAGGCGACTCACAGATCCCAAAGACTCTGCCTAAGTCAATCCAATCAGTTCAATTTCCTTTATCCAGGCCAAATATCAATGATTATTCAACTTGGCTAAAACAGTTATTCTAACACGTTTTCACCGTTTATTTAGCCTCCTGAACATCTTTTATAAAAACACCTAGGCCCATATATATCATCATACCTCTCATTTAACCAACATTCTTCCTACTCATACATATCTCAGAGCAAAAACCAAACTTCATCAAAAGTCATGTTTCAAAGTTCTATTTCCCTTAGAACAACCTCCTGATCACACTTTCCTAAAGAACCCAAGCTTAATTTCAGCCCTAACTCAAATGGGTTACTATTCACCCCATGAACAATTTCACAAATCAATCGGTAAAACTCGAGTTTCTTACCTCAAAACAGTCGAGGAAGGCTGGAGGATCACTTCTCCAAGCTTTAGCGTCCTTGAATCGCCTTCTTTCCCTTCCAAACTCAGTTTTACAAAGTTCCCTAGAGAACGAGATTTCTCCGATTGATGGTTCTCTTGAGAAATTGAAGCTGAAATCTAGCTTATGCAGGAGTTCTAATCAAGTTTCTAGTTGGGTGGGAAGTGTTTAGATGAAGTATGGAGGAGATATGAAGCTTTCTACCTCATTAATGGCAGAAAACGCAAGGAGGAAGAAGAAGAAACGTTTTTACTGTCCAAAAACGCGAAAATGGCCTTTTATAGGCCCCCAGCCCGTGCTCCCACGCTACCAGCGTGGCATACCAGTGGAAAATGGCTTTCTGGAGCACTTCTCACGCTATCAGCGTGGATCTCACACTACCAGCGTGGCATACAGCCTTCGCTAAATCCGTCGTTAATTCCGTCACTAATGCTTTTGTGACAAAAATTTAGTAAATTTAAACTTTTCTTTCTTTTTCTTTTATTTATTTAACCTTGGTTATTATAATAGGTTAACTCATGGGAGTTGCATATATGAAATGCTATTGCCACTACCCACGTGGGTAGGTTTTTAAGTAATTCCAAAGTTAGCCTTCACACGAAAATACATTTTTTTTATATACTTGTACACCAAATCGTGTTTTCATTGTTTTATTTTTTTCACCCCCAGGTGTGCAATGAAAACATTATTTTGTTTGTAATTTTATCAACGAAATCATATTTCCATTAGCTCTGCATGGTCCTCGTCCTTCTCCCTCCTTGAATTCCCCCTTTCTCTCCTCTTCTCGTATGCTCCCTCTCCCTCATCCCATATTCTCTCTCACACACACACAAAATATAAACACGATGTAGAACAACATAACATCAACCTTAGTGACAATTCAAAGAAACAAACACATAGACACAAACAATGGCGATGAGGCATAGATCTGGCCAGCACGTGGAGGTTAACAACGACGAGATGCGTAGGGTTGCACACAGTGGTGGTGGATAGGGGCGGGTTTGGATGACATGATTGGGGGACTGAGAAATTTAAGGGGAAGGTGAGGAGGGGAGTAGGGATTTGGTGAGTGGGCAAAAGAGAAATTTCACAAGGATTGGTAGTGTCAATAGCACTATTGGTAGTAGGAATAGTAGCTCTCTCAACTCAATAATCAATATTCTCTTTAAACTACAACAGACCCTAACAAGAGTAGGCCGAGGCCCATACCAAAAAGTGGCATATGCTCACATAGCATTTGCACTACCACAATAGGAATCCATGACATTGTATAATGGGAATGGACTTGGGGCACGCTTATTTTCTCTTTGCATCCTATATTTATCAACGATGTTATGATAACCCAGTTTGATTATGCATGCCCATACAGAAAATGTTAAGGGTGGACCGAAAAAATAGAGAATGTTAAGAAAAGAAAAATACTAAGCGCACAGTCAGCAGTGCCTAAATATACTTGCTATTTGCTAAGCATTTAAAAAAAAGACAGTACCAAACAATAGAAAATGTTATTGAAGTATAAAGAGTTCCAATCCCGGCACAAGACGTACAATTGATTGGATAGAGGACACTATACACCAAGATTAGAAAAAGGAAATAAATGAAAGGAAGTATATACTGCAATTAGATAGACTAACAAATCAGTAGTCTTACGATGAGGTTATTCGTAAGACTTTTTTTAAAATAAAATAAAAAAAACAGAATTTGTTATTGGTAAGAGTGAATTTTTTAAATGTTGTTGTATCGGAAAGAAGAACCTTAAGTTGTAAAAAAGAAAAGCGTGATGTAATGTATAATAATAAATTAAAATGCATAAAAAATAATAAAAGAGGGAGGTTGAAGATGGTCTTAGTGTCCAAATTTCCCAACTCTCTATAGAAAGGAAAAGAAGATAGTGATAATGATGCTCATAAATTTCCCTTTTACAGCAACACATGCAAAGAGACATTGAAATGATGAGTTGTAAAAGGTTACTACTATTGTTCTTGACGTTCTAGAAAGCAGACAATTACACTCTAGATAAAACCCATCACGTGCACTATATGAGATAAAGACAAATAATCTTGAAAGAAATTGCTACGTGTAATCATAATTCATAATGCAATGAATATAGAATAGAATCAGATGTTCGGAGCATCACGAGACTAGGGTGATTTTGATGGCTCACATGAAAGTTATAAAGGCACCTAGAAGTCACTCTTAATGCCCCCATTCTTACGACTTGCTGCAAGTGTCTATATGCTTTTGGAATAATTAAATAATTAAGTGAATTATAGTCTATCCTAAGTCCTAACTCATGAGCAGATGCTACCAAGTTCCAAGTATTGTCTGAATCCTTATTCCTGATTCTTCACTCTGGTCCGTATGTGTAGTACTTATCGCTTTACCCGTAGTTTTTATGTGCTTTTCACTTCACATTTAATAACAGCAATACGTTTGGTTTAAGTCAACATAACTACATAATAATTCCTGTTTTTTTTTTATAGAGGAAGAAGATCATGTCATTTCATTAATAATCAACTGGGAAATACAATTTGAAATTCCTCTTATTAAAAGTAAACCATAATTCATATAATGACGCGTCATAGTTTTATTAAGTATTCTAGTTAATTTTTTATTAAGCATACATATTTTTTTAGTATAAATACATTTTACTCGTACAAATAATTGAATCACACATGATTAAAAAATCTTATCCTCAATAGTCGTTGAAAACTTGAAATTGAATTAAATGCTCCACGTTACGCTCATTCGCTCATCGTCATTTCTTTGTCAAAACAAATTGTAGTATTCCTAAATCCTAATAGTTATACACAAACAAAACCTTTTTAGTATCAACCTGTCAACAGTATGTGAATAAACACTCCAAATTTCTTTTTTCCCGTCGACAGAAGTTAAACTCTTATGTACCGTATCTTTCTTGATCATATAACTTGCATCCGTGTTAGGCTGTGATTTTGAAAAGGGGTTGATCGCAAATCCAGAATAGTCTCCTCCTTCACGTGGAACCACATGAACCTATATTCAGTTATTCATAGGAAAAAAATATACATTATCTTTGTTTATTTAAATTTTTCCTTGGATCATTAACCAATCACACAAGTCACCACCTTGGTTTGGATAGAGTCAAATGAAAGCTGAAGAAGACCCATTTGTACGGTGTGTGAAGTACGGTGCGCAACAAGGTGACATGTCTTGCTCCATTCCTAGTTTAAATACTCTCATATGATTCGACCAATGGCCTTTAAGGTGGCATTAACGTGGACGCGACACGTCCATCCACACAGTAAAAAACTGTATCCAACTTTCTCCAATCAACGTCCACCATCTCACTTTTCCATTTCCACCACCCATATTAATTATTAAGTTGACCCTATTATTAATTTATTACTACTACTATTCAATTCGCTTAAATATATTTTCAATTACTCTCACGTTCACGTACACCAATGGCACACGAAGTTGCTAAGAAAATCACTAGCGTGGCTTACCCTAGCTAAAGTCCACCTATCGATTACTACTTCTTATCGAACTATTATTCATTTACGTGTCGATGTCAAATAGTAATGGCCGTATTTTTTGACCAATGGGAAAAATCCGAATATTCGTCGCAAACACGTTCAAATATTGGCTGTTAGTATATCGTTTTTTCTTCTTATTCTTTTCGTTTTTTTTGTTCCTTTTGGATGGGTTACCATCTATCTTGTTTTCAATATTGTCAGAAAGCACGCTTGCCAAGATAAAAATTAAAGATAAACACGAGACAAAGGAAGAAAAAATAAAAGATGATTCTTTCTTCATTTGCCCTAGCCTATTTACTCCCGAGAGATTTTTTGAATCAAATATACAACATTATTCAAAGAGAAATTGATGATACAAAAAAATGAAACATTTTTTTCTGATCTAATATATGATATATCCCTCCCAATAATACATGGACTAAAAAGAATATGAACATTTATGGTTTCATTTTCCCTTATAGCTAGTACCCATGTACAAAAATACAAAGTTAATGGAACCAAAAAGAAAATGCTCAGATTCCTGAAAAGCTGCTAATAGTAGTCCTGCTCGTGTTGTTGTTGCTGTTGTTATTGTTGTTGTTGTTGGAATTGTCAGCTCCCCCAATGATGGAGGAGATGGCGGCAGCGAGCACGGCGGTGAAGTTTGGATCGGAAGTGATGGCAGAGGCGGCGGCGCTGACTGTGTCAGACAGTGAGGGCTGTTGGCTTGGGTGCAAGGGTGGTCTAGGAGCTTGTGGTGCTAATTGAGAAGATCCTACATCCTGAGACAACTGAAGACCAGAGAATTTTGATTGATTATAAAGTGCTTGTGCAATTGGGGTGGCTCCGGACCCAAAATTCTGAGGCTGTGCTTGGAGGAAGGGTACTTGGAATGGGGCACCAGGCCTTTGAAATTGCAATGGGTTTGGGTTGTGTGTGAGGTCCAAAGTGACAGTGGGGAATGGTGCTGAAGCTGAAAGTGTTGCCATGCTTGTAGAGCAAGGAAGAATTGCTCTGGCTAGCAAATTGGGGTTCATTACTCCATCTGCACTGGACATTGATCCAGACAGCAACATGGTAGCAGCAGCTGCAGTGGTTGATGCCATGGCCATAGCAGCAGGTGGCAGTGGATGGTTATGTGTGCCTTCGTATGTTGTCACCAAAATTGTTCTATCCTCAGCACAACGTTGAACCTATATTAACACAAACCAAGAAATATCAATATATTAGCTTCAGCCACAATGCTTAATAGTTAAGGTTAATAATAATAATAATAATAATTATTATTATTATTATATGCGCTGATCAATCAGAAAAACTCACTTGTTTGCGAACTGGGCAACCAACTGCCATAGTGCATCTGTAGTATGCTCGAGGGCATGGATTCCCCTTAGCCATTTTTTGTCCATATTTTCTCCATTGGCACCCATCACTAATCTGCAAAAATGATAAATCAGATAATTCAGTATGAGAATGACTTAATTAATTGATTGATGAAAACATATTATATTTAATTATAATACGTACCATGGGAGCTTCTGATCGGGCACGAACTGAGACACGAGCTTTTCTCATTGTGGCTTCTGCAGTGGATTGATCCATAGGATTGGAAGGGTTCACTTTCTGAAGCTTATTGGGACCCCAACCTTGTGATTCTGAGTCTGGACTCTCTTCCCTACCCAACTCGCTTTTATTACCATTGTTATTTCTGTCTCCATCTCTTGTTCCAGCTTCAATGTTATTGTTCTGAGGCGTACTCGATCGTGTTCTTTCATCAGAAGAATCAGATACTTGATCATCTACTTCTGCTGTGCCACTGGGACCTATATCAAGGAATTGCCTTGGTACCTGTGCTCCACCAACACCATGGTTTTTATCCTCAACCTTTCCCCGAACAACCTGAATTTCAAGATTATCATTATTAACATCTCATAAATTTAACCCACCGTTTATGTAAATAAAATAAAGAGATACTATATAATAACCGTGTAATTCATTTATGTTGTTATAAATGAAAAGAAGGTCAAATCAAAGAAAGCAGGCAGTAATTAATACTTGGAATTCATAAGTACCCCATTATCCGTGCTTTCTGTTCGCTGCTGGTTCTGTTGCGTTAATGTCACAAGATGCATCTGCAAGGCGGTGTAGTTACCGGTGACATGGCTGAGCATCTCTTTCAGCTGCTTGTTCTCAGCGTTCATGCGTTGAAGCTCCACTTGCAACTGTGCAAGCTGAATAAAGAAGTATACAATTCAGTGAGTAATTAACACTTAAATTTCAATGGCTATGTAAAATAAATTAAAATCGGTACAAATATGACATGAAATTAAATTATGTACCTCAGTGGTTTTGGCTCGCTTATCTACTGCATCCGATGAAAGCCCGTCATCCACGGTAGAGTGGTCACTCCCGGTGTTAGCAGTAAGGAGTTGTAAGCCAGTCTATAAAGAGAGAGAAATTTAATTAGAATTAACAACAACAAAAAAAAAAGAAAGAAAAATAGGATGAAAGGCGGTTAGAGATGTTACATTAATGTGAAGAGGTGTTTGATGAATTTCCTTCTTGACGATGTTGGGTTGAACGTTTTGGTGGTGAGAGGGATGAGGTGTTGGGTTGTTTCTATCAGAGAAGAAGTCGACTTCACCGACAACTTTGCGGTTTTCATCGGGGAGTTCCTCGGTGGGGCGGCTGAGGTTGACGGGGAATCCGAGGAGAGGAAACATCCTATTGTGGTTGGTGAGCTTGGAGGATGTGGGAGGATGAAGAGATTGAGAGGAAGAGGTATCAAGGGTGAGTCCCCATCCTTTGTCCATAAAATAAGCACAATTAACAAGGGATAAGAGAGAAGAAGGAAAATGAAATCTGAGAGAGAGAGAGATGAAGTCTTTCTCCGGTGCAATGGGTTGGGGTATAAAAAGACTTGAACCAAAGGGAAATTTGTGAGAATATGCATAAATTTATTGCGCCAGATGGTGCGTCAGCACTCAGCATAGACAATGTCCAAACCCGCCCACAGTTCGCCAACCGTTATTCACACCTCGCAGTTCACATCACACTTCACATTTCGGTCTTTGGGTTACCCACCCGCCCCAGCTTCATCTATACTTCATCTCTTTCTATTTATAAAATTTAATCTATAATACTTGTATTAACTGGTTTTAAACTAAAAATATTTTTCATTCAAAAAAATAAACAAACAATTGAATCTTATATGTAAAAATGAAGAGAGTAGTTGATAATAATATATTTATCTTAAATTTTAATTCTTTTAAGAATTATTCTTATCATTTTAATGGTTTGTTAATATTTTTTTAATAAATAATACTTCTTGTTTAAAATTAATTAATAGAAGAAATATTATAGATTGAATTTTTTAAATAAAACAAACATTATTTCAGACTTAATTCTTATAGAGAGAAAATAAGGGAGTATATTAATCGCTTTTTGAATATTAATGAATTAGATAATCAAATCTTATAAATAAATAAAAAAGAAAAAGTATTTCCTTTGAAACATTTATTTAAGGTAAACTAACGTCGATATATATATATTGAATCTTGCCGCAACAAATCTCCATGGAAATATAGTACTCCTTTTTTCTTCTATTATAGTATCTCTTTAAAGCCTTTTTAGTTTATCTTAACGTGTTAATTAAATTATAAAAAATATTATTTTTTAATTAATGTATTTTCTTATTTGCTAATATTTTACTTAAATATTTAAGTGAATTCACAATGAAATTCTTTTGATGAAGATGTTAAAAATTAATTATTTTGTAATTATAATTTATGTAGTCAATAAGTTTCTTTGAAAATATATATTAGTTGTGTTTCTTTTAAGTGTTCTTTTTAAGTGTCATTTAAGGATGTAATACACTAATTAAGAAATATAATTAGTATTTTATCTTTATGAAAATTGTGATTTGTTTTTTATTATATCCTTTATTTATTTTATTAATTATCTTTATATCATATATTATTTTTCTACTTCTTTAAGAATAATCAATATTATCAGAGTTAAAAAAAAATACTTTTTTCCCCTAAGAAATCCGTACTTAAGAAGAAGAAAAAATGTAATCGTAATAAGTGATCCAAATCCAATCCCGAGGCAATAAAATAAATGGGGCATTGTTGGATGAAGGTGGATGAAATTGGTATCGTAGATGTAGACCCGACCCGATGAATAATTTTGTTGGATATAGACGGTACTGATAGTCCTTCTTTTTAGAAAAGAAAAGAGGGAGAAGTAAAGACGTGCGGGGGTTTCGTCTTAGTTTCGTGAAGAAAGGATTTGACTGACTCATAAATGACGAAGAAAAAGAGCCACCGCCCCCGATTGCTGCGGGAACGTTACACGTGATGAAAATCATCCCTAATTTCTATTTCTCTCACACACACAATAAACCAAAAGCCAAGTCAACCAACTTGACGCCCCGCCTCTCTCTCGTAGGCTGACCGAAGACTGGTTGCCCAAGTAACTTAGTCTCTTTGCCTGGCCCCACCCACCACATTTCAGATCCAAACACCCCGGGTACCTTGTTGACTCTTTACTTGTGGGACCCCCTCTTCTCCTCACACTTTCTTACAATTCATTATTCAACATCCTACATTAATATACTCTATGTATAATCTTTTCAAAATATCTATCTTAAAATATGTATAATTCATAGGGTGATCTTTTAGTGAATAGACTTTCATATCATCTTATAAGAGTTTAGATTTATCTCAATCCTAAAAATTCATAAGAATCAAGATGTCTCTCACTTTTATATATATATATATATATATATATATATATATATATATTGTTAAATATCACAAATATATCTAAGTGGATTAGAGATTAATTGATAAATTATTATTATTATTAATTTAAGAAAATTTTAAGTAGATATTAAACATGAATTCTATTGTTAAATATATCATTCTTTACATATAAATGTATAGTCTATTGGTGCAAATTTTTTTTTTGAAATTTAAACATAAATTATTTTACTAAATACATTATTTCACACATGTAAACACGACGAATCCTTACATTATCATATTAATCATTTTAATTTTTTCAATTATATCGTGAATACTTGTTTTAGAAAGTTTATATTGTAAATACTAGAAACAATCGATATCGTGCAAGTAAATTAGTTACTTATTTTGTATTGTCAAGGTGACCAAAAGTTAATCATTCATTCAATTGCTTAATTTTTGTTGTTTTGGTTAGACAACAGGTCGCTGTATTGGCTAACACTCTAATGGGGAAATTAGGATTCGTCCGTCAACCACTCACATGATTAATCATTTTCCATTTTATGTATTCATTGACCGAAACAGACGGGGAAGTTCCTCTGAATGTTAAATAAAAAATACCATCGAATAAGATGAATTGGTCTAGCTACAATCAACAAGATTTCTCCAAGTCTGTATAGTTTTCTTTTTCTAACAACGTTAAGCTGCAACGGAATCAACTTAAGTTTATATATTTTAATTAATTAATTCACCTCTTTATTTCGGTGGAAGTCATAACATTTAAAAGTAAAAATATTCTGTCCCCCGATTTCAAGATATTAACAATTTCTGAATTTGAATGTGCAACGAAGCACCTAATGTTTATATATTAGCCTATAATTCAAGAAATTGACGCAACAAACAACATTATTGTGCCGTTTTCTTATTTTTTTCGATTGTTTATTATAAACATGTACAAGGATTCTTCTTTGTATACACTTATTAAAGAGGGGGACTGATTGGAAGCAAGTTAGGCAATATATGAACTGGCTAATATGCATGCATCTTACCTGCCTCTTTTTCAAAATGATGATATCCAAAAAATAAAACAGATAAAATTTGTAATGCTTAATTAATTTGTGGATAAAAATACGACACCAACATTAGTATCTAATTTTATAATTAGTAAAAGGGGTTTGGTACAAAGTGAATATGAATATTAGTTCCGTCCGGCGATCCTCTTGAAACCTTCAGAACAAGTCAAAATTCTTTCAATGTTGCCACCCATCCATGAGGAATAAGTACATAACTAATAACTTAATCTTCCACTGCAACAAAAAAAAGTGTTACAATTTATAAGAAAACAAAAAATTAGTCATAGAGTCATATTTAACAAATAAAAGTCAAACCAATAGCATATATATTTTTATTTTACATCAACAATTTGATACACTA
>CM023949.1:448595-461918 GCA_013407115.1 Glycine latifolia
ATATATATATATATATATATATATATATATATATATATATATATATATATGTTCTCTCCTAATTAAAAACTGTCTATAATTTATATTGGTTAGAAATCAACTTATTAATTGCCAGTCTTGATATTGTGAATTTCTAGCTTTTGGCTTTTAAACTTAAATTTGAAAAATAAAATTTGTTTGAATACACGGGGTTAAAATGATTTTTAAATTAATTTTAAATTTCAACTCTTTTTGGAAAGAGGGAAAAAAATTCTTAGTTCGAATTTTAAGTTTTTAAAAGTAATATTTTCTCTTTAGAAGTTTTCCTCCACTCTTCACCATTTTCTAAAGGTGGTAAAGCAAACTATCTGGTTCAATTCCGATTGTAAGCTGTGTGTCTAAATAAAAAGTCTACTCATCAATTTTATATATGTGCTATTGGTTTAACTTTTATTTGTTAAAAATGACTCTTATGACTTTTTTTCTCAACAATTTGATACACCGACAATATATATAAATTTTCCTATCCTAAAATCATTGTCTATAATTTATTTATTAATATATATATATATATATATATATATATATATATATATATATATTAGCAATCACTTATTAATATCCTGCCAGTCTTGAGATTGTGAATTTCTAGCTTTTGGTTTTTAAACTTAAATTTGAAAAACAATTTTTTTTTGGATATAAGGCTTTGAAATGATTTTAAAAACAATTTTAAAATTTTAACTCATTTTTGGAAATAGGAAAAAGATTCTTAGTTTTAATTTTAATTTTTAAAAAGTAATCTTATCTCTTTAGAAGTTTTTCTCCGCTTTTCACCATTTTCTAGAGGTGGTAAAGCAAACTCTTTGACCCGATGCAAGTTCTAGGCTGTGTATTGAAAAGGAGAGAGAGAGAGAGTCTATTAATCAATTTTATCTACTAAAATGAAGCCGATGTCCATTTTCCCCAAGTGTTTTGAGGGTTTTGTAAGTTAAGTTTGTTTTTAATTTTATTTTTTTTATCACTATTGTTTGAGTAATTTTGACTTAATGGAATTAAAAAAAATGCATTATTAATTTGTGTAAGAGATGTTGCTGTCAACAACTTTTTCAAAAAAGCTATAAAATAAACAATTATAGGTTTAGTTTTTAAAAAATTAAAAAACTAACAATAAAACCACTCCAAATAAGATACATGGGAATGAAAGTTCTTGCCTACAAAAGATTAATTTGCAAGGTAGCTTAATTATATATGGAGATCAAGAGCATGCTCTCTCCTATTGTCTTTGTCTTCCATATAGGGAGGTAGTGAGCTTAAAATATATACATTCTAATGATATGTATGGTATGGTAGAGATAGAAAGGAAACAAACAAAAGCATGAAAATTAATTAAATATTTTTTTTAAAATATTAGTAGAAATTAACTTTTTTTTTCTTTTTACTTTATATTCTAAGTTATAGTTTTTATTTTTTTTTATATGTAAGAATCAAAGTTAAGTATTGGAGAAGTTATAATAACTCACTTATTTATTCAATCATATGAGATAGACTCTTTTTGTTGATAACTTTTGTTTTATATATCTTGTTAGGGAAAAATATGCTTTTAATTCTTTTAAATATGATTAAGTTTGATTTCAACCCTTCAAAAATTTGTTTTGTTTTTCGTAAATTGAACAAAAATTAAAATAATTCCTCTCTGTTTAATAATACCACTTCAAAATAATCACTAATGTAAAATGACTACATGCATGTCATGGCATTATAAATGATATGTAAATCATTTTAAAAATTAAATTTATAAACATTAAAGTTGATATAAAAATTAAGATTATTAAAATAAAATATATTTATATTTATAAACATTAGAAATCGATCCGTACAGAGACTACTTTTTCTTCCTTCCATGCATTAACAAATTTCAATATCTTGCGACGTTTTTCTTTACCTTTGGTCTCTTTCAAATTGCCTTTAATACTTCTTTTGAAAAAATAGCTCAAGTTTGAGGGGAAAAGGCAATTCTTGATGTTACCAAACAAAGAAAAAAGAGCTCACACGATCCAAGCTTCCTTTCTTTACCCTTGACTAGGAAGAGTCCTTCTTTGAAACAAAAACCTTCTTATTTACCCCCCAAAAAATAATCACTTTCAAAGCATTGAACATAATCCCATGAAAGAAAATGACAACGTCCGTTGAACGTTGACTAATTAGTAACTGCAGAAGATCAAATATATATAACGGGATGGGTGAAAAAGAAAAAGAGTTCTAGCTACCATTTGAACACCTAAAAATATATATTATACATATGAGGTATTATATATGTAATGTTTTCTATTTTTTATTATATATATATATATATATATATATATATATAATATTTTAAAATTGAAAGGGACAACATTTCACTTTGAATGTTTAAAATAGAAAATCCATCCAAGACAACTGTCACGCGTACATAAAACTGTAGTTGTTTATGTTTTAATAGTCAAACTCTTTATTTTATCTCTATCTCTGTATCTCAACTAAAGTAGATAAAATAAAAATAATCAAAATCAAAAAGATAATTATTAACAAAATCTCTTAACAAGATAACATTCTTTAATGAATTAATCTTGCAATATGCTTAGTGAGATATGTTCGGTATCAAGTAAACACAACAATCGAGATAATATAAAGAGAAAAAAGGAAAGAAAGAAATAACACATAAAGTTTATCCGGTTCACCTAATATGAACTACATCCAACTATTTACTATATTTTCTCACACACTCGTATAATTATACTTAGGTTACAAGAAAATATATAGGTTTAGAAACCCTAAACAGTAGTTATTCATAGACCCAAGCCCAAATTACAAATAATAAACCATGATACCAACAACAATATTAGGCTTCAAAAAAGCGCTACTCCCTAGCTCTCACCGGAGCGACTTCTCCATGTTCCTACTTGCTCACCGGGAAGCAGAATCCCCCATATCTGTTGACGGTACATTATAAGTCATACCCAACAAGATATATATATCTTGATTAAAGAAAAAGAAAAGGACAAAAACAAAAATTAAAAAACCATATAGCAACTCTTTCTTTGAAAGTAACTTTTCTGAATCAAATATCAAATATAAGTATAATACTTAGGTGTTTAATTTGCTTTGTTTCCTTAGTTAACTAATTAGCCAAAACACGTGGCTTGGACCATGTGACATTCAAACAGTGGATATAATTGTCCATGCATGGTTTTGTATGGAATGGTTTAGAGTACAACTAGAGAGAAATGTCTGCGTTCAAATTATTTCCAACGCCCAAAGAAAAGTATATAGGAAACAGATCGATGCGGCTGCTAAGGGAGGAATTAACAGTCCCGTGCAGAAATTGTTTTTCAAAAGCATGTGAAAAAGGTACCTCTTTATGAGTAAAAAAAGAGATATATATAGTTTAAAAATGAAACCAGAAGTTTAGCACATGGTTATATTATAGTAGTTGCTGATTCCGACTACCCTAGGATAAAAAGTGCACCATAACAAATTTACAACTCCGTTGTATAGCAGCGCTACATTGTGATGTGAGGCATATTAAAAGCAGAGCACAAGTTCAAACAATTACACGTAATAATTTCTTGAATTCAAAGCATTCAATTTCAGGGACCTCATCAACCTCACATATTGATTACTACAATTTCAATTTTTTTGCAACAAAGAAAACGAAAATTTTTTATCACCATAAATAGTCAGACATGCTTGGTCGTTGGTCAGCAAATGCAGGTAATATATAGGTTTTATTTTTTTCCCGAGAATTATAGATGATTTAAAAAAAACAATTAGTCAATGACGTACGTATTACACACAATTCCTACTTCACTATATACCTCACCGTCAGGTCAAGCTTAAATCTCTAATTTCAAATTTTATACAAATAAAAAGAGAAAATAATCGACCAATCTGATCTCTAATTAATTATTTTAACATTTCAGTTGAATTATTGATACAGAGACATAAAAAAATTATATACATAGACATTAATATAAGTTAAGGGGAGAAAGATGTTAATTAAGTAATAATAAATGAAGGGAGCATTAGTTTGAAGAGTTGAAGAAAGAGAGGGGTATGAGAAAAATGTTAGATCCTGGCCCACGTGGCTTAGTAGTTTGACGTAGAAATATGGTGTGAGGTTAGGTTATGACAGAAGGGATTGTAGAAAATATGCAGACCATTGGCCATTGGGTTAGAGAGAACCATGCGGCGAACGGCATAATGACAGCTCTTCTTGCGTACCCTCCTAAGGAACCTATATTCATACATTTCACATTACAATTATTATCAATTTTATCTTTTTTAAATAATATTAAAAAATTGTGCTGTTTGCCAGATATACTTCTTAGGCGTTGTTATCTACGTTGGCCACAAATTGGACGAGATTGTCCTGTTTCAACGAGGCGCATATATATATATACATAATGAATTATGTACGTATTGAAATTGTTACGGATAGGCCCATTCAAATATTTAAACTCTGCAACCATCAAAAGATAGAAGATATAACAGAAGATATAATCACAACTACTGCCATCATTTAGATAATCTGAATATCTTAACCAAAGATAATGGGCCTCAACCATATCTTCCCAGGATCCAGGTATTGTCCTATAAATAAAGCATCATTCATGGTGAAAGGTACACAACAATCCTAACTCTCTCTTTTCCATTCACACTGCACACACAGCACACCACTCGTGTTGTTTCCGGCAGTGATCATCTTCCTGGGGGTGCTTCATCTCCATAGGCATCTTCAGAGAGGGAGAGTTTGATCCCATAGCAAATCCCAGCAAACCTTGCTGGGTACATTCTGTTTCTCGTAAACGGAACAGAAATATTAACATAGTATTATGCTTCTTTAATTTTTTTTTGAACAATATTTTTATGTATAACAATTGGCATTACTTATTTCACTAAGTAGTTAAACAGTTAAACCTTTGAAACTAAACACAATACAGGTGTGTAGATTTAAATTTCTATGTTATATAACAATTACTCTCCTCCTTCCCTCTGATTATATCTTTTTCCAAAAATTTACTTGTTCCTTTTTATAAAATGCTTTTCTAATTTTTAGATATATTAATTTTTTTTTCTATATACCCTTACTTAATTATTCTATCTCCAAAAATTAATGAAAAATAAATAAATGAATATAAAGATAACAAAAAAATAATTTTAAAATGATGGTACACATAATTAACAAATTTAAATCGATAGTTACTTTTCAATGTCAAGAAAAGAACTAAAAATAATTATTGTAATGTAGTTTATGTAAGGTTTTAAATGATGTATTGTATTCATATATATCCTTTCGTGTTTTTTATGAGTAGTAGTTTGTTTGTTACTTTCGTCAGCCGAAAGGAAGAAATGTTGTGAAATAATTATGTGGTTTTGAGTGGCATTGGATGCATGGCGCTGCTACTGCTGCAACTAGTATTTCCACCCTCAAACTCAAAGAAAAACATATACTATGTCATAATACATGCACTATGGACCAGTTTTTTTACAATATATTTTCCTTCCTTTTTTTGATTAAAAAAACATTGATGAGTTAGGTTTTGATTGCGCACGAGAGTTTATAAATTGAGAAAAAAAACATATATAATTTAAATAATTTTTTTATATATTATCAATCAATCATAAATATAATAAATTTATTAATATTAATAATATTTATTTTAAAATTTATTAAAAAACTAAATTTTAATTGATTAGTAGTGTAAAATCTTGTTAATTATATTAACAATTTATCCTTCCTTACAAATAATTCACCTCCTTTTTGACAAGATGTTTGACTGAAACTCCTAGAAAGAAACAGTGGGAAATCGGGGAGAAAGACAAATGTCGCACACGAGTTCAAGACTTTTTTTTATAAAAGTAGTATTAAAAAACTATTTACACAAATAAAGTAATTTTAAAACTATTTATATGCGATGCATTATTTTTTAAAATACTACTTTCGTAAAAAAGAAATTCGATGCTGTCGTATACAAAGAATTTTAGGTTCAAGCCCATTGATACAGGCCCAGGTCCAAAAAGGGCGTGCCAGACGTGCTTTTTATTTTTTATTATTATTTTACAAATCCCTGATTTCTTCCATGTATGGCTGATTTTGATAAATTAGGTGTGCTTGGTTGAATATGTTCTAAAAGTTAATCGTTTATTTTATATAACTTTCTGAAAACTAAAAAATAATTACTTGTCAAAGTCAATCAATTACTAAAAAAATGCTAAAGTATTTTACCATTTGGTTAAATGATATGATTAAAAAAAGGGGCTTCATTAATTTTTTATAAACAAACTAGAACCACATTTAATTTAAGGGTTAAACCTATTACAATTATTATTGACTGGACTGCGTGTACGTGTTTACCTCCAACAAAACTAACAAATAAAAAATACTTTGTTGGAAGGTCCAATGTTATATTAAGATTATAGTTAATTTTACATAATACATGATAATCATCGTATTTACAATTTTTTTTTTAAATTAAAGTCACTTTACATCATTTTGGTTAGATTAATTGGATTAAATTCCAAATTACTAAAATAGCTTTAAGAATTAAGATTATGCCATTTTAGAAAAGAGAAGTCGTTTTATTATAAAAAAAGGTTTTTTTTAATAGAATATAAAAAAGTTATTTTTTGTAAACTAAATATTGTATTAATCTTTGATTGTAAAATATCATGGACCTTAAGACATTCAAGTTAAAGAATATTAGTATATAATATAGATCAATTCTGAAACATATGATAAGACCTCCACCTTTTTGTAGATAGTCAGATAGGAAAAAATGTTTCTGCTTTGTCTAACTATATTTTCATTAACTAAAATGAATTGATTAGTCTTTTAGCGTTTAGTCCCCATGATTTGGCAATATTTTCAAACATTAAGAGCATCTTTGCAGACAAAACAAG
Organism: Glycine latifolia; assembly: GCA_013407115.1. Classification (NCBI taxonomy): domain Eukaryota; kingdom Viridiplantae; phylum Streptophyta; class Magnoliopsida; order Fabales; family Fabaceae; genus Glycine; species Glycine latifolia. Next base: position 455,514 of record CM023949.1, read on the forward strand.
GCATCCTAATTCATACCAATATTATGATTTATGACTTTAAGACAATATAGCAGACTTTACTTTCCCACTTTTAAACCCATTCCAGATCTGGCTTGTGGGGGCATTGGTCACCTGAAGAAGAAGCTTATTCAAAACTTTCTTCTTTTAATATTTGCATGAAATTGTCCAAATGCTTGCCCGTTTTAAGTCCACTTTATTTCAGAAATTTATTTATTTATTTAATTAAGCAAAGTCTGAAAGTGTGTGTATATATATCATGGCAGAACTAGAACATAAAGTTTTTGAGGGACACATGGGAGTTAAATTTATTTCATAAATATAATTAACACTCTTTTTACAAGTTTAGAAATTTTGGAGTCCAGCACGATAAAGCAGTGTTTAATTAAGATTTTTTAGTTAAAAATTGGATTTTTTTAATTTAATATTATTTGAGTTTATAAATTTTTAAAGTTTAAAACTGTGTTTTTTAATTAAAATTTCTTAAAGTTGTTTATTTTTAGATTTTCAGGTTTTAAATAAATAAATAAAAAGATGTAAAATTTAAATTTGAAAAACTTTTTTAATTGCCTTTTTTTAAAATTTTATTTATTTATCTCAACTTCTTTAAAAAGAAGAAATTTATCAAAAGTCATTGATCTGTAGAACTAAATTTCTTCGCCCAGCTCATATAGATGAAAATATATAATTTGAAGAATAAATTTCATTAAAAATGATCATTCAAATTCTTTGATACTTGTAGATACTTTTCATTAATAATATAGTTAAAAACAAAACTTAATATAAGTTAAGAGTATATATTACATATAATGGCAGTGTATGTAAAGAAGCATTTGATGGTAAAGAGTAAAGGAAGAGAGGAATAAGTTTCATGCTAACAAAAATTAATAAATTAATAATTAATATCGATTAAAAAATATTATTTTTCTTTTGGATCCATTGTCTTATTTCCTCAGTGGCAGGCAAGTTATATTTCCAACTCTGGGCCAGCTCATGGGCCTGTTTCCAGTAGGTGTTTGGTACTTAGACTATTATTGTTTGAACACAAAAAAATAATGCTAACTTTTTAGTTAGGGTGAATTAGTTATTTTTGTTTTAGAAAATTACCTTAATATTTTCTGAGATTTTATGTAATCACACGAAACCAATGTATTGGTGTAATTTACTCCTTTTGCTTATATTCATTATTCAAGATTAGGAGGAGTATTTATAATTTTGAGTTTTAAATATATAATTACATTAATGTTCAAACTTTAAAGGAAAGATTTTGTCACACATAATAATTATATTTGGCTCAAGCATGATTATTTCTCATGAAAAATATCTTCTAGTCTAAATAAAAGAAGAATCTTCTCAAAAAGGTTCTTTTCTTAATTTATCTATTTTAATAAATACTCAATAAAAAAGATAAAAAAAATCTGAATTTTCTTATAAATTAAAATTAATTTCTGTATTTAAATTTAATAAAAAACTAGAATTTATTTTAAACATATAAATTAATTTTAGCTAATAAAAAATTTAATGCATTTTATCTGGATTTATTTTCTTCACTAAGTGCTCAGTTGATCATGAATCTTGACTAATTCTTCAGCAAAACTGTCAAGAGTTAGAAAAACCAGATCACCAGAGAGTGAGAGTGAGAGACATTAATCATTACTTCCGCAGCTAAGCTTAACAATGCAGACAGCAAAAGCAACAACTAAGGAGAACAAAGAAAGCCATGCATCAAAGAAATAATCGGGTAATATATAAAAGCAAAAGCAGCACTTGAGCTATATTCCTTTTTTGTTCAACACTCTGGGGTGTAGTTACTTGTACTTGTGACCACTTCCAATTCAGAAACAAACCATTGACACAATGTCATCATCACTACTCATTCAACTCACTATTCTCTCATCAATTTTTCTGACTCTGACAACATCACAATCCAGCTTATGCAGAACATCATGCGGCGACATCCCCATCAAATGCTCCAACTCGGGAAACAAACTCGAACTCAGAACTCCATCAGGGAGATACCCGGTCCGCAACCTTAGCTACTCCGATCCACACGTGGTGGTCACTGATCCCTTCATGTGGAGACCTTTCAGCTTGGACACCGGCACGCACTTCAAGCTCTCGCCCAAGAACGAGTACATGTTCTTCAACTGCAGCCAAGACAGCCTCATCATTCAGCCAAAGCCTATGTTCTGTGAGCACTTTCCTGAAAGCCACTCGGTCTCTGAGGTTGATGCTTATGTATTGTGCTACTTATGCTAGCGTTTATTGGAAGAATGTTGGTGCTCCTATGCCTTATGATCATCAGGTTCCGGAATACTGGATCAGAGTTGATTTTCATATTCCGGTTACCATCCGCTGCCTTCAGTGCCAGGATCCGTTGAAAGGAGGTGGGACTTGTGGGTTTGACACTGAGACTCAGTTTCATTTGTCTGTGTAAGGATGGAAACTCCACTACTCATTGCAAAGGTACGTTCATCTTCAATAAACTAATCATTTGGTCTATCAAACAAGATAAGTTATTACATAGTTGAGGACTATCACATGTCTATGATCTCAATTAATTTATGGGTACAAGGTAGCCATGTTTTTCAATTTATAGGAAAAAGTTCATTAAAATTTTCTTATGTTACATGTCACATAAAGATTGTTCTCAAGTATGGTGTATGGTAGTCTAAGATATACATAACAATTTCTTTATATACCCTTATTAATACACATTGGGTTCTTTGTGTTAAATTGTTATTATGCTTTTTAAGTGGCTAAAAAATTTAGATTTTAATCCCTATGTGCTCTTATATGAACTAAAGTTTTGTTTTTTGGTACAGAAACTAATTCCTAAACGAGTGTTATTTATATGGATGAAGTAATTAGTTTAACCTTTGCATAGATGACTAATAAAAACGATGGCTTGGTCCCTAGCTCCCAATAATTTCAACTGGGTAGGTATATATGTAATAAGGCTATTGTTTGTTTTACAGATTATGATATTCCAAGGCACAATAGGAGGGTCCATGTAATCGCAGGTGAGAGAAATGAAACAACTTTTATAGGGAAGTTAAGTTTTTGAAGTGGATCATTAGGCTCATGTTTGTGTGTGTTGGAAATGTGGCTGCAGGGACAGTTACGGGCGTTTCCGATGCGGGTGCATTTGGAATTGGAGCTGCTGTTTGGTACTTGAAGAAAGTGATAGCTAAAGCACCAGTCACGTGTGGAGTTCAAAGCAACGAAAATAGGCTATTCTGAAGACGACCAAATTATTTGAACCATACATACACATATTCCTTTTGTTACTTTTTATTGAGTTTATTTATTTATATCACAATTATACCTAGTAATAGAGTTGTGTCCCATCAGCACAACGAGCCAAAAAGCAATGATCAATCCAAACATTTGACGAGGCAAATATGCCAATGCCATCCCCATCAGAGCCTTGACGATGGCCAAGATGAAATGGGGTACTCCTTACAAGGCCAGCCTTGCTTGGTTTGCAATCATGAATTCTAATTTGCTATGTATGATAACATGGCTAACACCTTGTATTATAATGCAAGGACCATTTGCTATCTCCACTTTAGCACCTCTTCCATCAATGGTCTTGTAGCTATTCATGATAAGCTCATTCTTGAGCCTAATACCATATCTTTGTCAAAATGATCCAAAGGGGCTGTGTTTGGATCACACCATAACGAAGTGTACCTGGCTTTGGGCTTATGGGGTCATCAGAGGGATCTGTCACTTTATATATTGATCCATACTTGCTACAAACTGCATCTTTGCCAAAGCCAATTGTACAATTAGCCAAGGCTTGGCGATTTGATGCCCAATTTAATTTGGCACGCCAGCAAGAGTCTATCTTCTTTAGAATTGCACTTTCTGTTGAATATGCGAGGTGTAGTATGAAGCATGAAATCAAGAGTAGTGTGGGAAAAGTGGCCATGCTTGTGAGGTTGAGGCTACATATGGAGTGAGTTCATTTAATAATAGATGTCAGACTTAGGTGAGGTTGTGCACACGATTTAGGGGCTTGACTTTTAATTTCTTTGGTTTTCTTAAATGAGCTAACAAAAACGTGGATGCACGATTTGCTAATTACCATCTAAAACTTCACTCAAGCGTACGAAAAATGTATAATTCTATATACATAGCCAATGCCGTATATTCTTAAATTTGAGTATACTAAATTAATTTCTAAATTATAGTACCAAATTATTTAGTCTTTGACTTTCACAGATACTATTCAATTTAGTATTTTTAATGAGATTATTTCGATTACCAACATTTAAAACTAATTTTGTAGTTTTTTCCTGTAAAACTAATTATTTTAGTCCTTATAATAATTATCAATTTGATTTTTGAATTTGACAAAAAGAATTCAATTAGGGACCGAATCAGGTGATGCAACTAGCAAATTATTAATTCGTGATACTGAATTTCATCCTTTTAAGTAAAATATCATCTTCAAGTCAAGTGATATGCACCAAAGGAGGGAAAGAACAAAATGACTGATAGTGTGTAAAAGAACTTCGGCCTTCATATATTATTTTCTCAAATAATTAAGATTCTATTTTACCATCAATATTAATCCAATCATCATTCACATTTTTTATTTTTCTTATCAAGATTTTTTTTTAATAGTTGAAATAATTCTACATTAAGACTTAAGAGGCATGCCACTTCTCATGTATATACAAAATTGCTAATAACAGAAGTATGGAAATACAGAAACAAAATTGTTAATAACAAAAATATATAAACATTCCTAATTACAAAAGCTATTAATCTTTGATTTATTTAGAAACAAATAAAATAAAATAAGGAAAAAAATAGACGATTTTGCTAGTAACCACAGATAATGTGATTTTTCTGCCTTGATTTGATTCTCAAATTCTAATTTTGTATAATAGGGATCAGATTGCATAGTCTTTGAGATAATATCAAAGCTAGAAACTAAATTAGGATTTAGGATCAAATGGATCAAAAGCCAATAATCGTGTTCAAATAATAATAATAATAATACATAAATAATACTAAAGAAATATAATATCATAAATTTATAACAATAAAAAAAATATAACAGAATTTTATAGGTTTTTACCATTCATAATATACTCAAAAGTTCAAATCAAATACAGTATAGTATATGATAATATTTAGGTCCAAGTTTCAACAATATATAATAATATTTGTTAACAATAACAAATTTATGTCTAGAATAAAAAGAAAAAGATAAATACTTAAAAAGTGTACTTTTTAAGAAAATTAAAATAACATTGCATTAATAAGCATTTTTGTTGACTCACTATGAAACAATTTTTTCTAGTTTTGATAGGTTTTTATTAATTCTTGACCAATTTTCCGATTCTTTGCCCGCTTTTCCTCCAAACTAGTTCTGTAATTCATTTGAACCGGACACTTAATCATATTAACTGATTAATTTTTGTTCTAATTGGTCGGTTCGTTTTCGATTTTCAGAGCATTATACAAACAATAGTAAGTTATAACGTGTAACCTAAAAACAAGAAGTTAAAATTGATACAACAGTCATTATTTCTTGAAAATAGTTCAAAATAAATTCAAGTCACAACGTCTCGTTAATTACTAAATCTATATATATGCACATCATTTTCTGTTCAAATATTAAGTTACAATGTAGGATAAATCATATCATAAAATTACTGTATTGTTAAGATTAACGCTTTTAAAACTTACCTATAAACAAAAAACGCTTTCAAAATTATTTCTGGTCTTGTTTCCTTGAGGTGCTTGACTTTTGAGGGGTTGAGATGTTTATCTATACAGCGTGGCATAGATATCATATGGACTCTTGGAACCTTCATTTTGTTATTGGCACTGTAGTTACTGTCATATAACGTAGGTGCTTTTAGCAGCTTGGTTTTCTTGTATTGCCTATTGTATGTTTGATGTTTTCCGGTTCATTGCCTTTGATCTTGAACAGTGTTTTTGTATATTTTAGCGTGATTTAACATATTTGGTGTTTGATCAGCTATTTATAATATTCTGTTTTATCTTTAAAAAAACAATTATTTCTATTCTTGAGAGAATATTAAGTTCGTATTTACTGTTATATTATAAGTCTCAGGATTATACTGCTAATTAATAAATTGGCGAATTAAACACATGATACGTCAATATAAAATTATTTACATGCACTTACAATGTAAGTTTATTAATTGGTAACATGATCCCGGAACTATAAATACCTCGTCTTTTTTGGAATTAATTTAAGAAAGTAGGATGTAGATTAAAGTTCAAGTTGTAAATAGATTAGAGTTAGAATGTAAATAAAATAAAACCTCTTTTTTTATTTTTTTTCTTTGTTTGTATCATATTATATCACTTATACATATTTTCTTTTCTTTTCACTAATTAAGTATTGAATAACATTTA
>CM023949.1:461928-561827 GCA_013407115.1 Glycine latifolia
ATATATATATATATATATATATATATATATATATATATATATATATATATATATTATAGGTAGTATAATGTGATAAAAAGAAAGATAAAAAAATAATAAGTATCAAATAGATATTAGAAAAAATTGAATGTCCAAATATCATAGCCATATATAGTAGAAAAGCAAGATGCACTCTACTGGGCATGCAACGATAATTCACTTTCTGGCATATATAAAGGATTGCGAAAATGGGTTGCATGGAATTCTTTTTTCTGCACACATAACTTTCAGTACTTGCATGCCTTCCGATCGAGATGCCAATGACACAAAATCTTAAAACAAAAATAATAAAGAAAAGAGATGAAAATGTTGGACCAACTTAACAAGCTTTGTCAACAACACAATTGAGTGGCCCAGCATTGAGAGTTAATAAGGGCACCATAGATGCCTGAGCCGCGATAAAAGTTTGAGCAGCTGAATATATTGGCGTGCAACTTCCATACCCAGATGGCACAAAATAAGCACCATTTATAAATTCATCCCGAAAACTCCTCCATTTCCAATTGTTCCACATTTCACTACTTTCCCTCTTGGTAACCTGTCATCAACAAATGAACCACACTTAGTATATATAATATTATTATATTTATATCCTTAATCTGTTATTAACTTACATTGCAATCTATATAAAGTCCTCGTGCTCTTAATTACTTTATTTTAATTCCTTTTTTAATTACCTGTTTTGCAGCAGAATCATTTGAAGCCGTAAAATAGTTCCCTTCACTAAAAATGGTAGGGTCGGCACTGCCACCAATGGCATACATGAGCCACTCGTCATACAGGTTGTTGACTACATGGGCATAACCAAATCTCACCCTGCATGTCATCAACATAAATAAGTAAATATGAAAATACTCACTGTCTTTCTAACCACATACTCTTACCTTGGCATTCTTTCTGTTAAGCCACTGGCAAAGCGGTTGAAAGCTACCGTTACCCTCATTACTTTATCCGCGGTGTATTCATCGCTGTGTCCAAGCAGCATCACCTGCAAAGAGTCTATTTATTAACATTTTAACCTAATCAGAAGAAGACCAATCTAATGAAGTAGATTAGCTCCCAAGAATTGACTCAATAAATGGTATATATTACCATGAAAAGAAAGGTTTAAAACAAAAAGTGTATAACTCAATTGGTTGAACAGTATTGATTTCTACTGATAAAAAGAAGCTTATATATGATTTCCACTGCTTACTTTGTCGTGCTGGGTGAAATAATTGTTAGAGATGGTGACAGTAGTTGAGGCATGAATAACATCAATGAGACCATCGGTGCAACGAGCCAAAAAGCAATGATCAATCCATACATTAGAGGAAGCAAATATGCTAATGGCATCTCCATCAGACCCTTCACGATACCCAACATGCTCAGGACTACTCCTCACCATGCCACCCTTACCCGGTTCACAATCATGAATGCTAATTCCATGCACTATGACATGGCTAACACCTTGTATCGTAATGCAAGCCCCATTTGCAATCTCCACTTTGGCTCCTCTCCCATCAATGGTCTTGTAGCTATTCACCATAAGCTCGTTCTTGAGCCTAATTACCATGTCCTTGGCGAAGGTTATCCAAAGGGGTTCTGTTTGGATTGCACCGTAACGGAGTGTGCCTGGTTTTGGGTCCACAGGGTCATCAGAAGGGTCAGTGACTTCGTATATATCACCAAACTTTCCTCCAATGGCTTCTTTGCCAAAGCCAATTGCACAATCTGCCAAGGCTTTGCGGTCTGAAGCCCAATTTGATTTGGCTCGCCAACATGAGTCTATTGTGTTCATGATGACAACATCCTCAGGAGTTTTGTTGATATAGCTTGAAATAGGAGAGAGAGCGTTGAACTCCTTTGTTGAATCTCTATTCGGAGTTGAAGCTAAGGTAGGTACTAGAAAGCACAAAGTTACTAGAAGAGTGGTTAGAGTTGCCATTGCTTGTGGGTTTGAGTCAGCAAATGGTTGAAGGGGTTATATATTGTAGATACCAAATAGAGGACTAGTAGAGAAGGTGGTGCACACGATTGGTGAAGGGTATGCTGTGAAAATGTTTCAGAGTTACTTGTCAAGAAATAATTAGTGTACATTGGCCAACAAAGACGTGGGTCGGTTGACTCTATATGATTGTAATCTACGTATCTTGTTTATATAGATACGAAACAGCGACCATAAACTCATTCATGAATCATGCGTATCGATGATTTTAGAATCAAAATGACCAATTCAACGGATGGGGTTATGTTGCAGGAAAATATATAATAGTTAGTGGTGGACAGTATAGGATCAAACATGCTCACCATAAACACAATAAATAAACAAAATATATCCCGGACAGGTTAACATCATAGTAACATTTTCTTGGGGCAAAATCGACTGATTAGAGGTAAGAAATTGATGAAATATATTGGAGGGTGCTTTGGTTTACAACTTTTTGTTCAATTTGGTTATACCTTAATAAAATTATTATTTTTAGGCTTGTGCATCTTGTTAAATTGCGGATTTTAATGATTATGTACTAATTATCATTAAATCATAAATTATTATTATTATTATTATTATTATTATTAAAATAATTAATAAGTTTATCATATATAATAATATATAATTGAATAAAAACATAAAATTATGATACATTATCATAGTATTTTTTTCCCCTCTAAATTGCGCTCATGGTCTCGGATCACATCCAATGTAGGTGACTCGGTGGTTCTGTTTCTATTTCAAATTAATTGGTATATGTTTCCGCGTTTCCCTTGTTATGTATGGAAATCTTTGTATTGTAATTATGAAATTGTGAAATTGTGAAGATGCCCAGGGGATTCTTGTGTATAATGGTTGGAGTACTCTTTTACTCCAATAGATTTGTTTTTCATGACAAAAAATATAGTAAACAGCATAACTTATAAATATGTCAAATTAATTGATTTAATTTATTCAACCACAATGAAAAAATCATATATAGTTAAATACATGATGTACTGAAATTATCATACAGCGGCAAGGATCATATATATATATATATATATCATTCTATAATTATCACTTGCGCTCGCTTATTTAGTCACATACAACTTATATTGTTTTGGACCAATATATCTTCAATTCAATAAATATATACCAAATAATCAAAACTAATTAATTAATTATTGGCATTCGTTCGGAGTTCTTGTCCTCTCTGTTCCTTCACGCATAGCTGCACAAACCAAAAACGCATGCATCCCCTTTGTTGCACTTGTTGCCACATTTTCCGCAATGGTGTTTGTCAAACATAGGATTCACACACTTACCTTTGCAACACACTTGGGAGTACTTACACCTCTTACCACACATGCCACAGTTGTTTCTGTCATTTGACACATTCACACATTTTCTCTTGCAACAATCAGGCCCTTCGCTGCCCTTAGCACGACACACTCTAGGGTATTTATCACAAGTCATGGCTCCACCTCCACGTACATTTTTATGGCCACGGAGGCCTTTGGAGCCTCTTAGAGAGGCTAATACTTCACTTTCAGAAGATGGGGTTGCATGGTTTTGAGTGTAATTGTGGTTTTTAACAGAAGTAAGGAATGGTGATTCTTTCTTTTCGGAATCAGCAATGACCAAAGCCATTAGCATGGTCACAAGGAAGAGTACTATCTGAAGGGATTTCATTTCTAAGTTGAATGGTTTTGTGTTGGAGTGAAATGAAGGGTGCTTGGATATGGCTATATATATATAGAAGGAACAGTGGAGGTTGCTGAAGAAAATTCAACGAGCTTAAGGTAATAGAATAAACTGGAAAGATTCAAACAGTGTGCTAGTGGAGCGGTCTAATTCAACAGCTAGCTAATTTATGTGTGGTAAAGTAACGAAATTAGATAGGATTTTATGACAAGTTCTAAATACGTGGAAAAGAAATGTGAAATTAATGTCAAGCAAATGAGATAAGGAATCGTTATTTGTGTTGTTATGCATATCGTGATTCATACTTATATTCAATGCAAAGGTGGGTTGAGGATATGCGCTTTTAATTTGTTTATGATAATGAATAATATGACAACTACTCACGTGGTTCAATCTTTCTAGTGAGATTAACAAGTGCCGTACGGAACATTTAATTACTTGAGCAAAAGTATTAAGGAAACGCGGTTTTTCCTGAAATAAACCAGAAAATCTGAAAATCCGTTACAGAGGCACTGCGATGCTCTTTCGTCCCCTCCGACTTTCTAGTTTTAAAAAATAAAAATAACACAGCTAGTCAACAATCAGCCCGAGTCTAAGATATTTTAGGGTAATATATATACAATTAATACTCAAAATTTAGGGGTTAAACAATTTATTGGTCCGCCTTGGAATTTAATTTTGTTCATGTCCACAAAGTCAAAAAGTAAGTTTAAAAATCAGCTTTTTTTTTTTTAATATTTGAGGGTGTCCCTCATTTGACAGTTATGAGAGATTAAAGTTATATATGATTAAAGTGAATTTTACCTTTTTAAACAAAGTCTTCTTTTTTACAGTATTTAAACTTTTTTTTTACATTATTCAAAACAAATTTTTTCTTTTCACATAAAAAAACAAAGTTTTTCTTTTACATATATGATGGAAAATAAACCATAGTCAACATGTTTGAAAGACTATTATTGATACAAAAAGTCTTTTTTTTATGTTATACAAAAGCATCTCGACAACGTCTTAATATGTTCCCCATGCATTAGCATGAAAAAATATTGGCACTAACTTTTTGAAGCAGGTATATTTGAAATTTATATTCGCTGCTATTAATAATAATCATATGCGTAATTTACTAAAGTCGGCTTAGTAGTAAAAAATTAAAATATTTATACGAGATTCGATGTTTGAATTTCATTTATCTTCTGTCAAAAAAAAACTTCATAGTTATCTTTGTAATTTGTAATAATTAAAAAAAAAGAAATGCATATATTGTTGCTGTATTTGTTTTTTGTTGGTGTTAATACTTGTATTCATTTATTTATACATTAGATCAAATTAACAGTTAACCTTGAATAATACATTATTAGACCAAAATAGTATAATAATAACATTGTTATTATTATTATTTTATTAATTTTTTATAACATTTTGAGATTATATATTTATTAACTTATTTAAAATTCTTAAATTTGTTAGTCTACATATAAATATTTGCCCATTAATTTATTTAAATGTGTGTTTATAACTTTATATTTAATGAGTTTTACTATATATTTTTTTTGTATAATGATGATAACGAACATTGAACCTAGGAGAACCCTAATTGATACAAAAAAACCCTAAGAGAACCCTCTTCACAGCCAATTCGATCAACCCTTCAGTGTTTAGTGAGTTAAATAAAAAAAGTTTTAAACAGACTATTGAATACTCTTTTGTTATCAGTAAAAGATAAAATATAATGTCAAGAAATCTATAATAACTTACGTATCATACTCAATTAAGCTAAATCCCATTGACAATACTTTAAATAAAGAAAATAAGCATTTGGTTAATTAGCCCGATTTTTTAAAATGATCTGGCAAAATTTTCAAAAACATCTATACATGTAAAGTAAATAGACTGGACTTGAGCATTTAATTTGAAAAGGAAACCAGATTTTTGTATGGTAAACCTAATCTAAGTGGCTTAATTCCCTTCCATGATCTCACGGATTGCTTTAATTAATTTTCCGTTTATGTTTAGATTTTTTATAGTAGAATATCATATTCTTTACGGATTGAGACGAGATTTTTATTAATTAGGAGCTCCCCGTTAAATTAAGAGAAATATATTAGTATTTTAATATATCATTGAAAGTGTCCCACATAAACCTATTACTTTGAAATGTATTCAATAATGTAGGGGATAATAATAGCTTACAAATGGTATTACTCAGAACTGGAAAGTGCCGGTGATCACTAGATTCTAAATGTGTAACTAATATCTTATTTTAGTATTTTTGGATCATATTTTCATATTGTTGTCCCTATCAATTATGGATTCCTCGTTGCTGCGTATGTAAGAAGAAATGTTTCTATAAAAATAAGGAACATGTATACTTATTTATTTCATATAAACAACCAATTCTATACCAAAAAAAAAAATAAACAACCAATTACAAAGTTATTATTCTAACGAATCAAGTTATCAATTAATAAAGAATAAATTGTAATATAACTAGCAGCACTCCTCAATTCGTTGATGGCTGCTTTATTGATCACAATTCAGCTCTTTTTTCTTTTTTTTTTTTGTTTCCAAATTCTATGCATAGCTGCACATCCCAAAAACACAAGAACCTTTGGCGTTGCACTTGTTGCCACATTTCCCGCAATGCTTCTCGTTAGTTTTAGGGTTCACGCACTTGCCTTGGCAGCATATCTTTCCGAAGCTGCATTTCTTTCCACACCTCCCACAGTTAAGTCTGTCTGTGGAAAAGTTGACACATTTGTTGCTGCAGCAATTAGGGCCTGCGCTGCCCTTGATAAGGCAAATTTTGGGGGTTTTGTCACAAGTCAACGCCACCCTTTTCTTGGAAAGGAACCGGCTTGTTCCTCGGAGAGACTTTGGTTCTTCAGTTTCCAATGATGTTGCTGAAAGCTGAGTAATGGCCAAAGCCATTAACAAGGCCACAAGAAAGAGGGTCTTCAAGGATTTCATTATATTATTATTATTTTTTGTGTTATAGGAAGATAGAAGAAGTTGAATGAACTAATATTTAAAGGGGTGTGGATGTTTTGATTGAGAAGAATAATGCTCCAAGTATTTATAGAAGAGGAGGTTCATATGGAGTCTGGCCTTTGCATAGATTACGTAGTGCATGAGCTAATAATCCTACGTGTTTGTTGTTAGTTATATTAGTGGAGTGGTCTAAATTAATCAACTAAGTTAGGCATTTTTTGGCACGAATTTCTTCAAACTTATACTATAACTATAAGTGTATAACTAATCAGTTGAAAATGGAGGAAGTGTCTAAAAAGAAACAACTCTGCTAATTAAACGATAAAGAAAATTGGTTTAGTTGTATTAAGTTGATGATCTATTGAAGCCAGGTCGTACGTAATTAAAGACTTAAGACAACCAACTAGTCGTTTATAATTTATATATATGCAGTCTACGGAAATCAGAAAACCGTTACAAAACCACTATAGCTGTGCAGACATTCCAATCGCCTAGTTTGACCTCTGTTTTATATATGTAGAAGTCCATGGTATTGGGTAGGATTTGACTTCATATTTATTCAAGCCAACGTAAGTAACAAATTAATTTGGATAACATAGTATTCTTATTTATACAAATTTAAGAAGTTAATTAATTAGTTTAAATACTACATTTGAACTTTTTTTTTTATTACATGGCTCACGCTATTTTCATGGGAGACCGTAGGGTAGCGTTTGTATAATATAATGTTCACTTGTTCAGAAAGGGTACGTATAGCACGTGCAACTAATATTTAAAGATACCACTTTAACATGTTTATCTCTTATTTTTTCTTCTTCTGTTTCCTGACGAAGGCCAACTTTACTATCGTTGTTTACTTTTTCATATTGTCATAGTATAGTTTCCAAAATATATGTTGGAAATTGGAAGCCAGTGTGAAAATTGATAATGTTTTTATTTTATTTTTGTTGCTAGGTAGGGTGGGAAGGATAAAAATTGCTCATAATACCTAATTATAAAATTCTTAAAGGATATTCCTTAAATTATTACCACTTGTAATCAAGTTTGCCTATCTTTTACAAACTTATGTCTCTCTGAAGTTTGCTAAGATTAAAAGTTTTTCACTCTGCTCCTCTTAGCTCCTACATATAAAGGTTTGAGAATTTTATTTTTTAAATAAGCCATAAATTTTATTTAAACTTAGTAAAAGGCTAATAGCACAAGAAATGTTGACTTGAAAATATAACCATACAATGTGAATTTAACCAATGCTGAGAGATGAAGACCGAACTCCAACCCACTTCAGAGAACAAGGTTATTATGATCACAAAGTACAAAAGTCCATCCCATAGCCCTAGTTGCCTAACAATATTAAATTGTCGTGACAACCTAAACACCATAGCACAATTGTGACAATATTGAATGTGTGAAAACTCCAATTCCATCCCAATTTAATCTAAAATGGTAAAGTTGTTGTGATCTAACTTGGATGATATGATGACCACTATCCAACAATGTTGAGATGCGCCTCTTGGTTTAAAAAGAACAGAAACAGGGGAAGCAGAAGTTTTTTTTTTTTTTTGTCTAACCCAGCTTAAACGTGATCACATGTCTGACAGCTACCAATCACATGTCTTAGGCTCCAAATCCCATCGTTGATGCAATTTATCATCTACATATTGAATAACAAATGCCAAGATGAGGGATCATTCATATATTATATATCATAAATATCAACCAAGGATGACAATATACTTCCTGATGAACGTAGTATACTAGGTATCATGCATTGATATCCCAATGTTAGGGATCATGCATATATTATATCCCATCATGTATACAATGTATTAAAGAATTAATATTGTGTTGATAACTAATATAAGATTGCTTCTGTTAAGTTTGAGTCTTAAATAAATAATTAAAAGTTCAATATTTATAGTGATCTTAAGTAGAATTGTTTTTTTATGAAAAATACTTATGCTTTATAAAAAAAATATATTAAGTAATAAAGATTTGAGATTTAAGTAGCTTTATATATAAAGAAAAAAGGAATCAAATTACGATGTTAAACATTATAATAACTATTATTTTTTTTAGTATATATTCTATGGATAATTTATTTTTTTAACTATTTTTTAAGTGTATTCTCTTTTTATTTTATATTTAATATAATTATTAATAATTTTATATCATAATTTAAAGTATTTGTTATAAAATTTAAATCATTTGTAATCCATATCCCACAAAGAGACACATTATTTTAATTGCTTTAATATTTTTCCGTCAAATTTATTATATAATTCGAATTTATTATTTAATTTTAGAAAAGTCCCTGATTAAATAGGCATTAACTTTTTTGTTAACATAAGATTTTTTATGGAAGAGAAAAAATTAATTTTGATATAATTTTATTATAAATATTTTTACATTAACAATTTATTAAAAATACTTTAAATATAATTTTAAAGTTTATAATTTTTAAATACATGATTATTTATAATTAAATGAAATATTTTTAAATATTTTTATCTTCTAATTAAATTCTTAAAGCAATTATTAAAATGGTTAGTAGCTTTTAATTATATCTTAATTCATGAATGCATGTCAACTGTTGTTGGTTATTTTAATTACAAATAAGTACTATATATGAATATTTTAAAATTTATGAATTATTATTTAATCATAAATTATAAATAAATTTATTAAATTTCATAATAATTAACTTAAAAGTGGCAACAAAAATTATTTATGATTTTTCCAGTATAATTGTTTTATAGTCTAATAATACTTGTGTAATAGAGTCGAGTAGTTGGTGCCCATGGCAACGTTTTCCATTTCCCAATACGGTTTATATACGCGGAAGATCGGTGGTGAGTGAGGCAAATGGCAGCATCGTCAGCATCGCCGCCGCTGAAGGCGGTGCTGGAGCGCGTCCAAGCAGCCGCCGAGCAAGACGAAGCCAGTTTCTGCTCTCCGTGAGGTATACGACGCCGGCCTCAGATGCTTCGGCGAGAACTACGTTCAGGAAATCCTTCATAAAGCACCACAGCTTAGTTAGTTAGTTCATCTCTTGCTGTTTGTATTCATTCATCAATGCTTACATTTCCTTTCTCAATTGCAGCTTCCCGACGACATCGAATGGCATTTAATCTGCAATTTGCAGAGCAACAAAGTCAAGCCTCTTATCGCTATTTCTACGACGCTGTTTACTTGTTATTCTCTCAATTTCCTTCAATTAAGAATTTAAAAATACTTCTTTGATTTAGAAACATGACCACACTTTTTTTCTAATTGCTGAATTTTGGGAATTTTGTTTTGTGTTCATATTTACAACATTATTAATTTGGGGTCACTGTTGGGGCGAGGTCAGGATTCTTATATGTTTTGTTTCATGTTTCACACCGGCTGTTCCCAACCTTGCTTGTGTACAAACCGTGTATGATGGGAAGGTATTTTGTTTTCCTCGTAATTTGTTTTGGTTAACAAGGTAATATATTTTTCATGTGCATGAGTACAGATAAGGATGTAAACTATACGTATATTTTAAATCTTTTAAGTGGGGGTAGGAAATGGAAAATCGTAGAACTTGGAAATAGTTGTAACATAATGATGAGTTTCAGACAGGATTTTCGGATTTCACTTCCAAGGTAAATTGTTTGTTTAATATGTGTGTGCGCGTTTCTACGCATCAGGGATGTTTTTCTTTTTTTCAATTACTATTTGGAGGTAATTTTTAAATTAATTACCGAAAGGGATGAATTGTAATAACGACTTTTTAATCAAAATTTCATTTTTTTTTAATTTTTTAAATTCAATTCATAAAATATTTTATGATTTTAATATAATTTTTTTTTTAATTTACAACTTCAAAATTATAAGATTTTTTTTTACAATTTTAAATAAAAATAAAAAATATATTTACGATCGTAAATATATTTACAACTTCCTCAAATGTGTGTTTTTTTTTAATTTTTACAGTTGAAATTATTTTTTTTATATATTTATTGTTGAAAGTTATAAACTTAGTTATGACTTCCATGGTTTCAATTTTTTTTAGATTAAGTTGTTTATTTATTTTCAGTTTTTTTACGTACATTTCTTTTAATTCTTAAGTTTTTTTTTTAAATTTTTAATTTAATTATTTAATAAATAACTTTTTTACTTTTGTTTAATATTTTCATAATTTTAGTATATTTAAAACTATGTGTGCGGTTCAATGTTTCCTTAAAACAATGGATTTGGTTCAATTAATTAAATGAAAAAAGTTTTTTTTTGTTTTTCTTCTTTTACATTCAAAATTAAACATGATTGAAATTTTTTAAGCATAATTACGTTATAATCATAGGAAATATTATATATTAAAAAAATAAACTAATAAACAAAATTAGCTTAACACTTACACACTGAACTATCAAGGTGACTAAGAAAAAAAATTATATTAAACTCATCAAATTAAAAAATCCTAAAAAGTATATTACAAATATTCATTATACCAAAATTAAAAATAATTAAATGAAAAAATATATTAAAAATAAATATACTAAAATTATGAAAATATTAAACAAAACTAAAAAATTTATTTAGTAAATAATTAAATTAAAATTTTTTAAAAAACTTAAGAATTAAAAAAAATGTAAGTACAAAAATAAATTGAAAAATGAAAATAAAAAAAAACTTAATCATAAAAAAAGTGAATCTAAAAAATAAATATATTAAAATTATGAAAGTATTAAACAAAAGTAAAAAATTTATTTATTAAATAATTAAATTAAAAATTTAAAAAGAAACTTAAGAATTAAAAGAAATGTACGAAAAAAAAACTGAAAAATGAAAAAAAAACTTCATTTAAATTTTTTTTTGAAACTGTGAAAGTTGTAAATAAGTTTACGACTTCCAATAATAAATATATAAAAAAATAATTTTAACATTAAAATTTAAATAATAAAAAAACAAACTACTGAGGAAGTCATAAATATATTTATAAGTTCGAAGTCGTGAATATATTTTCAACTTTTGTTTAAAATTATAAAAAAATAAAATTTTTTACGACTTCAAAATCGTAAATTAAAAAAAAATTACACTAAGATTGTAAAAAAATTTCCGACTTCAATTTTAAAAATTTAAAAAAAAAATTTGACTGAGAAGTCGTAACAACTATTACGCCTTATCACCACCTTTTGGTAATTAATTTAAAAATAACCTAAAATAGTAATTAAAAAAAAAACATCCTGATACATAAAAAGGCCTGTGTGATGTTGAAAGCAGTCTTTAGGATAGGATGCATTGAAATGGTAACTTTACAAATGGACCTTACATTCTAGAAGTAATTTCAGGCACTGCCATTTGGTCAATGAGTTTTTTTGGGTTTGTGCAAGTAAAATTATATTACATGTAATCTTAGCGCTTAAGTTCAATTATTTCCCATCAGCATTTCATCTTTTATATCAATTTCTTTAGAATTCTGTTCTATGATGTAAAATTTAATTTCAATTTTAAAAATGTTACAGAAAATAGTTTACACCTAAAATGTGCTGTCAAACAAGATATTTTAATTTAGTGCATGCATGATCTTTAGTATCTTTTCCTATTCTATTGCAAATGGTGCACTGTTCAATAGTGTTCATCATCTGTTTTTTTTTTGTTTTTTTCTTTTTTCTTTTCTCTTTTTCGCTGGCAGATAGCAAATCTTCTTGTTCGTGCTGTAGAAAATGTTGGCAGGAAACCATTGAAGGTTTTTGTTCAAGTGAATACAAGAGGAGAAACAAGTAAGTTGCACTTGACAAAGTTGCCAACCATTGCACTAATAACTATTTGCAGTATCTTAATAAAGTTGACTTGGTTGTGTTTGATTATCAGCCCTTTTTTTTAACAAGGGTTCTATATAATAGATTAATGTGAAAATAGCTTCAAAATCACAAGAAAATATTGTTCCCAATTCTTTTATTGCAAATATGTCTACAAAATCATTGATTACAAGTTTTACAACATCTTAGATTCATACCTAAATATGTAACCTATATTTTTTAGGATGATTGCTTGACTTCTGGTTTACAATCTGATCTTTAGATATTTGCCTTTTGTTTCTGTCCCATTATAAAACAGTTGTCAATATTTTCAGTTTATTATCGATCTCAAGAATGACATTTGACTGCTATTTTATTGCAGCCAAATTTGGCATTGAACCAGCTCAGTGCGTGGATCTTGTAAAACATATTACAAACTGCCCAAACCTTGAGTTTTGTGGCCTAATGACAATTAGCATGCTGGATTATTCATCCACCCCAGAAAACTTTAAGGTGGCGACTATACATTTTGGACATGATTTATTGCTCTTTTCGGGACTTCCTATTTAGTCTTCATGATAGTTCTCCAAACTAAACATTCTTTTGTACTCCCCAGACGTTATCCAATTGCATAAGTGAAGTTTGTAAAGCACTTGGAATATCAGAAACGCAATGTGAGCTGTCTATGGGCATGACTGGAGACTTTGAGCAAGCTGTGAGGAATCATTTTTTCCCTTGGAAAATAGTTGGATTACACTAAAGGAATAAGTATTGTGATTTGTCATAATATTTTTTAACCAGCTAACTCTAATTTTGCAGATTGAGATGGGAATTACAAATGTTAGGATTGGAACTGCCATATTTGGAGCCAGAGAATATCCTCCAAAAGAAGAGGAGTGGCTATCCTCATTATGCAGTCTTGTTTGTGTTGGTATATTGGTGCTTAGATTCACATATCAAAGTCAGAGCAGCATGAGCATATTATTTCAGTTGGAAATAAGTATATTCATGAGCATGACTGATGGTGGTAGTCAATAAGCGCCGGGAGAGCTGTGTATTCGGAATAATCTGAGACTGAATGTTGTAGACATTTTCTGTCAAACATAAAAACCAACCTATTCAACTGAAGCTGAACCAAGAGAATTTGAAAGAATAATGATATACAGCACCCATAAAAAGAAAATTTATGAAAGATAACGAATCTGACTCACGTGTTTTTTATTGATGAATTTGAATTTGCGCTTATCACATTTGGACTAATATTGTTGAGCTAATTTTTTTACGATTTGAGAAAGGTTAAGAACACAAACACTATCTTTAACTTTTTTTTTACTAGTTGAAATTTATTGAAAATTGTAAATTTTGATGGATCACATGCCTTATTCTTAACACTCTTCTCCCTGTCATTTTATGTTTCACATGGGATTTACTTTCGTTCTAAACAACAATCATTGTTGTAGTTGTCATTTTATGTTGCACACTTGATGTCGTATGTCCGTTGTCTCAGGGAAACAAGTTTTTTTTTCAATCTAACTATTACCACTTTTTATACCAATCAACACTCGTAAACAAAAGCATTGAGAATCATTTTGCTGTATACCAATTATGAGTCCTTTTGGCTTGGATTCACAATTTTTTTGGATACAGAAATCACAAATTTTAGGAATTAATTTTATTTATAAATTACGTTTCATTTTACAAGAGTTATAAAATCAGAATTGATTTAATTTTGGGTTAGATCAATGGACATGAGTAGAGTGGATAAACCCTTGTAAGTTTTAGCTATTTACATAAAGGGATTTTAAACACAATTTATGCCGAGTCACTAGTATTCAAGCTTAGCTTAGCACTTAGCAGCATAAGGAATGGATCATGTTTTCATACAAACCAAAACAGAGTCCAAGTGGCCTAAAACGTTGCGTTGTCTCACTACCACTCCCAGCCACCACCAATTCATTCAATGCCACTATCAACCACCATTCATCCCAAGGTGCACACCACCAAGTTCTTGCCACCTATGCATCTATGCTCAAAACCCATGTCCCTTTTGACGCCTACACTTTCCCCAGTCTTCTCAAAGCATGCTCTTCTCTAAACCTCTTTTCCCTCGGTCTTACCCTCCATCAACGCATCCTCGTTTGTGGGTTGTCCCTTGATGCCTACATTGCCTCTTCTTTGATCAATTTCTACGCTAAATTTGGGTTTGTTGATGTTGCTCGTAAAGTGTTTGACTTTATGCCGGACAGGAATGTTGTACCTTGGACCACCATTATTGGGTGCTACTCGCGCACCACTCGTGTTCCTGAGGCATTTTCTTTGTTTGATGAAATGCGTCGCCAGGGAATCCAACCCAGTAGCGTTACCGTATTGAGCTTGCTGTTTGGAGTTTCGGAGCTTGCTCACGTGCAGTGTTTGCATGGTTGTGCAATTTTGTATGGGTTTATGTCTGATATAAACTTGTCAAATTCCATGCTGAATGTGTATGGGAAATGTGGGAACATTGAGTATTCTAGGAAATTGTTTGATTACATGGATCAGAGGGACCTGGTTTCATGGAATTCGTTGATCTCAGCCTATGCCCAGATTGGGGATATATGTGAAGTTTTGTTGCTTCTCAAGACAATGAGGTTACAAGGTTTTGAGCCTGACCCACAGACTTTTGGGTCCGTTTTATCTGTGGCTGCATCAAGGGGTGAGTTGAAATTGGGAAGGTGCTTGCATGGGCAGATTTTAAGAGCTGGTTTTTACTTGGATGCACATGTTGAAACATCATTGATTGTAATGTACTTAAAAGGTGGGAAAATTGACATTGCATTTAGAATGTTTGAAAGGAGTTCAGACAAGGATGTAGTTTTGTGGACAGCAATGATCTCAGGCCTTGTGCAGAATGGGTCTGCAGACAAAGCACTAGCTGTTTTCCATCAGATGTTAAAATTTGGAGTGAAGCCATCTACTGCTACTATGGCCAGTGTAATCACAGCTTGTGCACAACTAGGGTCTTATAATTTGGGGACATCGATCCTTGGTTACATATTAAGGCAGGAATTACCTTTGGATGTTGCTACTCAAAACTCTCTTGTTACCATGTATGCAAAGTGTGGTCACTTGGATCAGAGTTCCATTGTATTTGATATGATGAACAGAAGGGATTTGGTTTCCTGGAATGCTATGGTTACTGGATATGCTCAAAATGGCTATGTTTGTGAGGCCTTGTTCCTTTTTAATGAAATGAGGTCTGATAATCAAACACCTGATTCAATAACCATTGTCTCCCTCCTCCAAGGGTGTGCATCCACTGGACAACTACACTTGGGAAAATGGATCCACAGCTTTGTGATAAAAAATGGCCTTAGGCCTTGCATCTTGGTTGACACTTCTTTGGTAGACATGTACTGCAAATGTGGTGATTTGGATACTGCCCAAAGGTGTTTCAACCAGATGCCAAGTCATGATTTGGTCTCATGGAGTGCCATAATTGCGGGATATGGTTATCATGGCAAAGGGGAGGCTGCATTGAGGTTTTACTCAAAGTTCTTGCAAAGTGGGATGAAACCGAACCATGTGATTTCCCTCTCAGTTCTATCTTCTTGTAGTCATAATGGACTTGTAGAGCAGGGCTTGAACATATACGAATCAATGACCAAAGATTTTGGGATTGCACCAAATCTTGAACACCATGCTTGTGTAGTAGATCTCCTCAGTCGTGCTGGGAGGGTAGAGGAAGCATATAACTTGTACAAGAAAAAGTTCTCAGATGCTGTACTTGATGTTTTAGGCATTATCCTTGATGCTTGTCGAGCAAATGGTAATAATGAACTTGGTGATACAATTGCCAATGATATTCTCATGCTGAGGCCTATGGATGCTGGGAATTTTGTACAATTAGCACACTGCTATGCTTCAATAAACAAGTGGGAAGAAGTGGGTGAGGCATGGACCCATATGAGATCTCTTGGCTTGAAAAAAATTCCTGGCTGGAGCTTTATTGACATACATGGGACCATCACTACATTTTTCACAGACCACAATTCACACCCCCAGTTTCAAGAAATAGTTTGTACACTAAAATTTTTGAGAAAGGAAATGATCAAAATGGAGGAAGTGGACATTAACCTTGAAAGCAGCCACATATCACAATAACAAATGCTGAAATGTTAAATAGAAGCGTCGAGTGAGTTGCCGCAATGGTTTTGGATTTCCATCAGAGATTTTGACCCATCACTTTATTTTCTTTTGCTTTTTTTGTTGTTGACATGGTGTCAGATTTTATCCAAGTCTTACATTATGGATGATAAATATATGCAACCTTACATGTTACAACTCAGAAAGATGCAATTTTTACTATTGAACCCTCCAAATCCGAAAGCCAATAACCTTCTTGTTGTATCAAGACTCACTTTCATTTAGTATGGAATAATTCTTTAAAAATTATTTTTTATAGAAAATTCTTTATAAATTATTCTTTTCAATGAATCATTAGATAATATTATTATATTAATATTGTTTTTAGAATGTTTTTAACTTTTGAAAAAGTATAGAAACGGTTTATTCAACTTTTTTAAAAATGCATAACTATGATAACTTTTATTTGAAACATGTTGTTTAATAAGTAGACGAACTTTTGTTATCTACTTTAATTTTAGAAATATACGTAAATAAAAAATTTAAAATAAGAAATAAAAATAATTATATATAGTTTCAAATTACAAATATGACGTTCAAATCAAATTGCAGAAAGTTAGCCATATAAAGCGAACATGTAATGTAAGGGTGATTTACTATGAAACAGAATTGGCATGAGCTGACACGCTCTTCAATCTTCATGGTATATACTATATAAGGCTGGGATTTGTAAATGAGATAAGCAAGGTTGAATTGATTAATTATTAACAATAAAATAACCAAAAAATAAGGAGAGGGTATACATGGAAGTATATATGTACAATATGGAACGTAAATTAAGAAACATGCGGGTGCAGGTTTCCCCTAGGTTAGAGTGAAACAAAACCTTAACCAATTAGTTATTCTGAGTCAATATCCTGTTCCCAAGCTCACAAAAAACTAACAATAAGTCGGAGGCAGCAAAAGGTGTTCAAATTGTTCATATGGATTTTGGGAATCTTTCTTGTCGTTTACATTGCATGACGACCTTTGTATTGACATCTCAATAAGACCCTCAATGCCACCTCTTATCCTTGTCCTCCTTGTCAGTGTGATTGCTCTCTTCAACCCCTTCTTACTCTATTCGAAGGTATCTATCTCTTTTTATTAATTCACTTTTTTACCATTTTGTGTTTAAGAAATGACAGAGAGAAATCAGTTTTCTTTCTTAAGTCATGATGTTTGATTCAGAATATATATACATATTCCCTCCAACAACTGTAATTGCCATGTTAGATTTTTAGAAAACATAGGATGTATTTTATTAACCATAACACGCAAGTCGTTGTGAAGGAAAACAAAATGAAAAAAATTTTACTCTTTATTAACTAAAATTTATTAAAAATCATAAAATTTTGTAAGTCTCACCAAATTTACTTATGATTTTGTTAGTTTTTCATAATTTTAACAAGTAATAAGTGTGTTGCCCGTACTTCTCACTTATTTACAAATTTAAAATGTTATTTTTTAATAAATTAGAGGAAAAGAGGAGAAGAAGATGCTAGTTCCTCACATCCAATACTTAATAGCTAGTTCAAATATACATTTAGATAAAATGATGAGAAATGTTAGTCACTCTCTTATATTCTCTTTATAACATTCTTTTTGCAAGCAGCTAAAATTTATGAGAAATCATTAATTTTAGTGGATATCACTTCTAAATCAAGGAAGAAAATCATTAAATGAGAAGAGAGCCTTATATTCAATGTCTCATCAAAATTCCAATTAGCCAAAACAAAATTTCCAGATGTTACTGAAAAAATTATTCTTTTTATATTATAACTTGCTATTTCCTGTGATTATTGTTTTAAACTTGTGGTATAATGTATAAGACCTCGCTCACAAAGCCAGATAAAATGGTCCTCTTAGCTCATAACATCCGATCCGCAGCTACTTGCCCAATTTTTGTCTTCAAAATCTGTTTGTGTGGAGTATGCTGTATTCCCATCAAAATCTGTGTGGAGTATGCCGATTGAAGCTTGTAGTAATCCCATTTGACGTCTGAAGTATATGTCTACGCAGGTCAGTTAGTATCAGTAATCAGTATAGGCTAAATAGAAGAGCTTCAAAGTCATGTGGGAGTGGCTAACAGTGCAGAAACTTCAAAGTGGTTAACAACTTCCTGGCTCAGCAAGCGCATAGCAGCTCCCTGAGAGAATTTCCTAGCAAACAAAAAGCACGGAACGGATGTGGAATTCGTATGACACCATTCTATCCGGTACACAGTCTCATAATAAACATGGTTGATGCTCTGTTAAAAAAAAAGTAAAAAAGTCACGAGACAGAACTAGTTGCATTAAAACATGTAATAATCACTTTAACAAAACTTCACCCCAAAAAAACAAAAAACACTTCAGCAAAAACATGAGCGACAAAATCTATCTTCAACCACAAAAGATAAAAGAGGAGTCGAGAATTATTTCCCAAAAAGCAGTAAAATAGAGAGCAATCATTTTTCATTATTTTCATTTATGAGTCATTATGCAAGTCTTCAAACAAAAAACCATTATAGGCTTTAAAACCCAGAAATCAGGGCACTCCAATCTTGTCATGAAAGGTGGCAGTTTGACTACTGAATATAAATTGTACCGTGATATAGGATCAACCATGCCATCCTAAGCAAGCATTTCCAAGACTAATTTCAAGAAACTTATATTTACTTCATTAACAGTTTCAACCATCCCAATCCCAATTCCAATCCACAGTTTGTGGCAGAACAATAAAAGAAATTAGGATTTCCTTAACTGAATCCTCCTTTTTTGTCTTCACCCCTCTCCAAAAGGGGGAGAAGAAAAATCTTGAGCCTTCTCATTTATCCAACCCATAAATGGTTAAATCTATGCTTAAGTCAAGTATCAGGCATCAGAAGAAAACCTTTATTTCCTTTATCCTTTGAGGGCTAGCATTTGAATAGCCGAAAGTAATAGGATGCCAGCCTTTATTCTCCATTTTTGTTGTAGACTGGTTCCATAGGGTATAGGTCAATGTTCTACGTTCAAGTTCACCTTCAAGGTCATGCATCTATAAGAGAAGAGAAATGCATATTAAGATTACAAACAACATCCATGCAAATTAACCCGTAAAAAGTTACTGCTCATCAATGACAACATTCATATAAATATAATACCAACCAACTTTAGTAAATCAAATCAACACAGGAGTAGAGTAGAGTATCAGAGTCTAAAATTGTAGTTAAACTAACTTGTGATCGATTGCATACCTTACAGTATTTCTTAAAGACAGAAAAGATAACATCATCATCTACAAGCACTTCTGCATGCTTACGAACAACAGGGATCCACTGAAAATTCAAAATAAATTCAAATTAAGACATAATTTCCTGAAACAAATGTTAAAAACTTTAAGAACTAGTTTAAGTTTTTGGTACTTTCTAACAATTAACAATCCAAAAATGGTTCCACTGTATCTAGTTATCTAGCTTTTAGAGTGCGGCTAGCCAAATTGATGCTTCTCCTTCAGCAAGTATAAGCTAAAATTACGTGTTTCCAAGAAAAGGCTACATCTAACCAGTGGGTTCCGAGAGATTGCAGAAGAAAATATTCTACTAAGCACCGTTTGATCAACAGATTAAAATCAAGTATGATTCCCAAAATAGAAGAAAGCTTTGAGCTTAGATATTCATAATAATTCCCAAAAAATCGAGAGAAGAAGGAGGATGCGAAATCTGGAAGAAAGCGTCCCAGAGGAAATCGAGAGGGAGGTTGCGGCGAACGAGAAGTTGAAGTTGAAGTTGAAATTCAAATTGAAATTGAAATTGGGGGTTTGGGAGACTGGAAAATTCTTTATAAACTATTCTTTTTTTCAATGAATTTTCATTAGATGATATTATTATATTGATAATTCTTTTAGAATGTTTTTAACTTTCTAAAAAGTATTGAAATAGTTTATTCAACTTTTTTAAAATACATAATTATAATTTCTTTTATTTGAAATATATTGTTTAATAAGTAGACGAACTTTTGTTATCTATTTAAATTTTCGAAATATACGTAAATAAAAAATTTAAAATAAGAAATAAAAATAATTATATATAGTTTCAAATTACAAATATGACGTTCAAATCAAATTGCAGAAAGTTAGCCATATAAAGCGAACATGTAATGTAAGGGTGATTTACTGTGCAACAGAAAGGTTGGGATTTGTAAATGAGATAAGCAAGGTTGAATTGATCAATTATTAACAATAAAATAACCAAAAAATAAGGAGAGGATATACATGGAAGTATATATGTAGAACGTAAATTAAGAAACATGCGGGTGCAGTTTTCCCCTGGGCTAGAGTGAAACAAAACCTTAACCAATTAGTTATTCTGAGTCAAGATCCTGTTCCCAAGCTCACAAAAAACTAATAATGAGTAGGAGACAGCAAAAGGTGTTCAAATTGTTCATATGGATTTTGGGAATCTTTCTTGTCGCTTACATTGCAGGACGACCTTTGTATTGGCATCTCAATGAGACCCTCAATGCCACCTCTTATCCTTGTCCTCCTTGTCAGTGTGATTGTTCTTTTCAACCCCTTCTTACTCTCCCCGAAGGTATCTATCTCTTTTTATTAATTCACTTTTTTACCAGTTTGTGTTTAAGAAATAACAGAGAGAATTCAGTTTTCTTTCTTAAATCATGATGTTTGATTCAGAATATATATACATATTTCCTCGAACAACTGTAATTGTCATGTAGGGTTTTTAGAAAACATAGGATGTGGTGTGAAGGAAAACAAAATAAAAGAAATTTTACTCTTTTTATTAACTAAAATTTGAAAATCATAAAATTTGGTGAGTATTACCAAATTTTACTTATGATTTTGTTAGTTTTCCATAAATTTTAACAAGTAATAAGTGTGCTGCCCGTAATTCTCACTTATTTACCAATTTTAAAAAAAAAGATTAATAACAATCAAAAACCAAACACATTGAAACATGAGTTGTTACACTTGCTTGTAAATTTCATCTAGGAAGATTCTTTTTTTTCTTTTTTGGTTACCTTTACAATGTGAAATTTGAAACACGGTGTGATCAAATTGTTATGCAACTGTTGGTTCCTTCATCATTTAGTTGCATTCTGAGTCTGGTAGATGGGTTATTTAGTGAATATTATGCTAAACATGATTTGTTGGCCTAGTAGTTTTGATTAATAGATTGGACAATCAAAGAGTGTGATCAATTACTGAACTTTATTAAAACACAATCTGTGGCCATGCAATGGAAAACAGGAAAATTGATAGGGTCTTTCTAGATGCTGTTTCTTGTGCTCTGACATTGATTGCTGATTGCTAATGTGGTGTCTCTGCTTGTTTCTGCAGGATTGACCAACAGTTCCATTATAGGTTAGTTCTTCTCCCCTTTAGTACACTAGAGAAATGTACAAGGTCATGATTATATACACTTTTTTTAAGTATGAATATATCTAATCCTCTCCCACTTTTTGAATGATAGTGTGTTACATTAAAAGGGGAAATGCCACATTGTAGGAAGTAGAAGTGAAAAGACGTTATTATAAATTTGGAAAGATTAACAACAGCTGGGATTAAAATCATGTGTCTCATTTTTTCAGTACTCCCAATAAAAAAGTGACATGTGATTAAAAAATATAACATTTTCTTTCTTACCTGTCTAGTTATTTTTGCTGATGTTATTTTTTAATAAATTGGAGGAAAAAAGGAGAACATGACGCTAGTTTCTCACACCCAAGACTTAATAGCTAGTTCAGATATAGATTTAGATAAAATGATGAGAAATGCTACTTACTCTCTCTTATATTCTCTTTATAACATTCTTTTTGTGATAAGCTAAAATTTATTAGAAATGGTTAATTTTAGTGATCTCACTTCTAAATCAAGAAAGAGAATCATTAAATGAGAAGTAAAATCAATCAAACTTAATAATTTTTAATAAATTTCAGTCCATCAATCATATAGAATGTTAAAAAATGTTAAGAGATAGTCATTTCCATTTCTCTAAAATGATTTCAACCCAAGATATAAATCAATACTTTTGTCATACCAAATCAAAACACGTGTTTAATGGCAAAATCGCAAACACTAGTCTAAAACACAAATACCAAGAGCATAATGTTTACGTACTAGTTTTTTTTTATATATACATCAGAGAATTTACATTTTAGTCTAACTTAGGGGGAACTAACACATTTTTTGGAGGATAATACATCCAAGAGGCATGGGTTATTAATGAATCCAAATTCTGGTGCCCTTCATCATGGACAATTTGAGATTTAATACAGCATATATATGTTGTAGATTGCATGAGGCAAGACCCAGAGGTGAGTGAAGAGGTTGGGAAGAGTTTTACAGATCTTTTAGCCGAAGAAGTAAAGCAAAAGGAAGCTGAAGCTGAGGAAAAACAAAGAAGTGTAGACACGAAACTTTTGGAGGCTAAGAAATTAGCATCACAGTATCAAAAGGAGGCTGACAAGTGCAATTCAGGGATGGAGACATGTGAGCAGGCCAGGGAAAGAGCTGAGGCAGCACTTGAAAATCAGATGAAGGAAACTGCTTTGTGGGAGCTAAGGGCTCGCCAAAGAGGATGGAATAAAAAGATGCTTCAATGAAAGCTCGAGCAGGTTTTCGAGTAGGATACAAGAGCCCCACTAGTAGTTCTCTTCATTCTTCTATTTTTTGATTTCTTATTGTGTTACTTGATATATTGTTTAATGGAAAATAAATACACAAGATAGCTTTTGGTTTTACGTTAGATTAAGTCATCTATTTCTTAAGTTATATAATCACTCATAGACATTGATTAGCAGTGGTTAAAACTTGACAATATATAATATATAACAAACAATTTGCTTGTTGCCTTGTGTTTGAAGAAAGTTGCCCAACATGTGTGTTTCCTTACGCGTTATGTATGCGTGCTTACTCACAATTTCTCTTTAAAGACAAAGCAGCTTGAAAATGAAAATATCATATTCCTCTTTAAAGACTAGTCATCAAGGCTTGTGAAATGTTGCTCATATTGAATTGAGCTCGTAAACTTTTTACTTTTTAGTGTTAAGAAATGAATATTTTTATCCTGAGTGGCTTAGGCACTACACAAGATTCCCCTATTCCATGCTTAATGTGTATTTTAGTTGGATGCAGAACGATTGAGAGTTGATATCATCAGATGCTTCAGCGGTATTTTTGGAACAAAAATATTAAAGGAGAAAGAAAGAGAGATTAATTAAAGGTTTATGCGGAAAGAAAGTGAATTAGTTTAGTCAGTAAATAAATCCCATTTCAGGAAGGGAGTTATTGAAATGAATTAGTTCAGATTTATATAAATCCATTGTATATATTTAATTTAATTAATTTATTTTTATAAAAAAAAATCAACAAATTCAAATCAAACTAGTTCAATTAAAATTGAATTTAGTTGATCATTAGATTATAATAAAATATAAATTAAGTTTAAATATATTTTTAATCTCTTAATTTAACATAATTTTTTAATCCTTTAAAAAATCTGCAAATATTAATCCTCCAAATATTCAAAACATTGTTTTTAGTCCCTTTGCATTAACTCCGGTAAAAAAAAATTGCTCATGTGACAAACGGCGTGCAATTCTAAGTTTAATTTTTAATTTAAATTGAATTATACGATTTTTGTTGGCTAAAACCCGCTAGAATATGTAAAAAAAAAAAAAAAAAAAAACTATACAGAAACACTGCGGGTGAGTTCACGCACCACAACACTATTTCATTTGAGAGATTCATCAAACATGTTATGTGCCACAAAGAAACAGAACTACAGAAGCAATGCCAAAGCAGCAGAGCCAGCTGATGGCCAGAATCCCGAAGCCCATAGTCTACATTTGGCCGTTTCCAAACTTAAACGCCAATCCCCAAAACGTAAACACCCATCATATCTATTTTTTCTTCCAAATCATGAAACCACCACCTTTAATATCATCACCCCACCCCATCCATTCTCAAAACCAAAAAGCATATTTCCAGAAACATGGCATCACATTGCCACACTAGCTGATAAAAAAAAACTTAATATCAATTTTGGTGTCCATTAAATTTTACGATTATTTCATTGGTATATTAAATTTAAAATGTATAATTTTAATTTTTATATTTTCAAAATTTTCACTGTAATAATTTTTTCATTTTTCATTTAAAAACATTTAACTCCATTAGCCAACAAAATGACGCAGTCGACCCAAGTCGCGTTCGTGGTTGCTTTTCTAGGATCTAGATATAGATTGGGAGAATAAAAAAGAGCAGAGGAAGGATCCAGATCTAGTGGTACCCCATTGTGGAGAAGAAATCACCACAATGAAAAAATATTGGTCAGGTTGGTCCAGAGGGCGAGGGCAAAGAGCATGATGGTTTTCTGGAGGCTGTCAGCGGAAGTTCATGGCATAGGTGTTCTTGGTAGAGAAGAACTGGAAGGAGAAGATTGTGTGTGTTTTGATGTTCAGATTGTGAGGGCGGTTTTTAGTGACTATTATTTTAAATTAATTAATACCAGATTTAAAACACCAATGGAGTTTAACATTTTTAACAGAAAATGAAAAAAAATTAAATAAAACTTTTAAAAACGATCAAAATTAAATATTTTAAGTTTAATGTATCGAAACAAAATATAAAACTTAAAAAGTAAGAAAAAAATATTGCAACACTATCCCAAATTGCAACAGTTCCCCAAACTCAAAAAAGATGGATCACTTGGATTGACTGAAATCCCCAAATTGCAACCACAAAAAAATGATAAAGGTTAAAAAATTTGGGATGAAGGTTCAGAAGACCTTCCCCTCTCGGAGTTTGAGAGGGAAGGAAGATAGCCTTATTTTCAATGTCTCATCAGAATTCCAACTAGCCAAAACAAAATTTCCAGATGTTACTGAAAAAATTATTCTTTTTATATTATAACTTGCTATTTCCTGTGATTATTGTTTTAAAATTGTGGTATAATGTATAAGACCTCTCTCACTAAGCCAGATAAAATGGTCCTATCAGCTCATAACATCCGATCCGCAGCTACTAGCCCAACTTTTGTCTTCAAAATCTGTTTGTGTGGAGTATGCTGTATTCCCATCAAAATCTGTGTGGAGTATGCCGATTGAAGCTTGTAGTAATCCCATTTGACGTCTGAAGTATATGTCTACGCAGGTCAGTTAGTATCAGTAATCAGTATAGGCTAAAGAGAAGAGCTTCAAAGTCATGTGGGAGTGGCTAACAGTGCAGAAACTTCAAAGTGGTTAACAACTTCCTGGCTCAGCAAGCGCATAGCAGCTCCCTGAGAGAATTTCCTAGCAAACAAAAAGCACGGAACTGATGTGGAATTCGTATGACACCATTCTAACCGGTACTCAGTCTCATAATAAACATGGTTGATGCTCTGTTAAAAAAAAAGTAAAAAAGTCACGAGACAGAACTAATTGCATTAAAACATGTAATAATCACTTTAACAAAACTTCACCCAAAAAAAAAAACACTTCAGCAAAAACATAAGCGACAAAATCTATCTTCAACCACAAAAGATAAAAGAGGAGTCGGAAATTATTTCCCAAAGAGCAGTAAATTAGAGAGCAATCATTTTTCATTATTTTCATTTATGAGTCATTATGCAAGTCTTCAAACAAAAAACCATTATAGGCTTTAAAACCCAGAAATCAGGGCACTCCAATCTTGTCATGAAAGGTGGCAGTTTGACTACTGAATATAAATTGTACCGTGATATAGGATCAACCATGCCATCCTAAGCAAGCATTTCCAAGACTAATTTCAAGAAACTGATATTTACTTCAACAGTTTCAACCATCCCAATCCCAATTCCAATCCACAGTTTGTGGCAGAACAATAAAAGACATTAAGGATTTCATTAACTGAATCCTCCTTTTTTGTCTTCCCCCCCTCTCCAAAAGGGGGAGAAGAAAAATCTTGAGCCTTCTCATTTATCCAACCCATAAATGGTTAAATCTATGCTTAAGTCAAGTATCAGGCATCAGAAGAAAACCTTTATTTCCTTTATCCTTTGAGGGCTAGCATTTGAATAGCCGAAAGTAATAGGATGCCAGCCTTTATTCTCCATTTTTGTTGTAGACTGGTTCCATAGGGTATAGGTCAATGTTCTACGTTCAAGTTCACCTTCAAGGTCATGCATCTATAAGAGAAGAGAAATGCATATTAAGATTACAAACAATATCCATGCAAATTAACCCGTAAAAAGTTACTGCTCATCAATGACAACATTTTATCAAGGTAATTTGTGAATAAAGCAGAAGCGAGAATAAATAGGATTGAAGAACACATCCCCCAAAAAACATAGATAATGATGATGGAATAAATGTCTCAGTATCTTACTGCAAGCAATGTCTGCACATAGTGTTCATCTGGAATACAATTGTGCTGCTTCTGAAGTTTCTGCACTTGCACCAAAAGCATAGCAAGCAATTATCAGTATTGAAAAAGAAAAGAAAGCTATATTATAAAATGAGTACTGAGTAGCATCACAATATTATCATCACTGTAAACAACATTAGGGTCTCAGCATACTTCATAAAATTATACTGTTGAAGATAACAAAAAAGAAAAAAGACGCATTCAACAGCTGTTCTATGGGATTGAACAGTAACTACCAGAACATACTTTGCAGATCAGATGTAAATAAAAGGCAAAAAAATAGAGGGGAGCAAAGGGAGAAAATTTAAATAGAAATTTCCAACAATACTTAAATAATCACTTGTCAAATCTCACATCTAGATCTGTAACAACTATTAGTTGAAAAAATCAGATGCCATTGGGTAAACAGGAACCTATGAACTCCTAATCCTAATAAACAAATTTCCCAATGTGTTTTGAAATATAATTAATCAGAAGAATTTCACTAACTAGTAAATTACAGACACATCCTCACTCCATATCAAAGGTTTTGAAGACCATACCAGTCATTGAACCAATAAAGGGAAGTCTCCCCAGTTTACTGCTTTCAAAGCCAGTGTTCAGTATTGTGGTTCTTAGTTAATCTGGAAGCATGACCTGACTGGCCATTTATCCACTTTTCCAGTTCAACCATTCAGACCAGCTTGTCCAGTTTTCAGAATCAGAACTATGCTACTAATATAAGACATACTCTACAAGGATATACACAGCACTTAAAGATTGAGATATAAAATTGACAAAGCTCGGACTAAATGTTTATTATACATTACTCAGTCAGAACACATGCCCCAAGAACGCTGTTTTCCCAAATATATATAATTCTGAGCTCTCAATTTAAAGTCTTTTTCTAATGTTACATCAGTATTAAACCCACTATTGCTTGACCATGATTACCAAGATTCCATTAGACAGTTACAATTATTTGGAACTATAAGCACAATCAACATAACTTCAAAGTACCCAGCCTGCCTTGAATTAATAATTTCCACTCAAAAGCAATATGTATAACAGATTAGGATAACATCAGTAACAACATAAAAATAGAAAACCAAAACTAGAAGACTTACCAGATTCAGCTTTCCCTTGTTTGTATCAATTGGTGGACGTCTCTGTCAAGTGAGAAGAATATTAGACAGGTTTTTATTTATTATTAACACATTATAGACTTACAGTTAGTATTTAGTACAGTCTTGTATAGTATTGTATGCTAATTCAATATTGAATTCTATGACAACTTTCATATAAATATAATACCAACCAACTTTAGTAAATCAAATCAATACAGGAGTAGAGTAGAGTATCAGAGTCTAAAATTGTAGTTAAACTAACTTGTGATCGATTGCATACCTTACAATATTTCTTAAAGACAGAAAAGATAACATCATCATCTACAATCACTTCTGCATGCTTACGAACAACAGTGATCCACTGAAAATTCAAAATAAATTCAAATTAAGACATAATTTCCAGAAACAAATGTTAAAAACTTTAAGCACTAGTTTAAGTTTTTGGTACTTTCTAACAATTAACAATTCAAAAATGGCTCCTTTGTATCTAGTTATCTAGCTTTTAGAGTGTGGCTAGCCAAATTGATGCTTCTCCTTCAGCAAGTATAAGCTAAAATTATGTGTTTCCAAGAAAAGGCTACATCTAACCAGTAGGTTCTGAGAGACTGCAGAAGAAAATATTCTACTAAGCACCGTTT
Source organism: Glycine latifolia (assembly GCA_013407115.1). Classification (NCBI taxonomy): domain Eukaryota; kingdom Viridiplantae; phylum Streptophyta; class Magnoliopsida; order Fabales; family Fabaceae; genus Glycine; species Glycine latifolia. The sequence goes on from CM023949.1 coordinate 490,649, forward strand.
TGATCAACAGATTAAAATCAAGTATGATTGGAAAGAACAATACTAGTATTGAGGTATGGCAAAGAAAAGAAAAATGACCTGTGACCCTTTACGCCATTTTTCCCTTGGTATTTTAGGTGACATTTTTGGGTTGTAGCGGCCCTCCTTTGCATCAAGAAAACTGCAATATAAACAAACTAGTTTATTCCACCTTTGAAGCATATCCTTTTCACAAAAACGAAAAAGGCAATGCAAGTTTGAACTGATTACAATTGAACATTCAACAAAGAATTAGTGCTAAGCACCTCAAGAACTAAAGCCTTCTTCTACCTGTCCACGAAACTCCTTGGAGAAACCATGAGATAATTGTACACGTAGGAAAAGTTGTACAGAGGAACACAGCTGCACATGGAAAACAGAAACTCAGGTTTTTACCATGAGCAAGTAAGTTCGCACAAACAAATCCCAAGTCCCACCGATCCCTTCCTTCAAAAAGGAAGGACGAAGACAACAATGAAACAGAAACATAGAAAGAAAACTCCTAATGGAAACTTGTATCAATACAACAAGACTTGAAAACACCAACCTGTCCGAGAGAAGAACAAATCTTTGATTTGCAGGGTCCTCTAAAGCTGCTGCCAGTAAAAATCTTTCAGCCTGAATCATACTTGATTCTCCCCATAAAACCTGAAAATGCAACACTGAATTCATATAAGCAGGAAATAAAACATGTTCAAATACAGAACAAACTGCAAAGCATAACAGTATCACAATTTTATGCTCAACCACATTTGCATGCACATACCATCATGCTAATGGCATATAAATCCTAGCAAAAAATAAAATTACCAGATTAATACAGAATAATAGCATCACCCCATTGGCGATTTGGCCAATATAGAAATAAAAATATATAAAAAAAAGGTTCATGGTGCAATTTCTGCACCATAAAAATTCGCCCTTGATGGAGAAGACAATATAAAATTGCATCCCCTTTAACCTATTTTGACGGGACAGGAAGCAAAACATTACTACAAAAGTAACATTTTTAGTCTTCTCAACAATTTGAAAAAGGAAAGTAAGTTGATGAATAAGTTGGCATCGCTTTCTCAACAACAAAATGTCACCTGAATGCTATTACTGATTTGTCGACCGTAGAAGAATAGCGACCTGGTGGTTGACTCGTCCAACACAAAACCAGGCGCCGAATGAACGTATATCGAGAATCTCGAAACGTCGACGTTCTGCGAAAAATAGAAGAAAGCTTTGAGCTTAGATATTCATAATAATTCCCAAAAAATTGAGAGAAGAAGGAGGATGCGAAACCTGGAAGAAAGCGTCCCAGAGGAAATCGAGAGGGAGGTTGCGGCGAACGAGGAACAAGAAAGCGATCTTGGGAGGGCCATCGAAGACGACGCGAGAAGTTGAAATTGGAATTGAAATTGGGGGTTTGGGAGAGTGGAATCTGAAGAGAGAACAAATAAGTAAAACGACGACGCATGAGAGGAAAGCGGAGAAGAGGATCAGCACTTTTCTACTTATTATCGCGTGGCGTCTCTTGGCGCCTCTGGCCATAGAAGCCATTGCTCAGCTATGGTAACTGTTGTGGTAGCAGTAATTGTTATTGTTATTATGATATAAGAAAGTTGTTATAAACATAGCATAAGACGTTTAAGAAAGAGGTTGAAGGTTGGAATTGAAGCGTGCGCACATGCAGTGATGATGGAGATACAGATGCAGAGAAGTAACTGTTATGAATAAATTCCATTTTCACCGAGACAGGTGTTTCAAAAAACCTCACACGCTACTTCGAGAGTAGCGTCAATACGTCGTCGTCTTCGTTTCGATCCTTTTGACATGTCCTAGGTGTGGGTCCCACGCCACCACCCCGAATGATTTTTTTTTTGCACGTCACCCAACACGGCACCGTGGTGTATTTCCAATTTCGCGCAAGATAATCTTTTCTTCTAGAATAAATGTTGTTTTTATATGTTTGATAAAACTATTAACGTAATAGAAAAAGTATATTAAAAATATTTTCTTGTGAGTACTTCCTTCCTCCATGTTTTAGCATTTTAGTTTTATCATAAATTTCCGACTGAATTCATAATAGCTTGTTTTCTTGATTTACAATTATTAATGCGTTGAATTTTATGAGACTACTAAATTGAATCTTTATTGCTATCCAAGCTAATAGCTAACCAGCTATTTATGAGAATGTTTACATTACATAGTCTCTATCCAAATATTAATGGCTAGTGGTCACCCATTTCCTATGTGCCACGCACTCTCAACACTAGTATGTTCACCACCATGAAGGTTATCAGATTTGAAACTGACTCAAAGTGCAAAACCTTCATCTCCCTTTCAACCATTATCACACCATCTAACATCTCAAGACCTTACATTTCCACGATGCCCATGGTTATGTCGCATGTCTACAGGAATGAAAAAACAGGGGTTGTAGCATTTCAATCACACAAGACCATCTATGTGTTGGTACAATGGACAAGAATCAACAAGGGTGTAACTTTTTGTTCAAAAACTTTTTAGGATCACGAAATCTTTTATCAAACCAAATGAGTTTTTTAAAGAGTTATTATAGTTGACCTTCCTTCATCCTCAAACATAATGTTTCCATAGGATTACACAGAATATGGTCAGTAGTTAACAATTTATCCAAGAAACAAATATAAGGCAAGATAATGATACACCAAGATTTTTATAATGGTTGGTTCTTAATTGATTTACATCTCATCACCTCAATAACCTTAATTGAGGTTTTCTCTATTAATTTCAGTGTTGATATAAACACTATGCACACAAAGAAATTAAAAAACAAACCATCTTCCAAGAAGATAACACAAGATACTAGCCTTTGTGGAACCCAACATTACCTTTAGAAAAGAAAAGGTTTAAAAAAGAATTCACTTGACGTGAAGATTCCAACAATAAGGCACAATAATACCAAGAGATGAGCTAAGCCATGATTATCACTTTGATGTGAATAAAAAAACTATTTTTCCATAGAACGAAAAATGACAATTTAAAGAAATTTATGTAAGGGTAAAAAAAGAAATTTATGTAAGGGTAAAAAATGGAAGTATCAGATGAAATTTAAAGAAAAAATTCAATGAAATTTAAAGAAAACTTAGCAAGTGCGAATGCAATTTACTATAGAACAAAACTACATTATGGAACTATTTTTCATCATATATACAAAAAAGTACAAGAATGAAGGTGAAAGAGACGATGAATATATTTTGAAAATATTAAAAAAAAGTAGGAGTGTGAAAAGCAAAAACAAAATGGGTGCAAATAGCATGGGCTTCAACTTTCTACTCACCTGCATTTAAAGAGCCCAGCAACCATCAGACCAGACCCACCAACCTGGTTGATTCAAGTAGAAATTTAAAAACTAAAAGCCTAGCAATGATTTTTTCAGCATTTATGTAAACTGTTTTTAAACATAAATTTAATTTAGATAAATAAATCATTAAATTAAATTTGAATGCAGATAAGTCTTCAAATATAAACACGAGGAAAATTATAGGCTGATAAAAAAACGTGGAAAATTATATAGACTTTGAGTTAATTGACATTTTCAAACATATAAAATCCATTTTGAACCTTGACCCCAAAGAATAAAAAATCCCATTTGTACCCAAACAATTAAAATAAAGAATTTTTCATAAATTCCTATTCTTCCTTGTTGCCAGTTTTTTAGAGTATATGTAACACTCCACTCGTTGTAGTAGGTTGTTGAGCTTTGATCTACTAATTAAAATTAGTACTTTCAGTTAGTCATATTCTAAATCAACTTGACACTAGGAGTAAAGAACATAACGTATATTGCCACTTTCCTAATGTTGATTAGGTCGCATAGTTTGTGTTTGCAAGTAACCAAGTAAGCAACCATTTCTAATGTGTGGCATTTTGACAACCCATAGGGGAAAAGCTATATAACAGGGAAAAGGTCAGAAAAATGGCCAATTCATTCTACTCTTAATCTAATCCCATGACCTCCTTACAAATCTCATCTATATGTCTTTCTTCTTCTTTTTCCTTAAAGAGAAAACATGCTACTAATGTCCCAAAATTTAGACGAATGCCTTTATTAGTTCCAAAATTATCAACCAAAAGTTCGTTTCATGAAACCAATAATTCCACAGACACAAACCCACTTGAAGTGAATGTCACACAAAAAATATTGCATGATGAAGATATACATAATCTCAATATTCTCAACACCAAGACAAAAATCTATTCAATTTTAGAGTTGGTAACCGACAGGGTCGAAATGCACCACAACGTTGGCGAGCAACGTGACAATTGGAACACCCTTCTGTTGAACTCCATCAACATGATCACTCTCACTGCCACAACCATGTCTGGTCTTGCTGCCACGTGTCCAGGTTCAGGTGCACCACTCTTGTCTCTTAAACTATCATCCACGCTCTTGTTTTGTGCTGCCACAGGTTACTACTAGTGATGAACAAGATCCAACCATCACAACTCGCCGAGGAACAACGAAACGCAACAAGATTGTTTAAGTGTCTCAAGACCAAAATAGAAACTACTATTGCTCTTCGGAATCCTACAGAGGAAGATGTGAATGATGTGATAGAGAAAGTTTTAGCTCTTGATAAAGCTTACCCACTTCCTCTCTTGGGAGGAGCCATGCTTGAGAAATTCCCTGAAAAATTTGAGCCTGTTGTTTGGTGGCCTAATAATAAGACTTCGCAACCCCATGAAGGAAAAGAAAAGAGTGAGAAAATGGAACAAGAGTTAATGAATGGATGGAGTGAAGAGCTAGAAATGGAACTGAGGGAGGTTGTTGAAGTGACAAAAAGAAAAGATTTTGAGGACTATGAGAGGTTAGGAAACATGGCGCTGAAGATCAACAAGAGTTTAGCCATTATAGGGCCTTTGCTTATGGGCATTGCAACAATTGGTTCTGTGTTTGTGGACAATATTGGGTCATCTTCATGGGCATATTTGGTGACCCTTTTGGCTGGATCATCGGCTGCTGTGGTTAACTCCTTTGAGCATGGTGGGCAAGTGGGAATGGTGTGTGAAATGTATAGATACTGTGGAGGATTCTTGCGTCTATTGGAAGAGACGGTTGAGGCTACACTCGAAGAGAAAGATGTGGAGAAAAGAGAAAACGGAGAGGTGTTTGAAAACAAGGTGGCAATGCAATTGGGAAGAAACGGTTTGCAGCTGAGAGAGCTTGCTTCTAAGTCTGCTTCTTATCGTAGGGATGGAATTGCCATGGATGAATTTGCAAGCAAGCTCTTCTAGTATAATTACGTGTTGGAATAGTGAACAGCAAGGATATTTAGAATTCATGGTTTTCTTATTGATAAGTAGACATAGTTTTAGCTTGCAACACTAACTCTGTTGGATACACTTGACCATTATTTGTATACAGTTCACTTAATTTTTATATATTTTGTCTCATAACATGATACTGTGATGTTCTTTATTTAAGATCAGGGATCTTATCTTATTACAAAAATGTGAAAAATTATACTAAAACTATGCAGAAGAGTTAAGTGCACAGACCAGTTTGGAGAGACAGTACGAGAATGCAAGTCAGAACCATGGCAGTATACAGAAAAAGATAAAAGCATAAATGGTGAATAGCAAGGAAAATTACAACTTCCCAAAAATTTCTATCAGAATAAAATTTAAACTATCACACAAAAGAATCGTAGCCGTTACTAATTACCTTTAGCCGGCACAAACACGAGTCCATTCCCTGCAGCGAAATCCGCGGTGGGGTTGTATCTCAGCAGCAGCTCCGCCGACACGCCGGCTTCCGCCGCAACCCGCTGCAAGCTATCACCGACCCGAAGCGGGTACGTCATGAACAGCCCATAATCCTTGGACACGTATCCGCAGGAGCAGTTAACGGTTACATTGATGCTCACGTTTTCGGGTATGTCATTCGGCGGGTAATTGTTGAACCTGCTCACCCAATCCTCCGTCGTGAGGTTCGAGAAATCAACCTCGGCAACTACCTTGTACGTGTCTCCGTGTTGTGTCTCGTACGAGAAAGTATGCCCCCAAAAACGCACCGTTTAAGCAGTCACACGAAAAGGGCACGTTGATCCGCGTTTGGCTTTGAATCACGTTTGGATTCTTAACACTTGGGTTGTATTTTGGAATCTCCGATGAGGTTGCTAATGTATGTGAGGTTTGTGCCGTTCCGTAAGTAATAGGAAGCTAAAGAAAGGTTGCAGCCAATAAAGCAACTACCTTTGACTCGTGTGATAATCAATAACTGATTAAGAGAAGGAAGAAAACAGGGGGTGGTTTTGATTTTGTTGTTGGGTGTGTGGTTATTTTTTTTGTGTATAAGGGGATAGACGAAATTAATGCTGTGAAGTTGTTATTGATTAGACCTCGTTAAGAGGTTTAGGAGTTTGGTTTATTTTATGTGCAACTTCTCATTAATTTGTTTTATTATATATGGGACCAATATTATTGACGTCGAAGTTGTCATCGACACTACGGAGAATGAGTCTTCTCTCGTTAAATATTCATATTCCTTCTAGTTATTGTTAACGGTGTTGTTATTTTTTTCTAATTTCTTTTTTTCTGGACAAATGGACAAGTCTTGTCTTTTTTTTTAGATTTATAAATAATGTGAAATAACACTTTTTTATTTTTTTTTAATGAAATGGTACAAGCTTTTATTTTATATTGAAGAAATATTTGTTTTTATTGTATTTTTTTCTCACAAGTATCTCACTATACTGTAGAAGACTAATATCTTTTATTAAATTCAACCTTCATTCATCGTTTTTAATTTATTGTATTTACTGATCAGCAGAAACCAGAAAGTATAACTAATAGATGCAGTACAAATACTTAATTATACTTCTGTTGCATAAATTTGTTTGAAAATTAAGTCTGGAGAATAAAAAATGAAGGACTAATATAAAGATCTAAAGTTCTAAACTTGACACACGTTTAAATTATATCATTGAAGCTTTTGGAACATATATCTCTCATATGATATGGTTTGTTAGTTTCTTTTCGTTGTTATTTATGCCTGTTATTAAAATTAATTTTGGTTTGAAAAGCTTTTTTAGATTAATTAATTATAACCATAATCAATTAATGATAAGAAATTTAAATAAAGCAAGATTGATAAGAAGAAAAATAATTTAAGATGTATGTTTTTTGGAGTGCATACAGTGAGATATTTGAGATGATAGTTGAAGAATAATCTTTTTAAACGTAGTTTTTGACAAAGAAAGAGAAGTAAGGATATTTTGATGAAAATAAATAGAACTTTGTTAGATAGGAAAATAACGATTGACTCTCTTGTATTCTGATTTCTGGGTTTAATTTTAACAATGTGAAAAGAAGATCGAAAAATTAATTGAGAGCGAAACATGTATTTATGTATGTGTTTGTCGAGAACGTGCCATTTTGGAAGAAACGAAGAAGGAAAAGCTTCATCATGGTTTTAAATAATGATCCATAATCATAGTTATGATCGCAATATTAAGGTATTTTAACCCATCACAAGGCAATCACAATCCCAATCAATCGCATTTTATGCAATTATTCACAATAAGAAGGTTTTTTGACTCTTCAGAGCCGCATTTTCTGCAGCAAGATATTTGTACCTGCTATTTTTTTATCAATAAATTTTAATTATTAATTTATTAATTTTTATTAGTAAAAGGAATTTGAATTCACCACTTCTCCCTTGTTATGACCAAAAAAATTAACACTAATGATGACATTATTTATATGTAATGTTAAAAAAAATTGTCATGTCGGTATTACTGATGAAAAAAATAATTTCCGTTACTAAATTTCGTGCTAATACATTAATTTTTTGTGATACGTATTTGATTGTATACCAAATTAGGAGTGATATATATGTATTATGTTGTGTTATACTGGCCTGGATGTAGGATTTGGAGAAGCATCACCAGAAGCAAAGGCTGCTGATTGTTGCTGCTAAACTTGAGGTTCCTTCTTCTTTTGCTTTTTCAGTTGTTCCACTCCTTCCTATTGCCTTTCGTGCCATTTGTTTAATCATGTGCTCGCTTGTATTCATCCTAATTACTGCCACTCGTTGAAAATAGATAATTCCCAATATCTTTTTAGCATCAATTCACTGACCATTACTATTCTTTATTCTTAACGGGAAAAGTCATAAAATTTTACACTATCTACAAGAAAATATAGTCTTTGAATGCTTCAAACTTTTTAAGAAAAAGCTTTCACATTCAATATAATCAATTGTACGTTCACGCAACTCACTCTTTGAACCTTTCTTATTAACAATCCTTTTATTATTGGATGAATTTGGTTGTGATTTGTACTAATTCATAGTCCTTTTTTTATAAACAAAACAGGGTTTAATATATTTTTAATCTTTACAAATGTAGCAACTCTTTAATTTTCACTTTTTTAGTCTTTAAAAATTTTCGTTGATTTTAATATTTCTAAATTTTAAAAATCTTAAAAGTAAATTATATTACCGTTTACTAATTAATGACTCAACATATATATAAACATGTCACCTCGTATGTTATTCATTAAATCACTCAAAATGGAAGAATTGCTTGCGATCCTAAGATATATCTACACTTTTTATAGTGTGTTGGGATAACACCAAGAATCAAGTCTACTTCTCAAAATCAAGTGCTACCATAAAAGAGTAGAAACAACTATTTGGTAGCTTGCCTTCATCATGAAAAAGTAATTATTTCTTACTATGAATAATTCAAACACACTATTAGTTAAGCTCTTATTAGTGAGAACTAACAAATATAATTTCTCATTCATCACTAACTTACCTATCACAGTCACCATTTCTAATTAAAAAGCTTGGAACTAGTAAAATAAGGAGACCAAAATCTTCCCCCTTTTTCATTTTTCTCACTCTTTTAATATTGGTGATATTAGAGAGATTTAAACCTCCAAAATTGTCATTGTGATCCAAGGCTAAATAATAACAATAATAATAATAATAATAATAATGTCTTTGGATTTAATTTGATGCACGGTTGTTCAACTTCATTCAGGTTATCGGCATAAAACACTTTTTTTCTAACAATATCATCTGTCAAATAAATGTTTCCTTGAGCAGAGCTACAATCATGAAGCATATGAGGAGCTGATGGAATTCTTGAGTAGACACTCGTTGAATGATGGTGACAAGTTCTGTGCCACCATGTTCAGAGAATCATCAAGACATAAGAATTTTGGTAGCGACTGTTATCAAGCTACTCAATCCTCAACTGGTATCTAATTACTTATATCTAACTTGCAACTTCTTTTGTGTGGTTCTGGCATGTACATGAATAGCCCTACGAATAAATGGAGGTAATTAGATTATTTTTTATTATTTGATTTTCCATCACCTGTAAACAAGTTCAGACTAAGTACAACGATGTATTATTATAGGTGCGATCAGCATACTGCAAAAATGATTTTGAATGGGACAACATGAAGCGTCTAGCTTTTAAGGTTTGTAATTCAGTAACGTTTTCTTATATATATTCAGGATGTTGTTCCCACTGAAATTAATTCAACTTCCTCTGTAATTCGACAATGTTTATAATTCTGCCCTTTTTGTCTTGTAGATGGTCACTGAATCTAACACGAGGCTCATGACAGAATGTCTTAGAAACCAGTCATGTTGAAACCGAGAAGTGAATAGTCTTGCTGCAATGCATTAGCCCTTCATTCCCTCTGATCGAACAGGAGCTAGGGCAATGTACCTATTTATATGTACAGGAAAGAACTCGTCTACATGGTTTTCGACCAATTCTATACTCCAGTATTGGCATGGTTATGATTAAAAAAAAAACAGTTGGATCATAAAATGGCTGGGATAAGTTCGTGTTACAAATTGATAATGAACAGAATATATTGTTAAACCCTCTATGATAATTTGGGATACTTGGAGCACCAAAATTATGGTGGTAATGTTTTCAAGGCTTGGTTCTGAACACAGCTTTGACCAATTTGTGTGCAATCAATTTTCTTTACATCTGAAAGTGAAAACACTGTCCAACGGTGAAACAAGCAACAAGCATTGCCATCAATCCTCAATGTTCATGGAACAATTTTCTATTTGGTAGTTTACGGTTTACACTTCATGATCTCCAACCAACACAACTAAATTTCAGAAGCAGTAGCACCTTCTTCACCAAGAATAAGATATAGGGTCAGTTGTCCGTATTGTAAGTACAAATATTACATTACATTGTATAGCTTGAGGCTTACCAAGCATGGACTATTCATTATAACTTTTCTCCTATGCACCTCCTATTTATAGGGCATTCTTGGATAGCGACACAATCAGTTGCTTTCTTTTCAATGGACAGAAATCATCAAACAATTAAAGATATAAGCTTCCTCTGTTTTACACTTGGATCCATGGTCCTATACTCCTATTGTTATGATAAAATCTTCCATTATCCTCCAACCAAGCAGACTTCACAATTACTTGTCACTATTTGGCTGCAAAATGATAGCAAAGAGGTCAAGACAAGGAAAGGCAGGGTTCAGTAGTAATAAGGTTGTCCGCTGTCAAGGAGCTTTGTCTCCAAACCACACGCACATATGATATTTTGGAAAACACGTTGAAGTTTATCTTCTATCAGATTTGAATTGACACTAAGCAGTATCTGTTACATCAACCCAGTGATGGAGATCACTTGAGGCATGGATTTCAGCATTGCTGAAGTAAGAATGGGCATATTCTTCTATGTGATCCAACCTGTAATTAGGTGTCATCAGCAGCATATACTTCAAATTTGATCAAGTGAACTGAAATTTAAAATTGATCTAGTCTATTCATACAGAGGTATTAATAACACAAGTAACCCACAAAAGCATGAAATGACAAGTACAGCCATTGCTCCTTTCATTGGTAAGATTTCCTAACTTCACTACCAGAACCAAAATGGTAAGAGGAACTGTTCATCTAAGCAAATAAGATTTGTCTGAACGACCAAAAAGGCACAAAGAGTAAATTGACACCATAAATATAACTGTGAATATACTTTGGCATGAACAGAACAACATCCAGAGGACAATTACGGATTACCTATACACATAGTTCACCATGATCCCTCCACTTTGAGAAAGACCTTTATCTGAACGATCTGCCACCCAGTTTATTCTTTCAACCATCTGTTCCATATTGAGAAGCAAAAAGTTGTTCACACCAATTTACTCAAATTACAACTGAAGGTCATCTGTGGTTAGGACATAGATTTCCTACATCAAAGCACCCATTTTTTTCATATTTATAGAGAAATAAATTTTGAGAAAATAACCCCATACAATGTCTTCACTAAAAAAGCCATCCAAGTAAAAGCATATTGCAGAGTATGATGCACTATAAGGAAACTACTGGTTTCAGAATGAAAATACCATCACCAATAACAAAGAAATTTATTGGCTGTAAATTATGGTTGCAAGACATACCGCTCCATTTTGCAAGTGAAAATTTGCTACAGAGTCCAAAGCTTTTCCTCTTTTCTTCTCTTGCAGAAGGTACCTGTGATACCAAAAGAATCCCAAAAGTTTTCTGATTATTTTACTATGACTTATAAATTATATGTAAAAAAGCAATCCTTCAAAGTCATTTCTAACATGGCTTTGTTTTATTTCACATAATTTGTTTACAATATTGCAATACCTGGCACATAAACGCATCAATGGGGATTTTAATGCTGCCAGAAGTTCTGGTGAATGGATCCACTTATAGGATGTAGAAGTAAGCAAGTTGAACATCACATCCATTCCATTTTCTCCTGTAGCAATATCCCTGCATCTCATTTATATTAGTCACATGATAGTATCCCCATAGACAAATTCGGGAAGCAAATAGAAATTACTCTTCACATTATTTGTGACCACTAATAGCCATGGCATGTTGGGAAAGAAATTGAGTGTTAAAATATGATTCTTTATAATGACAACCAAGGATCATAAAAAGGATAACATTTGGTGACTATTGAATGAGTTGGAACTGGGCATATTTTCATTATATAAAATCCTTAGAATCAAGGTTACAAATCATGAATCAAATTGTGAATCATTAAGCTAATTTTTTAGTCATAAATCGCACCAAAACATAAAAATGAAAGACAAGAAAAAAATAGGTGGAAACATATCATATATATATATATATATATATATATATATAGCATTCAATGTGATAATTTTCACCTAGGAATTAAAAAAAAAAAAACATGTCTCCCAAAAAAAAATCATAATTGAGCCTTGTCATCAACTTATATAAAAGCCAATAAATTTAAAGACAAAAAAAAGGTCTCAAGTAACATCCTTCTTCCCCATTCTTGCCTTTGAAGCCATATAAAATGACTGTATGAAGCTTGTGTTTCAGAAGAACAAAAAACAGAGCAACGATATATCCAAATAAGAAGTATATGGTGAGTGAGTGATTATGCAAAGCATTGTTTCTAAAAAAATAAAAACAAAGCAATGAAACAGCAATGTTTATAGTGAGTGACAGTGCATAGGGTTCATTTAGTGGGACTGCTTCAGTTTCAATTAACAATTTAAGTTAATCTAAATTTTCAATTTCTTTGATAAAAAAATGGAGAAAGAAAGGCAAAAAAGAAGAAGAGAAAAAAACTGAACCACTGAATGTTGCAGTTTGTATCGATATTATGGAATCGCACCAATTCGCATATCGGCGTATGCATCACATGATTCAAAGTCATTTGTGAATTGTGATTCATAGCATGATGCAAATTGTGAACTTGCCAAAGCATACTATATTTAATCATGCAATCTGAATCTTGAATCATGCATTTCCAAACTTAACAACTATGCATAATGCATAAAATTTCTAAAAACAAAATAATACATAGGGAACCAATTTGGCTCACAAATAAAGGATAAAAAAAATGTAATGCAGCTATTAGGATAGTTCACTTGATGATGATACGAAATTGCGGTATAAGTAACTAATGACGTTGCCAAAAAATATGCAAGAATATTATAACATGAAATATGAGGATAACTCTATGTATCTTACTTAGGTAAAGTCATAAGTGCTTCTTCTTCCTTGGGCTTAAGTATATTCTCATAGAAAGTGGAACTGGATCCCTCTGCTTGTGGTTGAGACAAATTGTCTCCTTCAGCAAGCAGTCTTTGAGATGCTAACTTGGATAAAAGCCATGACATGAATCCCGGGATGGGACTGAGGGTTGCAAAGGTCTGCAGCCAAAAATTGACCACTAATATTAGATGTAAGTGGACACAAGTAAAATTTAATACATTAGATATAGCAATATCCTAGGAAATATGACATGTATCAAGAAATTTTGATAACATCAATGTCTAATAATTAATGGGATAAAGCATATTACTTTTAGATTGTTCTAGAATGATGGAAGGAAGATATATTAATTTGAGAGACTAGTCTGTTTGGAAAATTGCAATGTGCCTTTAGTTCTATAACAAACTTTTGGAGAACAATGATTCCAGAAATCTGCATCTTTGAGAGGAGGGGAAAAGTTTAAAACATGGCATTTAAAGAATGAAACCATAAGATTGTACTAATATACTTGGAAAATCTCCCCATCAAACATGAAAAGTAAAGGGAAGGCAACACATTTTGTTGTGGACAATACCATTCATACCAAAACCACAGGAATATAAAGTATGAAACTTTTTTTTTTTGAAAGGTATGAAACTGAGGTTAGGAAAAAAAAGCTTAAGATAGAATTATTTTTTGAGTCTTGAGATAGAATTATGTTAATTAAATATTGTGCATTCACGAATTCCATGAATCGCCACATAATTGATAAAATACTTACAGAAATATGTGGCATCTCTCTTTTCACCTGTGTTACGACCCGTTTGATGAGAAATTTTCCCAAGTTGATCCCTGCTAAGCCAGGCTGCAAATTATGCCAAAGCAAACAGATCTAAGGTGCTAACATGAAAATTGAACAGAGAAGAAAAGAGGAAAGTTAAGCAAATAATAGCAATAAAATCCAGTCAGAGAAAAAGCCCAAGAATAAACATTTCACTTTTCACTAAGAATGATCATGCTGAACTTCACCATGATATAATTACAGAACTAACAATCTTTGATAATATAGTCAAATCTCCACTAGCGGCAACTTTTCATTACTTTTATGATACACAGCAATACCTGAGTTGATGATATGGAGTAGAACAAGGCACATGTTGCCTCACTTTCAGGTATGGGAGGACTATCCCACAAAACTTCCTGTGAAACAAAGAAATATTGTTTAAAAGAAGTTACTGAAAAAGGGTTTGTTTCAGTTGAGTTCAAACAAAATTAACCTGTATAGTCTGAGCAACATCCTTCAGTAGTGCAACTTCAATGAAAATTAGGGGTTCACCTGAGGAAAACATAAAAGAAGACCACATAACATAGTTTAATACACTTGAAGCTTTAATAATCTTTTAGAAACTAGACAAAAATTATGTGCATTGATTAAGAACACTCAGCACTCAGCAATCCTTATTACTTATAAGAATTTATCATAATAAGAACATTTTGCATTTACAAGAATAGTAATAAAGAATTAAACTATTTTCTATGATTCTAACTTTCCAATGATACATTAACTCCTTTAGTTCCCAATGGCAAACTAATCACAAAATGTATTTTCAAATAACATATTTAAGAACAGGTATATAACTACAATATATTAAACCACTGAAACACATTGGATCACATAGGGCCAAATCAATCAATTGATGTGCAAAGTGTAGACTATAGAAAGAAGTAACACGAAATTTAATTTTTCAAGCTACTTGGTATGACAATAATGAAATTCCTTTGTACTACCTATGTAATACAATCACATAGAAAGCAAATTGCCATTACTAACTTTCTGAGCTGATACAGACTCATAATATTGACTAAAGGTGAAAACAATGACCACTAGGATGATGATTAAAGCACCAATATAAATTATAAAACTGTGAAAAGTAGAGAATTATCTTTCAGTAACCAAGTGTTAGAACTACTGACCAGGAATAGCTGGATGTAAATATCCAAAACAACGACGGCCAATTCCCAGTCTTCTCTTAAGATCTAGAAGGTTGCTAATAGGGTGCACAGCCTACACAAGATATCAAAGATTATGCATACAGTGGAAGACCAGAGCTACATTGAATGACAATTCAAGAAAAAAGGAGAAAAGTACTTCATAGGCAACAATTTTCTCCAGAAAAGAAGCAGGATCATCCCATGTAATCCGGTGAAGCTCTAAGGCAGCAGGACTAAGCCACGTAATAAATTTTTTCCATTAAATATGAATCCAATGCTCTCAGCGATGCAATACTTTCCTCTCTGTGTAATGGAATAATTGAATTATCATACTCAATATTTCAGGAAAGCAAGTTGAACCCTTATTCTTGTCTTATCTTTCTTTCATCCTTTTCCCCAGTAATGTTATGAATTGTAGGTATCTAAAATTCATACTTTCATAAAAAAAAAAATTATTTGAAGGTCCTCATAGCAAAAATCCTTGTGCAAACAATCATAGACAATCAGTATGAGTTCTCTAACATGAAATTCACTAAATTTTAAAGAGGAAACAAGGAACTAAAATTTCTTTTATTTTCTCCTGCTGGCATTGTAACATAAGGAAATTAAAGGAAATAGACAGAGAAAAATTGTTCAAAATAAAGTCGTATAGCTTCTGCCATAAACTTACGTGAGAATAGAGAGGATATCTTCTCGAAGAATGGATAAGGTCCTCAACCCTCCAGGATGAGTGTTGAGACGCTCAAAGAGAACTTCATAAACCGGCTGAAGGGCATGCCTCAAATTCCTCTCAACGCGATAGAAAGAAGAAAACAAGCCTTCGTCTTCGGAGCCACTCACTTGTGCTTTGTCTGCCAACCCAGTCACTTTTTTCACACCACAGTTTTGAAATCAACAATACAAAGAGTTACACACACGCATGCATGCATGATGCACCCATACACACACATCAGCCTTATAATAACTCACCAGCAGGAAGTTCAAGTCCAAGGTACTGCTTTATCAGTTCACGCACTTGTGACCTATTGAGATCATACTCTCTAGCAAGGACAAGGAGCAATTTGCGACGGTTTTCACGAGAAAGGCTTAAATAACCCTACATTATTACCAGCTTATGGAATTGAAATTAGCAATGTAACAACAAAATCGAAAAAAGAAAGTTTCATTGCTATTAAGGTCGTATTTGGATAAACTTTTCCCTAAACACTTATAGAATAAACAAATAACAAGAAAAGATGAATTGAGTTTCTCTATAAACTAATATCAACTTAAGCACTTCAGTTTTTGGAGAAGTTAGATGAAAGAACTTATATAAAAGTTAACTACACGAGTTGATTTTTAACTTGTGGGAGAAGCTCATTCATTTTTTCCTTCTTGTTTACTTCTCCTATTAATAGGTATGGAGAATTTTATCCAAACAGACCCTAAAATATAAAACTAGATTACCTTCGAGAAGTTATTAAGCACATCATCTAAAACTTCTGTTTTGTTCATTGATATGGCAGAGTGCATTGAGGCGCGGACACTCTTAAACTTTCTATGAATAAGTTAAAGCAACACATAAATAAAAGAAGAAGAAAAAATGAGCCTAAAAAAAACAATTAAGCATGCAAATTCCAATTCCAAGTATGTGAAACAAAAATTAAAAAAACTACTTGTCTCATTGCCCAAGACTCCTAGTTATGCGAAAATAAGAGGAAGAGATAGATAGTGGCTCCTAGTTATGCGAAAATAAGAGGAAGAGATAGATAGTGGTCTTGCCTTGCATATGCAAAGAGGCTGAAACAAATATTAAATAAATAAATAAAAATTAGGAACCTCTCCGAGTTGCCGGAGTCATTAGGCGCTGAATTTCCATCACCTGGCGATCCGTTTTGGAGGGAATTCTGCTGCTGCTGCTGCATTTGACTCATCGCGTTCTGTTGCGCATTCATCAACCATCACAAACGAAGGAACAAGAATCAAATCCACGCACAAAATAGAATCAATTTGCTTGAAAAATTAAATCAAAAACAAAATGCAGCAAAGTTAAATGAGGCGAAATTCAAAGGTCTGAAGAGAATTGGGAGATTACTCACTGTTAGAGGAATAGGAGAGAGAGAAAGGTTTGTACGATCGTTGGGCTTCATTCTGGCGCGCATCAAAATGGACAAAGCTTTTTTGTTCATTTTATATATATATATATATATATCCTTATTTTTATTTGCTGAAAGAATGTGTGTTCGGAAATCAAAATCAATAAACTGGTATTAGTCAATCAACTTTGCTTTCTGCTTTTGGATCCTGCGTTACATCGTTGTTTGGCAACAACTTCGGCTATTTATGTTTACACGTTCGAGTGAACGTTACTTGCAACTTGCAAGTCACATAAATATTTGTTTATTTATATTTGGAATCAACGTCTCATGTGGTTTGAGTGCAGTTACAGGTTCTGACCCAATTCAATTTTTGGGCTCCATTGGCCTCTTTATTTTTGGGCCAGCTTAATTGGAATTTAATCTAATTGGAGAATTGGCAAATTGGAATTTATATTTGGTATTTTTTATTTTATAAACCACGTATATTCTCGAGCATTATCAAAATTCAAACTTACAATTACTTATTAACTAGAACAATCCTGTGCCAATCGATCCTAATACTAAGTGATAACTATATGAAATTGGAAAGATCCTGTTGAAGGCCTTGTTTTCAAATGGAGTCTACAGTTTGCTACACAGCTTCGTTTTCACGCGTTTTTTTTTGCCAAGTTTTTAATGAGTGGCAGAGAAGTTTAGCTAACTTCACAGTTATTTCCATAACATTTTGGATTTTGGAGGATTGTGGTCTTCTAGCCGATGATGGTATTAGAGGTTTTGATTACTTTTTGTAAAGCGTATATGCATTAGGGTAGCTGATAGTTTAGCTTCTTTTTCTTTTACTTGTTTAGATAGAATATGGAAAAAGAATATGCCATACCAGATTGATCTTCTTGTAAAGGATGACGTATGTCATTTTCCTCCTTGAATATATTACAGATTATTTCTTAAAAAAAAGTGATAACTATTATTTTGTGTTGAAATAAGGTCAAATCAAACATGGCATATTATTTTTTATTAATGACTTCTGAGTTCTGACACTATCATATGTTTATTTTTCTATTAAGCAAGCTTCTATGTTGCAAATGATGTCCTTCCATCTTAATAAATGATAAAAACAAAATTACGAAAGAGATAAAACGAAAACAACGAATACGATCAGGAACTTAGGAAGCATTACCGCTAGAAAAATTTAAAAGATCAAAATAAATGTCGTTGCCGTTGGTAATCCTTTTTTATGTCCAAAACTTTGTCTATTTTCTTTCCTTGGACATCTTTTGTCGTTAGATGTTAACTCGATTTAAATTATCAATTTCAGACATAAAGGACTTTATGAATTTAAGAAAAAGAGATGAAAAATAAAATTTTGGTAGGTTTACCCCCATTGACATCATCTAGCTAGCGCGGTAGCTATTTGAAACTTGCAATATAAATCTTTCTCTAAAAATAAAGTACCAGCATTTCTTTTGAGAAAAAAAGAGATGGGCTAAGCCCTAAAAAACAACTAAACCATCATCAAACAATAAATTGACTAGAGCAGGAGGGGTTTGAGAATAGAGATAACAAGTTAAAAATTAAAATAAATAAAAAGTAAAAGAATATTAATAAAAATTGAAAATAAAAAAGCTAACAAAATATTATAATTTATTTTATCGTAATTTGATGACTGTATCAAATCAACCCAACTAAATATTTTATTATATTTTATCTTGATTGTAAAAATTCAAATATTAAATAAACTAAATAATGAAAATAAAAATTTATTTGATAAAATAATTAATTAAAGTTCTTAAAATATTTTTACGAAAATGGGGGGAAAACATGGTAAAGAGAAGACGTAAAAGATTATATTCATTTTTTAAAAAATGAATTTTTGAAATTATAATAGAATTAAAGATTTTTATTTATGGCGTATAAACTATTTTTTTTGGCATATAATTTTTTTTACTGCTGTTACAAAAAAAGTTGCCTCGCATTTATTCCTTGATTTATTCTTTTACTTGGATTGCTTCCTTTCAAGTAAGGAAGGGTCTTTCTACTTGTATATTTTAACCTTTTATTTTTATCTTCATTCTAGTTGCTATTTCTTTTCTAGCAAAAAATAATCATTAATTAAAAAATACAAACATAAATAAAGTATAAAATTAAAATTAATATATTAACAGCAAAAAATTTCTTACATTATCATATAATTATAAAATTATTAATTATATAACAAGATTATTGACTCACTGGATGTTGAAAGACACTTGTAGTCTTTAATCTAAAACAAAAAAAGTTATTAATTTTATAATAATTATTTGAAAATGTTAAATTAATTAGTTAATTAAATAATTATGCAAATTAGTATTAATTATTGACTATTAGAAATCATTCCTTAATCATTAATTAATATATTTTTTAGTGGAAAAGTTTGTGTATAATCCTCACCGTGTGTGAAAACCTTTCAAATAAGCAATAATCACAATATCACGTACAAAATTAATTTTTGATTCAACGGTTTATAGGATACTCATTGCAGGAAAAATAATTAATAATTATCATATTATATTATATTATATTGAACTTTTGTTTAGAATATGTAATGGGTTGGACTATTTAATTTATGTTCAATGAGAAGTACCTTAATTTGTTAAGTTACTCAATTATTGTCTTACTGGACCATTAATACAAATATTTACTATGAATATTTACTACTACATGAATGAATTAATGATGATGACAATTTTGTCTTCTAATTTAAACATATAAAAATTAAACTTGAGAAGGGGGAAAATCATGCAAAAATTATCGAGGGAAGAGAGAATAAATAAAGAGAAAACGTTCTTTACTCTCACGCAAGTTCCGCAGCCAACGCCACCGAGTCAGTCACAGAACTATGCTATTGCTAGCTTTTTATTTTTTGAGAGAGATGCTATTGCTAGCTAGCATGTGCGTTACTGTAAATATCTTACTTATAATCTAAGAAAATGACAAATGAATGTGAATAAGTCACACAACTAGCTAGATTCTTTGCTTTTGTTTTCGTCATATTGAGATTAAAAATGGAATACTAGAAACAAAAAAGCACCATGAATTCCAATTTCTTTTTTAAACAGAAAATCTATAAACACCCTAATGCTAGCTAGTCTATACATATCTAAAGAGAGAAAGAAATATAAAAAGAAAAAAAATAGTACATGTGATAGAAAAAATAAAGAAAAATGAAGAATATTAATAGAGTATTTCCCACGTTGTAGTGTGTAAATAATATTAGTCTTTTAGTTTGTGAAGTCGTTAATGGTGTCTCATTCAATACTCTTATCTGGTTTACGTAGTATGCACTTTCCTGCAAAGATGCCAATGTGATATGTGATGACTCATGTCTTGGTCTTTGCTCTCAAATTTTTCGAGGTTGCTGCCATTAATTCAATATACAACACAAATACACGAAGACTGGTTGACCTCTCCTCTCTCACGTGTATGTTGCTTGCGCTTTAATCTGTGATTGAAATTTGAATCTCTCTTGTAAAATGTTTCTTGGACATCCAATTAATGTTACAAGTGTCTGACTCTTTTTTTCTTCTTCTGAGAATAAAGTATTTCTATAATCGAAAGTGATGAGATTAACTATGTAAACTTAAAACACCAAAATTAATTTTGTCTCTCTCAATAAAATATTTTTCATACACATGTTTAATAAATTAAACTTCTATCTGTTTGTTTAAGAAATATAGTAATCTATCAACTGTGTTAGATCTAATTGATAGGCGTCTGACTTCTAACGTAAAAAAAAGAAAGTTACTTACAAAAAAGGCTAAAAACATATATTTTCTTAGAAAAAAAGAAGTCATGCTATAAAAAAATGAGTTTTGAAAAGAAAAATTAACTTTCCAATTTTAGTCGCTATTGTTGAGCACGGTTACTTATTATGTTGAGTGCTTTCGATAATATAATTATTCTATGTGAAACATCATTATTTATTTTTTAATGTTTAATAACTACTAATATAAAAAACAATAACAACTTTTAACTTTATTTAATGCGATGTATGCATATACTAATTAAAGTGTCCTTTCAAAAAAGACTAACTAAAGTGACTAAGTTGAGATATATGACTAAATACTAATGATACTAGTAAAACTCGGTATAATTAATAAATAATAGAGCTATTTAAACATGTTTAATTAAAATTTAACGTTCGATATAAAAAAATGTTAAAAGATAAAATTTATGTTTTTGAAATTTATATTTTTTAAGTTAGTTTGAGAGCGTTTGCGTTATATCCTGATTTAAAAAATATGATGTATGCACTTTAATAAAAAGCATGCAAAGTTAGAAATCATGATGCATATGCATGATTCGAAAGTCGAAATAAGTTCAACCATCACTTTCATCAACGCGCTAACTACTACAGTGCTACTCTCAAATCAAAACATGTCTCAATTTATATATAATGTCTCTCGCAAGGACAAATGTTTGAAAATAATTTTTCCACAAAAATAATAAGGGCATTGAAAACACAGCACAGTACTTAACCCTGTGTTTTGTTGACAAGAAGAAAAAAAATAGTAAGAGAAACCTTGAAAATCCGAGTTGAAAGAAAATATTTATTTTATTATAATAGTATCAAAGTTTTTACTTTTTAGCATATACGTACTAACTAATAGCAGTATGAAAATTAGTTTAGAAACTTTTTTAGTATGTGTGCCAATAGTTTGATATACGTACTATGCTCATATTTGATGTACAGGTACAACATAGAAATGATACTAATAGTATATATCAATCTTATATTTATTTTTTATACTAAAATATGTCTATAAGTATAATGTATCATATTATAAATAATAATTAAAAAATACATACAGAGACTAATTAATATAATACCGATTCACTATGAAATAATATTTTTATAATGTTTAATGCAAATTAAATTTGCTACGGGGGATTAAGTTACTTTAGAAGTCATTTTTGGTAAAATTAGTTTATTCAATAACTCTTTGTATATGTTAAATGTTAATAAACTATTGAATATTTTAATATTATCTTTAAGGATCATGTAGGTTAAAATTTAAATAAACGAGACATTTGTAATTATATAATTATTCAATAACTCTTTATAATTTACATTTAATTATGTTTTAAAATGTATTTTATATGTCAAATTAATTTTATTTGATAAAGTACCAAATAGTTTATTTTTTTAAAAGAAACTACAGACTTAATCTACTCAATAATTTTTTTAATTAAATGGTTAGATTATTGAAATTTGATATATACTTAAAGTTATTGAATAAAATAACTGTGTAAAAAAGTAACCATGAAATAACTTGATAAATTTTTTCTTTAAATAAATACTCTCTCACACAAATTTACTTTCGATGCACTATTAATGTGGTTTTTTTACATTATATATCAACTAATTATAAAACACTCTGAAAAACTTTTAAAATATTTATTACATAAATCAACATTTTCAATTATAAAAAAATTAATAATTAAATAATAACTTTAAAACCATTTTCAGACTTCTAATATATAAGACACACACCCCTTTCATTTTCACTTTTGATTAATGATTCAAAATTTATATATTACCAAATAAAAAAAATTAACTATTGTTTGATCAATTTTGGCAGTTTCATCATAGTATTCTTTTTATAGTTTTTTTAATCAGCAAAAATATTCCTTTTTTATAGTGAAAATCCTTTAAAAAATTACTTTATAGTGGAAAAATTAATTAAAACGTACTTAGAATATAAAATATTTTTACATTGACATTTAATTATAAATTATTATATAAGATAAGATTGTCACTTTTTGTAATAATTCATTATTTAAAAAACATAATGATTTATCAAAATTAAGTTAAGAATAATTACTACAAAACCACGTTGACTTGTTTATGGAATTTTTTTATTAAGAAAATCAATCACTTTACAATTTATTAGAAATATATAATGATATTGGAACAAATATACACTTTCTTATACGGTGTCGGAAATGGCATATCAGCTTAAATTTGTTACTAGGTATATAATATTGTCATCGTGTTGAAATAATTTTGAAAGAGTTACCTTCCAATAAATTAAATTATTATCCATAAAAAAGTAATACTTTATAATAATAAAAAGTTAATTTGTTGACTGATAATGTTATTTCTAAAGGTAATTAATTTGTAGTTCCTTTGTTTTTGTTTTTTTTATCAGCTTTTAGTTCCTTTAATTTGGTAAACTGCAACAATTAACTTAGAGTTTTAAATACATTATACACCAATAGACAATTAACTTAGAGTTTTAAATACATACATTATCTAAAAAAATATTTAAAAATTGTTTTTTACACTAAATAATAGTAGTTGTAAATACACCGATAAATTGTAAAGCGATCAGACATCAAACTATCCAAATTAACTTAGATTGTGTTTGTCTTTAGTTTTCCTATAAAAAATAAGAAGTTTTTTGGATAATGAAATACTACGCGTATGTTCTTTTTACGTGCAAATTAAATCATCATTAATATTATTATTATTATTATTATATTTTTGACCTAGATATCCATAATAACTAGGATGTAAGAAAAACAAATAATAGTTATATAAAATTCGAAGATCGATCAATTTCAAGCTTACTCATTGAATACATGGTTTTATTATACTGTCGCATATATGATTGTAAACTTTTATGTTTGAAAGATTATGGTGGTTCACGTTCTTTACTTACATTTTTTTCATGGGGCAGGCACTGTACAATGATAAAGTGTAACTTTCTTAAGCAGAGCTTTCATGGCATATTTTGCTTCATTTATCGATACAGTTCGATTTTTTTTTTTTTTTACAAAAACGGTACAATTTGAAGTTAATTTTGATAAGTTTGAGTTTTAGAAATAGTTTATAAGGTAGTTTGACCAAAAAAAAATTGTTTAATACGTGTATTTATTTTAGTAATTTCTAACTTATTTTCACAAGTTATTTCAACTTGCTAATAAAAATAAGTTATTAGTTCATTTTGTTTTTTTCCTTCCTTTCTATTTTCACTATTTTTTCTAAATATATATTTTTTAACTTATAAATCAAATAATTAAGTGTGTCTTTTTATATCATTTTATATTTATCAACTATGATCTTATTTTCTAATCTTATAAACTACTGTTCAACGACTCCTTGCTGGTGCATGTGTTTTGTAAGTCACTTTAGCTGCTATTGATCTAATTTAACTAGCTTATAAAGTGTTTCCTATAATGGTAGCTAGTGATGATAATAATATTAATGATGGTGATTAATTGATGATGTTGGCAATGATTGTGATGATAACAATTGTGAGTATTTTTTTGTCAAATTTTACATATTTTTTGGTTAAACTATGAATTTATCAATACTTATTTTATCCCAATAAATTGGAGGGTTAAAAGAAAAAAAATATGAGTATCTAATGATAAGATCAATGTTAATGATGAATAGTGGTGATAATGTTAATATGTAACTCTTTTGAAATAGATAATGAAAATAATCACCACTTAAAACAACAAGTAATTTTTGTACTACAGATTAACAGAAAAAATGCTTAAAAAAATCTGAGTTAAAACTAATTTAAACATTATGTTACCCAAATCATTTTTCGTTTTTAAATTTGTATCTGAAAATAAAATTTACAATTACCTCGGTCAATTTATTTTGTGTGCATCCTCGAACAATCCTTTAAATATTTAGTTTATATCAAGAAAGTAAAGTTCAATGATTTTTTTATATATAAAAAAGGAACTATAGCTGATTGAGAAAGTCAAGATTAAAGAAAAAGGAAAATTTAACAAAAAATAAAAAAAGGAAATAATAATTTAAAGTTTAAAAATGTAAAATTAATAAATATCAAATAAAAGTAAAATATATCCTTTTAAAAATATATTATACTAAGAAAAAAGTAAAGTAATAAATATTCTTATATTCAAAAGTCAAAATTCAAATTTATAAAATAAGATTTATTATTAATGATCATTTAATATCCTCCCACGACTGACCTATGAGTTAAAATCTCACTTAATAATGTATATATCCAAATTCAAATGTATAATTATTTTTAAATTATATTTTATGTGTAGTTAGTGGATTGTTTTTTTATATGAAGTTAAAATATAACAGTGGTGTAGTTTATAATGTTATTTTTTCTATTTATTTCAGCAGTTTATAATATTAGATAAGAAGCAAAATAATCCAAAAAATGTGTAAACTAAAAGTAGGTAGAAACATTATAGATAAAGGAAATAATAATCAAAATCAATAATTAAAATCAATAATTTTAAAATTTTAAAATATAAAAAGTAAATGTTAAATAAAAGTAAAAATTACATCCCTATAAAAATATATTATAAGAAAAAAGTAAAATAAAAAAATCCTCATATTCAATACTATATATAAACTTAAATTTATAATGCAAGACTTTTTTTAAGCAATATAAGACTTATTATTAATGACCATTTAATATCCTCTCATGACTGACCTATGGTTTTAAATCTAACTTAATATTGTAGATATCCAAATGCAAACGGAATTAATGATAATTTGAATTAACAATTGAACATTTATGCATGGTTAACCTTTATATGTAGTACTATGAATCAATCCATTTTTTTACAACTGAATTATTAATCCATTTTTATTAAAATAAGATATCACAATTGATTATACTACAGTATTATACAAGATTAATTATTAACTAATTAGATGGTAGCCTGCTCAGTTTCCGATGTGGATGTAACAAACGATATTAAGCTTATTTAAATAAATTACTTTCATTAATGAAATTCGATCACTAATTCAATTATATTTGAAACTTTCACATTTTAAAATTTACTTATATAGTAGTAAAAACAGGCTCTAACAAATGAGACGCTCGATGGCTGCGGTTTGCCTATATGCTTACATCAAATGATTAAAATCTGATAATATAGTTAAGACAAAAACTTGACTATTTATCGTCATCATTTCCTTAAATTTCATATTACGGGCTGATCGGGATTATTTACATTCTGATATTACATTATAAACATCCAAATCCAAACCTTTTTAAAAAAATTCTCAAGCGGGCATATACACTTATTTACGGTTGATTTTCAAGTTTTAACTACACACGGTTGCGATTTGAATGCATACACATTCTTTAATTATAACTAATAATTAATCTCCCATCATTTTTCCTGATTTATCCAAATTACAATCACAATTACAATTAATCTTCTTCTTATCATATCCCCGTAGGGCACGCGAGAGGGATGTGACTAGAAGAGGGAGGAAAAAAAATAAACTACACAAAAGTGGCATGAAGAGAAGAGAAACTGGGAAAGCTGAAATGACAGAGTTTGGAGGGTAAAAGCCCGAAAGGTTTAGAACGAGAATGTGGAAACGGAAGCCAGAAAATCCAAAATCCCAGAGGGGAAAAAGTTGTGGAACCCACCTTGACTGCATTCCATTTCACATTATTATTTTTGTTTATTTTAAATTATTATTATAACTAAAATGTCTCTAAAAATTTATTAAACACTTACAAATTCAATTATCATCGTCAAGACCCCATATCAATAGTCACATCAAATTCATGTTTTTGTGGATTATGACTTAGGATCTGACTAACTGAATAAAACTTTTGTTGCTGGTTTTATATTATTTTTTTTCATTTTTATATATAAAATTTAAGTTTTAAATATAATTTTTTATAAAATTCAACTCAATAATATTTTTAGATTAAAAATATTTCTTATTAAAAAAACAATATATTAATAAATATTTAGAAGATAAAAGTATTAACAACAAAGATAATTTTAAAAATTATAAATTTAAAATAGATTTATTATTATTAATCAAATTAATTATTTTTTTAATCTTAATAAATTAGGTAATTTGGTTCTTATATTAACCGATGGAGTATTATTATTACTACTACGTACGAGCGTATTAAAGTATTTTTTTATACTAAGATTAATATTATTTCTCTTGTTTTCTTATTTTGGCCGACACGGAGAACTCACACACTCAACACTCTCGTGCTGCTTTTGCTTATGATATTCTCTCTCTTCATTACACTGAGCAAGCTTCGAATCTCCAATATCTGTCCCTTTCTTTAATGGCCTTGCCTTGTACAACCAGTCGCGATCTGAAACTCAACTACTACGCTGTAGTGCTTCTACTTCTACCTCCATTTTCCTCTTCTTCTTCTTTCGCCTCCATGATACTCTGCATGTGCCTCTCCGCACCTGAACCACGCTTCTGACCGCAATGCCTCGTCCTAGTTTCCCTCTTGCTCTCTGTTTCTCTTTCATCTTTGTTGCTCTTCCTCTTTCCCTCGCCACCACTGACCCTTCTGATGGTAATATGTTATTACTGTTCTTTTTCCGATTTTTTGTTTTGTTGGAGTGATCATTCTGTGGTTGATTGATGTGGTCGGTGTTGAATGACTTAATGTGTTTGGTTTTGAGATAAAGTTTGGATTTTGTGTTGAGGACATTGGGTTTTGGGGGCTTGATTTTGTTTTGTTAACTCTGGGTGAATAGGGAGTGTTGTAATGCAAATAATTAAGTTACGGGTGAGTGTTTTTTCATTCAAAACACGGTCTTTTTTTGTTTTTGCTCTCTGTTGCTAGTTTTTTTTTTTTTTTTCTGTTGCAGTTCAAGCTCTTGAGGTCATGTACAATGCGTTGAATAGTCCAACTCAGCTAACGGGTTGGAAAATCGGTGGTGGTGATCCATGTGGAGAGTCATGGACAGGGGTAACGTGTGAGGGATCAGCCGTTGTTTCCATGTAAGAGATTCACGTTATATTGCATATTTCTGATTTATTTATTTATTTATTTTACATGTTTGTTTGTAGTTTAAAAATGTGTTTTGCAATCAAGGTTTTAAATTGTGGTCGCGGTTTTGTTGCAACGGGAAATTGCTGCAGACAAATGTGGCTGATTCGCTGTCGCTGCTGCGAGTCTGAAAGACTTGATGTCGTGGCTAAAATCGCGGATGCTGACCGTTTTTTAAAACCTTGATTGTAGTTGAGAAAACTGACTGATTTCTCTGTTGTGATGCTGGATAGTAAACTCTCAGGTTTAGGACTCGATGGGACTCTGGGGTACTTGCTTTCAGACCTTATGTCACTCAGAGACCTGTGAGATAATTTTACTCTGTTGTTTTGTGCTACACTATACATATTCTTCATTGTTTTAATATATGCTAGTAAACTGGTTATTGGTTTTATAATTCTTATTTTTGTGTTTTTGTAGTGACTTAAGTGATAACAAGATCCATGATACAATTCCCTACCAGTTGCCGCCCAATCTTACAAGCCTGTAATGTTTGCCTACAATTACACGCTCATTTTATTTTGTTGATCATTTTCACTTTGCTACTTTATTTGAAATGTTAATTATTTTTTTCTGTTGCTGAATTGTGCCATTGCTTTTCAATTGGGACAATCAGGAATTTTGCAAGAAATAATTTATCTGGAAATCTTCCTTATTCCATTTCTGCTATGGGTTCACTCAATTATTTGTAAGTTTCTTTTGAATGTACACATTTTTATTTCATAATACTCAATTGGATCATACATTGGAACCCACTTACTGTGTTTTCTTGTGGTTTTTAGGAATTTAAGCAATAATGCACTCTCCATGACAGTTGGTGATATTTTTTCTAGTCTTCAGGATCTTGGCACCCTGTAAGATATCTTACATGGTTTCTTCATTCCACTTTCCCCTCATTTATTTCATTTTCTTAGTATTCTGACTAAGAAAGAATGCTTACTGTACTGATTTGTGGCCATGGTTAATCAATTTCGATGCTCTTCTTTTTTTGAAAGATATGAACAGACGTTTTTCGTTGGCTGAATCCGAGGGACTTTTAACTTTTAGGTTTGAGCTATTATTGGTTTTCAGTTCAATTTTTTGAGTTTTGGATTGGACTCAGACCATATTCATAGATTGACTTAATGCTTGAACTGCATGGCCATTTTTTTTAATCATATATCAGGATTCAAATTCATTTACCATATTAACATAGAGTTTATGTTCCAATGGAAATCCCTTCATGAGTGAGAGGAATAGTTTCATTCTGAAACCTTTTATAGTCATTGGTTGTTTGGACTTTGGATAATTATAACTGACTAACTAATAGTAGTTTTATGATGGATTCTATTTGATGATTGGTTGCATTCATTTTCATTGACGTAGGGATCTATCATTCAATAACTTCTCTGGGGATCTTCCTCCTTCAGTTGGTGCATTGGCCAATCTTTCTTCTCTGTAAGTTGGATGATGTTTTAATTGATGAACTGGTAGAAATTCAGTAAATGTTAATTTAATGCTTATCGAAATTCTTTTGTAGTTTCTTGCAGAATAACCAGTTGACTGGTTCTCTTAGTGCTCTCGTTGGTTTGCCTTTGGATACTTTGTAAGTTCTTCTCCCTTTGGGCCTTGAATTATCTGCATTCAGTTTCTAATGTTGCTCTATACTTTTCCAGAAATGTTGCAAACAATAATTTCAGTGGATGGATACCCCATGAGCTTAGTTCCATCCATAATTTCATGTAAGTATTATGGATTGCTGTTTGAAATGCCTATCTGTTTTCTAATGCATAACTTTAGCAATGTGGTTAATGTGACTCTTTAAACATTGACTAGATACGATGGAAATTCTTTTGAGAACCGTCCTGCTCCTCTTCCGCCAACATTTACTTCACCTCCTCCCAGTGGATCTCATAGTCGTCATCATTCTGGATCTGGTTCACATAATAAAACACAAGCTTCTGATAATGAAAAATCTGATGGCCATAAGGGTTTGACAGTGGGGGCTGTCATAGGCATTGTTTTAGGTTCAGTACTGGTGGCTGCTATTGTGCTCCTTGCTCTTGTTTTCTGTATCCGAAAGCAAAAGGGGAAGAAAAAGGGTGCAAGAAATTTTAGTGGGAACCTTCCTCGTGGAGTTATTAACGGTGATTTCCCTTTCTTTTTGTTTCTATATATTATGATTCTGTAATTTGGTTTCTTTTTCAAAATGTAGTTTAAAATGGTATGTGCATTAGTTTGCTCCAATCTTTGTTGAATGTTGATATTTGGAGGCACTAAAAGTGGCAGGTATAAAGTAAGGTGTTTATAAGGCCATTTTGAGAGAAATTGGGATTTGGAGCTTTGTATTTGGTGTAAATTCCATGCATAGAGCATTTGCTCCATTATAGTTTTATAGCATGTTTGGTTTAAAGTCAGCTAAGTGTAGCTGCACGTCAAGACCAAGGCATTACATTGTAGCTTCTATGTAAACTTGAGATTTTACGTGAATACGCTGAAAAAATGCCCATATCAAACATGCAAGTAAAACACCCACTTAATTACATCTGTTTTGTATTAAAAATGGTATAGTGGCATTTTTCTTTATTCTCTTACAAAATTCATTTGCATTACCCTTCGAATCTGTTTTTGTAAATGCTCCTTCACTTCATAATCATTACTATTTATTTATTGTTTTGAGCTGAAGGATGGTATATATGCATCCTAACCAGTTCAGCTTTTCTTTTGGGTTTTGTGCATTCAGTAACTCCTCAGATGCAAGAGCAGAGGGTAAAAAGTGCCGCTGTTGTTACAGATCTCAAGCCTCGTCCAGCAGAAAATGTGACAGTTGAGAGGGTAGCTGTAAAAAGTGGATCTGTAAAGCAGATGAAGTCCCCTATAACTTCTACATCATACTCAGTTGCTTCTCTCCAAAGTGCAACAAATAGCTTTAGTCAAGAATTTATTATTGGTGAAGGTTCTCTTGGCCGAGTTTACAGGGCTGATTTTCCAAATGGAAAGGTAACCTTTTAGTGTTGCATTTGTTATCAACCCTCCTGCTGCATTTTTGGAATTTATTCTTGTTATGTATGGAACAAAAATGCCTATTAAATTACCAGCTGGATCTTCAATTGGTCGAACCAGTCCTAGATGAATGCGATGATGATTTATAGACATTTTTCTTCATCAGTAATTTTGGTTTTGGCTTCATTTTTAAATGTTTCTTTTTTCCTCTTTTGTTGTTTTTAACCTTTAATTTGGTTTTAATTTTAATTTATTATTATTATTATATTTGTAGCATATATGTATTGCAATCGCAAGTCATGAAATATTTGGCTTCATAGTGCCTCTTTATTCACTAAGGCTGTTTGTTTGGCACTGAACACAGCATTTGCACTATGATCCATCTACTCTCTGCCTACCTCTTCATTTTCTTTTTTTATTATGGCTATTTTTTATTTTCTTATGAATTTGAACTTGGAGAAAATTATTTTTATCCCTATAAAATAAAAGTTATGGACACTATAATATGCTATTATGCTAATGGTTCCAATATTTTCTTATGTTTAGGTAATGGCTATTAAGAAGATCGACAACTCAGCTCTGTCATTACAGGAGGAAGACAATTTTCTTGAAGCTGTTTCAAATATGTCACGCCTGCGGCACCCAAACATTGTGACATTGGCTGGATATTGTGCAGAGCATGGCCAACGACTTCTAGTTTATGAGTATATAGCAAATGGAAATCTGCATGACATGCTCCATTTTGCTGAAGATAGCAGCAAGGATTTGACTTGGAATGCCCGTGTACGCATAGCACTTGGCACAGCCCGGGCTTTAGAGTATGTTTCATTCACATATCTGACATATTAAATTTCTCTTTGGCATGGCCTTGACTGGCTACCCGACCCCCCTGCTTTTCCCTCAAGTAGAGTGAGTTAGCATATTACATTCAGGCTAATTTCTTGAGTTATACTTTGTCTATCAGGTACCTGCATGAAGTGTGCTTGCCTTCTGTTGTACATAGAAATTTCAAATCTGCAAATATATTACTTGATGAGGAGCGCAATCCTCACCTGTCTGACTGTGGTTTAGCTGCTTTGACACCAAACACTGAGCGGCAGGTTGGAGAAGATGCTTTTGTTTCCTTCATGCACAGCTGAACATTGTTTTTGTATCTTTTATTTCTCACTTCTTTGATTACCATTATTGAGTTTTAACAGGTATCAACTCAGATGGTCGGTTCATTTGGTTATAGTGCTCCTGAGTTTGCATTATCAGGAGTATACACTGTAAAAAGTGATGTTTACAGCTTTGGGGTGGTTATGCTGGAACTATTGACTGGTCGGAAGCCACTTGACAGGTGAGCCTATCATACTTGATGTAAAGAAATCATGTCCATCACTTAAATGTTTACCCGTCATTATTATCTTTCTTTTCTGTATGGCTTCTTACATCCATTTGTAATTTTTGCAAGTTTAGTTCGCGGATTCGATCAGAGCAGTCACTTGTGAGGTGGGCTACACCACAACTCCATGATATAGATGCCTTGGCCAAAATGGTTGATCCTACTTTGAACGGCATGTATCCTGCAAAGTCACTGTCACGCTTTGCTGATATCATTGCCCTCTGTGTTCAGGTAAAGCTTCTCTATTGACGAAATGAACAACAAATGGCTAGCAACTTGTTTTTGTACCTATTCCATTTACTGCACTCGTGCATTTATTTCTGCACTATACTTTAGTCTTTATAATAGGGCAAATGCTAACTGGTACCAAAGGGCATTAGTTAAGGGAAACGGAAGTAGAAATTTTTTATTGAATGAAATTGAGGAGTGCCTATAGTGTTATGTGACAACGTACTACTCAAGTTCAAGTATTGCTGTATGAAACCAAGTGTTGGGCGGTAAAATACCAATAAAACTATTCATATAGTAGACATATTAGACAAGGTTAGGAATGAATGCATTAAAGAGAAAGTTGAGGTAGCATCTACTGTAGAAAAAGTGGTAGAATCGTGCCTTACTAGGTATGGACATGTGTGGAAAAGTCCCACGAGAACGAGGTCCACTAAGAAGAAGACTAGATCAAATGGAGGGTAGTCCTACTACTAGAGGTAAAGGGAAATACAGAAATTTGAGACAAGAGTAAGAATGAGTGCATTAGAGGGAAAGTTGAGGTAGCATGGACAATCCTGTTAGAGGTAAATGAAAACCGAGAATAACTATTGGCAAATCTATTAAGAAGGTTATAAAGTTGAATGGATTGTTTATAGACACTATTCACAAGAGAACATCACGGCTTGATTGTTTGATTTGTGTTGCTCATTCCACCTAGTGGGACAAAGGTTTGATTGTTGTCAATTTTCATTGTAAAGTAATAGTACAAGTCATTTGACTCTTGTTTTTTCATGTAATTAAATGCAATCAATAGGGTATATTTAATGCAACCTTAACGGGGACCCTTGTAATAATTTGCATCATTGACCAATATGATGCACGTAAAATTAGTTGGTGTTGTTGCAATCATCATAATTCTTCAAAAGGTGTTTCTAATGATTTTGATTTTGTGCACAGCCGGAACCCGAATTTCGACCTCCGATGTCTGAGGTGGTGCAAGCATTGGTTCGGTTAGTGCAAAGAGCAAGTGTGGTTAAAAGACGACCAAGTGAGGAATCTGGTTTTGGTCACAAGACCCCAGACCATGATGCCATGGACATGTCATTTTAAATGTTATAGTGCTTCTAGTGATCTTTCGCAATTTTGTGCAGTTTCCCGGCTAAAAAATTACTACTACAAAAACACAGGAAGTAAGGAATAGAAAAGTTTGTGAAAATGTATCATCAATCAAAAACAAATTCTAGATACTAATTACGTGTTGGAATTTTTCACACACCATTTAATACTATGGAAAATAAGCTGTATATTTTAATTGACTTGCCATGCTGTAATATAATGTAATTTAATTGAAATCCCATTATTATTATTATTTCTTGCCTTGATGCAAAATAGGTTTTATAAAAATAAAATTGTAGTACGAATGAACTTTATATGAGTTCTAGGCTTTGTTGGCATGCACTGATGAAATTCCAACTACCGACACAACCGACATAAAAGGCCTCGGAAAAGGGAGTGGATGCTATTTGTAATGAGTTGGATTATTATTATTATGACGGTGCGTGCATTTGGACGGGTCCTACTTTTGTGGCTCCCTAATTCTATTCCATTTCCACCCTCTCAATGAAACAAGCATTTGGCGTTTTCCTAGTCATTTTTAGCACTTTGTTGTTTTCTTCTGCTTCTGCATGACCATGGAATGATTTTGAATTTGCAGATAAGTCCTTTTCCTTTTTAATTAGACCGTGTTTGGGAACCCTTGGGACGTTCACACGGTCCAAAATATGAAATGGAGAATTGAAAATTTGTGTAGAAAGCGAGTTTGGTTGGCTCGAACAGATAATCACTCTTGTGATTTCTGGGCCTCAGTGCAGTGCCTCAATAAACAATTTGGTGAGATTCTTTGGTGAATATACGCTACAACTAACAAGCAGCCTAGCTGAATGATTGGCTTTCTAGAGAAATTTTAACGCAATTTTTTGTAAATAGAATATAATAAATTACACTCCACTTTCCTCAAATAGTGTACCCCAAATGTAAAATATACTTCAATAGATTCTTTGACCATTAAATATCATTTAACAAAAAATATCATTTAATTACCTTTCTTCATTTGGTGTTCAAGATAAAATAAGATAAGAAATTATGATAAAAAAAATAAGAAATGATAGAAAAGAAGATGAACATGATGAGATTTTGTTTTATCATAAGTATAATTTTGAAATTTACTGATATTAGTTAAAAACTTGAGAAAGTTATAAGGCTAAATATCAAGTATTTAAGGTAGGGTACTTAAGTATTACATGAGTTTGACAAAAAACAAATACTACATGAGTTTATGATAAAAAAATATTACACGAGTTTTTCATAGCTTGAGTATAGACTTCATTATTGTGTATTTTGTTTCCTACTCTTAAAAGGAGGTATTTATGAGATTGTATTGACTACATTAATGTGATAATTCAAATTAAACAAATAAAATTGGTTTATATTAGTTTGATTTATTTCACTTCAAACATGAAGCACACCAATTATAATCGGTTTGATTTTCATGTTTATCTTTTTTTTCAATATGATCGATCCTGATCACCCTTTCATTTTTTTAAGAAATAACTTTGAATTCATATATAATGTATAATTATACATTACTATGTAGACTCTTCTTCTACTTTTGTCTTTTTCCCCATTTATTTTGACCTTTTTATGTAGTTTTTTCAAGTATCTTTGATTATGTTCATTATATATCTTTTTTTATCATATTTTAGATAAGTAAATTAATCAGATGTATAAGATTATAATTTAAATACATATTTTAATGAAAAATAATATCAATACTTAGAATTGATGTAATTATTGTCTAAAATTATTGAAGAATAAAGAACCTTCTCAGTTTGAACTTTAAAGTAATATAAAATTTAAAACTTTACATGAAAAAAGAAGATAATATATGAGGATAAAAACTAAAAAATATGATAAGTTTTTTTTTATCACGACCCAAATTTTGGAGTTTATGACTAGTAAGAGTTAGAAACATTACCCTACCGAAGCCTATCACATACCCTTTCATTTTTATTCAATTCAAAAATACGTGTTTAATTAATATAACACAGTTTGTTAAGTCTCAATCTCATTATACAAGACAATTTCAAAAGTTTGATGATTCTAGAAACTTTAACAATATTACTTTTAGTTTATAGGAAGCATATCAAGTAAAAGATGATAATGTGCGATTAGAAAATTTAAATGGATGATTAAGATTAAAACAATTTTGATAATTTGTGAATAGATGTAAGATTAAAATTTATTCCTCTTACCTCTCAAGTTCTCATTAGATAGGCCTCCTATTTTTATTACACTTATAAATTTTACAACAATCATGACAAATCATCCCACCAGGAAGCAAAACTTAAGAATGCCCACTTTAGTAATTATTTGAAATGTTATAAACTACTAAAGGGTGATCTTTTCAACTTAATGATAAAGCATCCAAAATGATACTTCCAGACCAAAACTAATGATGTGGAGTTAGCCATGAAGTCGAGAATAGAAAAAAGTATCTCGTTATAATAAAGTAAGGTGATATAGGAAATAAAAAATTATATTTGCTTCGCTCCATTCTTTTTCCAAATGATGGAATGAAATATTTGTTCCATTTTATTATAAAAAATTACCCAAAAAATGAAACGGTACATTTAATCCATCCCATTCCAATCCTTTATGCTCTATTATATTATAATATATTATTTCATTCTCTACTACCAATCCAAACATAATCTAAAATAATTGTCAAGTTTCTATTCAAAGAAAAATAGTTTTGCTAGGAAATTCAAGACATTATTATTGATACGAAACATATCTTTTCTCACTAATATAGATGTTTTTACTGTTGTATCAAGATAACACAATATAGATGTCATTACTTGCCATCATGTAACGGATAGGAAAATATGACGAGAAGCCCAACTAAGGTCTTGGTGATTGCACTGCACACATATTGAAGTGGTGTACAACCTCAGGGCCTCAAAACTATAGTCCTGCTCCGGCAGACTGCATTGTGACTAAGAAGCACCAATAAGTAAGGAAGCAGCCAAGAGGGTAAAAGGCACCAAAAATTTTTAACAGTCACACCATTGGTGCTGCCTAATCCAATTCAACCATTGAAAACCAAAGACAAACTATATTGGTTAAATTCATGAATGAAGGACACTAGGTCAGGAATAATGCACAGGTTTATCAGATCCTATGCATGTGAAAGAATTGAAAAGTGTACAGAAATGTTCCTATTTCCGAGTAAATGAAGCGAAGCACAATAAAAAGTTACAGCCTCAACGATTTATTGGAGTATGCATGCGCTCAACAATTTTGGTCACAGCAGCTCGGGACATCACCAATGTATCATGCAGCAAAATGCTGTAGACATTCAAGCCCTAGAAAAAAAAAGTTAACAAAGGAAATTTCAACATTATTTGTGGTTTATGCACATGAAAATTGCCACATAATGATTGTTATGAAATATGGCAGAGCTTGCAGAGGAAGAAAATGATCTGAAAGAAATATGAAATTGTATTAATTGCATGAAAAGTGTATACAAATGAGAGCTTATATACTAAGTCCTAATAAACTCTATTTTAGTCAGATCTATAATCAATGTGGGATCTCAACACAATCTCTCACCCAGGATTGGACATCTAGACTAGAGTGTGAAGATTGCACTGCAAAAGCTGCGAGCCAGTTTTTTTTTTTTTTTTAACAATCGAAGTTGAAGTTGACCCAATATCAAATCTATAATCATCTTGAATTTAGGCTAGGCGTAACTTAACCCTAAATGTTAGCATCTGCTCAAGAAATGAGGATTACCCAAACCCTTATAGCTCTCTACTCTAGCCATATCTATGGTCAATGTGAAATTTCAACAGTAGCTATTGATTATTAATCCATGTACCTGATCCCACCAAGTATAAGGCTTGGTAAATGTTTTGGCTCCCAGAAGCATAACATAAATTTCAAATGAAATTTACAATGTAAAGTTCCATCTGAACTATGATAGAAGCAACGTGGATAAAATAGAAACTTACAATGGAGGGAAGTACGTTAACATAGTGTAAATTTTGTGTAGATAATTTTAACTTTTCATCTATAGCGCCATCTACAAGCAGCAGTTTCTTGGTATCCTCCATTTGATTGTAATAATTCACAATGTTCTTGGTTTTATGTGTGGGAACCTCCAGATCCTCAAAAACAAGAAGCTGTATAAAAAAAATTACCGAGATTAGTGTACATTAGCATGAATAAACTCTTATTTAAACATATAATGCAAGAGCAAACCAATAAATAAGGATTACAAATAGTACACACAAGATAATTATGGGATAAAAAAAAAAAAACCATATGTGAAAAGAGCTAAAAGAATACACAATCTAGTATCTCCCACTAGAATTGCGACAAAGGCATTTTGGTAATGTAAACTACAGCATCTGATGAGGATAGGGATACATGCCCAAAAGAACCATGCAATTCAAACTCACATTAAGAAAGCAGTAAAGGACACAACAGCCGACATATATAGTAGCATTTCCCTTTTGTGATTTGAATTATTTTCTAGTTTCCTGTTACACTTCTTTATATGGTTTTACTGTATTATTTAGTCACATGACTAGCTATAAGCTTGGTGAAGGGTTAAACCCGTTGTTATCTCTATGTTTCAAATAGTCCATTTTTAGTAATTTTTCTCTTCATCTCCCCCCTCCTTCTTTCCCCCTTCTCTTCTTTTATCTTATTTTCCCTTTCCCTTCCCCTTCCCCTTCCACTTCCGTTTTTTTTCAACCTCCTCGTATCTATCATTGGGTTCATCTACCACCGACCCCAATTAGCTTGGGTTAAAGGTGTTGTTGATGTTGATGTTGATTAGCTTGCCACCTTTTAACAACCAGATTCTATTGTGCCAAGTTTAGAGGGGGCATGTATTTTGAGCATTGCTTAGTAAAGTACAGTTAACATAAATGATCGCAAGGGACTTTGCACTCATATGCCATGTGTTAACTCTAGAACCCTGAATCTTCGGTTCCTACTTCATTCCCCATACACCCAACCACTGTGAAGATATTGCAGTCTATGTTTTGTCTCTACACATGTGGTGTTCATTTGAAAGAACATCCTGCAGTTGATTACTTTTAAAATAAATGAAATATGTTAACATTAAATGATATGATTCAAAAGTCAGAGGGAATACAACAAATATGATTGTCAATCAAGAAGGTACAGGCTGAGAACATTCATATGAAATATTAAATGCAAACCTACTAGACAATGCACTTCACTAAACTATACCTTTAATTTCGATATTTTTATCAATATCAATAACAAAAGAAACCCTTAAAAGAAATAATAATATCCTGCATCTTGGCAGATAGGCTGCTAAATTGTTAAATAAACAATATACTTGCAAATATTAAAAACGAAATCTTCCAGAAGTGAAAACTGAAAAATTACACTATATTGAGTATTAGCAAGAATGTACACTCATGCAGCAGATAGAATAATTTAGGGAAGGTGGCACTTTTTATTTTTTGATGGTGAGTGGGGACACAGGTTGGGGAGGAGACTTGCCTTTCCTTCTGCTGCACGAGCTGATAAAGCAATCTTCAGCCCTAGACGTCGAACCTTCTTATTGACTTTGAAAGCATGGCTCCGGGGCTTAGGGCCATGCATGGTGGCACCACCCCTGAACTGTTACCATTCATTAAGTTTGTTAATTTCGACTGCTAAAAATGGACAATAAGAACACAAAAAATGTGAAGAAAGAAGGAATAAAGATGGACTAGCAAGTAATGAGCAGAATGCTTCACTACCTGAGGCCCACGCAATGAACCATGCCTTGCTCTACCAGTTCCCTTTTGATTCCAAGGCTTTCTCCCAGTCCCACTGACCTCACTGATAGTTTTTGTTGAGTGAGTCCCCTGTTGACCAAATCAGTTATCAATCAGGAAATACATAACATTCTCATGGAGAGTTTTCATAGCTAAATTCAGATCCGTCCAATACTGTTTTCAACTAATAAATGAAAAAGCACTAGTGGAAACATTTCAAACTTTAAAAAATTGAATAGACATGCCAAATCGTAGTTTTGTCCCAAACCCAAATGCTTGTCTCCCCCCCCCCCCCCCCCAAAAAAAAAAAAATCCCAATCTCCTATTCAACTCCATCCCCGTAATCAATTTCCATGCAAATCTAAGTGAAAAAAGGGGGGAAATAATTGCGTATCTCCATCATTTAACAACAGAATACATCCCACAATTGCTAAGCCAATATAGAAAAACAATCGTCATCTTGCCTGAGAAATACAGCATTTTCAATGGATTGCACATGTCCAATGACAATGAGAAACAAGCATTAAATTTCAAAATATTAAGCAGTCACTACCTGTTGTCGTTTTGCAAGCTGCCACCTAACAACACGATGGATAATGTCCTTCCGAATAGGCAAATCAAAAACATCTCCAGGTAAAACCATATAGCCCTTGTCTTCATTATGAAAGTTGGTAACTGGAATTAAAAGATCCTGGCAAAGCCCTACATCATAATCAACCAGATTAATGACAATCTTAGTCTCTTGGATCTTATTGAAACATCAATCAGCACATGCTGCGATAAAGACTAGACAGTTTGTCATGAAAGACGGTAGGTAGTGAAGAAAACAGAGAAATAATCAAAGATGCACTCAAAATTTTGATTAGTAATAAGGAGAATCCTAACCAGTGACACTATGGTACATACTACATAGTTTATATGGAAGAGTGTTACTTATGCACTTCCACCAAGATTTTCTGCAACCCCACCATGATTTACAATAATAACAAGGCTGTGGCCCTACATGCAGTTAAGAACTAGAGAAAGCAATTGCTAACTTACATAGGATATTAAGTACATAATTTTAGCGGAGGACACAAAAGTTAAACCTAGCCCCAAATTCCTTTAAATTCAGAGCAGAAGCAGATCATTAAACATGCATAAAATATTAAGTTCTGACTCACAGGATCCATTTGAGAACAAAGCTATAGAAAATGTCAAGGAATAGTTACATAATGCATCCATTGAATCTAATTTTAGGTGTAAACAAGTTCTTAAGTTCCGAGTCTTCTGACATGTAATATACATAGAAATGCATTCGGTCAATTGCAGACGATCATTATAGAAAATTATGCATCTTCAACCTATTCATCAGAAGACTGCCAAGAAGTATAACTAAAGAAGAACCCTAAACCCAAAAGGAGAATAAAAACATTGACATGGAAGATATTAGTCTAGATCATACTAAATGGACAATAATAAAAAATTATCTCATATCTCAATAATCTAAACAACATTGGAATTCACGCCTGGCTGCCAGTTGATTAATCTCCTTTCAGAAATAAATATCAAAATCAGCAAAATGAAGCACTGGTATATTGTATATTTATGTACAAAATGCTACAAAATATCCTTCATACCAATAGTACGCTCGGATGTTGCCAGTATCTTTTTGGACAATAAATCAGACGAAAATGCACTATCATCATCTCCAGGAGTTAAAATAGAAGTAGAAAACTGCCGGACCATGGACCTGACCTACATTAAAAAATGCTACGCCACATTATTAAAGAATAATCAGTAAACAACCAGCATAAGAGAGAACTTCATTGATTAATCATTCATCCTGAAAGAAGTTGCAAATATAGAAGAAAAGCCAAATGCAATCGCAATATACCAAAGAACGATCTGCAGAAAACATTCTCTCCCCAGATAAACTTCTGCATACTTCTGTGTACAAAAATAAAATAATCGTATATATAAATATTCACAAAAGCTAAATCAAATTTCGAATTGGCGGCAAATGAAAACTCTCTACAGTTAAGAAACTACATGAAGGTCTTACCACGTGGTTTATAAATAGACGCAAACCCAGGTGAATCAAAGTAACATCGTCCTAGTGAATGCAAGGACCCAGAAGAACAACGTAGGAACCTTTTGGAAATCAACGCTGCCATAACTGACCCAACAATCTATACTGGATTGCACCTTCCATTCGAAATCCAGAGCAGAGGCAACGGTAAGAATAAAACTTAAAATTAATTTAAGTGCTCAAAATAAAGCATATAAGGAAGTGAGACATTTCATCAAACACATTTAACGCAACTTAAATTCGCGGAACCAACTGCCACATAACATATCTAACAGTATTTTCACCACAAATAGGTCCCTCAAAACAGTGTGAAAAGTAAAAACAGGTATCAAACACAATCTGATGCTACTTCAACCACTGAGAATAGAAAGAAGATGTGAGGAAAAAAGAAAAAAGAGTTACTGTTTTGAGGATTTAGTTAGTTGCTGCCCCAAATTTTGCTCAGAATAAGAATCTGAACTTTGTCCTGTTCATGACTGCATCTCCGTCTATGCCTCCATGGAAGCTGCTCCCGAGCTCGTTACCGTTTACAAAGGGTGGCTCCGATTCATGGGCCTCTCTTGGTTTTTAGGTTAAAAACGGGCTTGAATTTAGATTTTTTAGCCCAAAAACATTTATTTTCTTATTTAATTGGCTTTCTTTATTTATTTTTTGTTACACTTGACTTTCTTTATTTGTTATTTTCGGCTTGGAAAAACATTAGACATGTTAGACAATTTTCTATATTCTATAGATTTGTGTTTAGATTTTTATGCCTTGAATACCTTCTTTTTCTTTCATGTATTATCCTTTAACAATCATATTTGAGACATAGTGAATATTAAACGTAGTTACCTCTCTTAATAAAAAATTAAATCT
This sequence comes from Glycine latifolia, assembly GCA_013407115.1. Classification (NCBI taxonomy): domain Eukaryota; kingdom Viridiplantae; phylum Streptophyta; class Magnoliopsida; order Fabales; family Fabaceae; genus Glycine; species Glycine latifolia. The sequence continues at coordinate 532,940 of CM023949.1, forward strand.
TGTTTCATCACATTTTGAGAAACTAGCTTCTTCCTGTTATATTGACACCATTTTTTTTATTCATCGTTTGCTAAATAAATAGTCCGTTTCTACAACTATAAGCGATGTACAGCCTTCATTTTTTTTTTATCATCAAAACAAAATCAATTATAATTAACATGGGTACAAGAAATACCCTTCACTGTTACAAAATCAACCAAATCAGAATAAAACAATATTTATCACTTTTCTTCATTGAATCAGATTCTTCAGAAGCTGTTAATCTTGTCAATAGAGGTAAAAAAAAACCACTTAAGACATCATTTGATTAAATTGACCGGTTTCAAAGGGAGTAAAAATATGGATGTACTTCCTACAGAAAATAAAAGAATCGGAGGTACATGTAATATGTACGAGCATCAAAAGTTGCAGTAAAAAAATAAAAAAATAAAAAAGCATTGAAACTGAATTCATGAGTCAAGGAAAAACGGTTCCATTCACGTTTAAATCTACGCACACGCCCAAACTATATATCTAATGATTGCTAACTACAAAACTTTAATTAATCATAAACATTTTTTTTGGTAGGGGAAAAAAATAAAAATAAAAAACTCTAACATGCTTTGCTGTATTAATTTCGATATACTTTAATTAATATAAAATTCACAAATAGTTCGCTCTCTACATTTTTTTCTCTCAATTTCAATATAAATGACATTTTTCTTTTGATAGAAGCAAGTTTCTAGTAGGTTTTCTTTTTTTTTTTTTTTTTTTGAAAAAAGTTTCTATTAGATAACACCATTTCCTTTCACAAACATTTTCAATTAAAAAAATTATTAAAATATAACTTAATGTGGAGGCAACCGCTACCAATGTTCAAGACCAAAAAAATGTGCAGACATTCTCGGGAACTCAGGAAAACAAGTATTACTTTGAACTCAAACAAAACTTAGTGGTGAACTGGTAAGATAGATATCCAAACAGACTTGTCAACAAAATTTGAGATGTTAAGTGTAGCTTCAAAACGAAAATCTTCAGTTATGCCCAGAAACACTATGCTAGCTTGATCTTCTTTCAAGGTCCTCCATTGTTATTCAGAGCTAATTTGCAATAACTTCAACTAAATTGTCTTCCATTGTCATCAGCTAATGATCATCTTGTTTAAAAACTCAGCTTGCTCGGGAAAATACTCCATCAATTCCTCCTTTGTCACCCAGACATGATCCTCACATTTTCCAATGTTGAATTTGTTTTTAGCAATAACTTGAGACTTGAAGAAGAATCTCTGGCAGAAGATTTCAGCAAAGAGAAAGAATAAGCAAGTATAATAAATTTTTACATGAAGAGGCAAGTATAACATACTGAAAGATGCCAACCTTCCATTAATAGACCAGAAGTACCACAAAGTTCCTACAAAATATACCTTAAAAGATGTGGATCTAGACTGGTCTTCAGTAGGCTGAACAACCGTATGGGCCATTGGAGCATTTCCAACAAAATATGTATTAGAAAGATCTCCTAAGACTGACTCCAATGCAGACTCTGCACACTGCAAAATTTCAAAAGTTAAAGGGGAAAAGAAGAAAAAGAAATAAGAAGAGGAATGCCATATAATAATGTTAAAACCTAACCTTGCGCATGTTGTCCTCAGATTCATAAACTTTCTCAGGAAAATGCCACACAGGCTTCCCGCTTGGAGCACCATATCCATTACCATAGAGAAGAAGGTATAGTCTTCTATCAAGAGCTCTTTGTAATGACCTAAGTATACAAGTAATAACAAGAGAATATTTCATTGGAGAAATCAGAAGTATTGACATGATGGTCGCTCTTGTATAGCATTCATTTTCCTTCATAAATTCCAAAATTTGAAATAAAGCAATTTCTTACTGTAAATTACACATGTGGTCAGTCTACTCAAATTGTTGCATACCTTCGATCATTGTTTTTGTCAGCTTCAGTGACTCGTGGTGCTGGCACATAGTCAATCTGATAATCACCTTTCCCCCTGGAAGTAATATAATTTTCATGAGAATATATGAAAAGCAGGAACTATCTGTATTGCCAGCTGTGTATCAATGCATGCATGTAGAGAACGGGAATCAGAGAAAGAGGCAAAAAGAATATGAAACATTTTTGTCATTGCATCATAATCACAGCCAGTGAGTCAGATCTAGCAAAACAAGTTAAATAATTGTTAATGGTATCATTAACTTTATAGGGTTTGTTGAGATCCTACATCAACTAAAGATATGGCCAATGTAGTCATTATAAGGCTTGGGCAATCCGCACCTAAGAAGCTAGTTTTGTGAGATTGAGTTAGGCGCCTTAAGCCAAATTTTGGTGTCTGAGTCTATCCTAGTACCTACTTTAGTTATTGGGTTACACCCGTAGTTGCCCACACTTTAGGTGTGAAGGATGTGTTGAGATCCTACATTGATTAGAGATATGGTCAATATATTCCTTATAAAACTTGGGCAGTCCTCGTCTTACAAACCAACTTTATGAGATTGAGTTAAGCACTTAATCGAAATTTAAGAATACTAATACTAGATCATAACTCTAATTAAATAAGGAAACATTTCATGAAATATAAATAAATATGGAGACAATCCTAACTCCTACGAGAGACTAGATTACAATAGGATATAATCAAGATATCACTAGATATTTTTTCATTTATTCTAACAAATAGTTTTTGAATTTTGTTTAGTTATCTATTGTCTTTTTATTCCCGTCTTATGTATAACAGTTTTGATATTTTGCTGGTCTTGAGGAAATAAATTTTTATACAGTATAGCAAATTAGCAATACGCTCAATGATTCTATTCCATTTTCTATGGAATAAATAGATAAATGCCTTCCTTACAGCCATTTGAGAGAATTCACATAAAATAGAACTTTAACAGAGAAAACAATTATGTTGGTTATATAACTATCATCTTTTACTATTCAATTATTTATCTTTTCAAGTCTCTTGAAACTTAAAAATATATATTTTTATATATATTATATTAAACTCCTATCTAATGATCCTCTCTTTTAAATTAAGTTTAAATAACCAAAAAATTAAAACTATAGACATAATCTAGTCACTTTATACCTTGCATCAGATTTGTCTAGAAATTCATCAGGATATCTGCGTTGATATTGTTGTCGCCATCGAAACCTAACCCCTCAAACCCCAGGAAAAAAATAGAAAAAAAAGATACAGTTAGTATAACAATCACTGCTAAAACAGGTTCTTCAAGTTTACCAAGCAAACCACAACAAAGTCATTCAACCAAGAAATATTAATAGCAAATCCACGTGTTTGAAGCCTTAACCTCATTTTTTCCATCTTTAAAATTAGAAGAGGAAGAACTCAAGAAAGTGCTGATAATATTACATATTGCTTTTTTTATTTCATATAATTTTAGCAAACTTCAGCTTGACATGACATCATTTCCTTCCATACAGTCCTCCAGTAGCAGCGCACCTTTTTTTCTTGAACAGTGGATTAATATCTTCTGCGACTACATAGGATTAATATCTTCTATGACAGTGACTACATATCCAAGACTAAATAAAGGCCAAATACCCAATTCATTTTATCTTAGGGGGTATATTTTTTTTTTTATCCAAGTAGAGCATAATATCAAAGTCAATGAAAGTAGAGAGAAAGTTACGAGAATTCTTGAAATGCATAAACTACAGGGTCAATTTTGGGAATGACCACTGGCAGTCTCTCAAAGAGCACAGAAGCAACAAGGTTCTCAGAGCTTGTGCTGAACCCTCGCCTTGTCAAGAGAGGTCGAGCCAATGACATCTTCATCCTGGATGTATGCAGAACCATTAGATGCACAAAAAGAATCAAAACAAATAAATGAACAAATGGAGAGGGAAAATATTTTCTATTATCAATTTCATTATTCCTGTTTCCTATAGATGCCTTTACAGCTTGTTACCAATGCAGTCAACATAAAAATAACATTTCTCAGCTGCTACTGCTATTCACAACAAAATAACACATAGTTTATGGTCTCAAAAAATAGGCATCTTTTACTCTAATGTCACATATAGTACTAACAATTAACATTTGTTAATTTTTCCGCTAACCAAAAATTAACAATTAACAACTAACATTGGCCAATAAAACACAAAAATCAGTACTAAAATTTCGAAACAAAATCTCATGAAAGACAGTACTAACAAGTAACAACATGAGCTTGAAATTCTCTTGACATCATGTTATATCAAAACCCGACAGTGATTTAAAAATAGAAGAAATAAATATCCAAGAAAACAATTTGATAACTTAAATTGTCCCAGACGCAACATAAATTGAGAAGTTTCCAACGCAAATAATGAAATCAATGCAACACTGTTTGACTTCTGTAATGGCGTTGGGGATTTCCTTTGGATCAGAAAGGGGGATACAAAGCAGAGATAAAAGAAATAGCAATGCCCAAATAGAGAAAGAAAAGAGCTTTCTTACGTTAAGCAAAGAATGGAAGCGTATCAGCCCGCAATATCATTCCATTCTTCGGGACAATATGAGATAGCTGTTGCAGCAATGGCAACTGGAGAAGTGAACAAGGGTTTTGGAAGTAGGAGAGAGAGGGGGCAAAAGCAAAAACATCAAGGATTAAACGATGACGTTTACAAATTACAAGTCACTTAATATTTTTTTTGATAAATAACATTTAATTATATTAAAATTCATAAAATTATTCTATTATTGTTTAAAAACTTATTTGCACATTTGAATTCTTATATAAATATTTTTTTAACAATAATATAAAAATCATATTTTAATATTTATATATATATATATATATATATATATATATATAAAAGAGAGAATGTATCTCATCATTTTATTCTTAATTACAAATTTAAGTATATATTTAAAAACAACTAACGAGTGAGTGAAAGATAACTTCGTAAATTAAAATCATTTTAATAAATATTTTAATTAAGAATATATTGTAAAATATTTTAACGAATATTATTTAGCAATCTTAAAAGAAATAGACTAAGCTATATATTTTAAAATAAGAGGAAAGAAGCATTAGGATCATAGAAGAAGATTAGCAATAGGGCTTCTCAAATAAATTTGTCTGTCCATCACTTTCTTTATTAGCAATTAATACAAATAAAAGGAGATTAACAATTTGGTTCAAACATTTTTGGTCTTAGGATGCATAAGGATGAGGAGCATAAAAGAATCTCTTTTGCACTATGCTACTACTTCTACACACAAAAAACTCTTCTAAAGGATAACAAATTCCTTTTACGCTCTCACTGTAGTCTATGAACAAATCAAACTTTTTTTGAGAACCTTCTTATAAAAATAGACATAGTCTTATAAAGTGCGCATACGATAGTTTTAATAAAACGGTTTTATCAAAAGCTTTTGAAGGACAATTTTTGAAAGAACTAACAATTCTCAATGTAAGTTAATGAAAGTAAATAGAAAGAAATGAACACGATAGATTTATATGGGTTGGTCTCAATCACTAATGTCTAATTCTTACTAACTCACTAATTTCAATTATCTTCAAAGATATAAGTGCTCTTTTTTGAAAGTCACTCTTACCTTTTATCTAACTAATTTTTACACTAATCTCTTGAAGCTAATAACTCAAGTATTTTTTTTACTACAAAATCACTTTTAGTTTCAACAAAACAAAAGATTTGTTAAAGGTGGAGTTCACATGTGACTATAGTTGTCATTTTACAAGCATACAAATGAAGTTTATACAAGATTTATAAGGTGTTCTAAGAGGTTAAAAGAACTTATATAGAGAGTGGGAATGCCTGTAAATGTTGATGGTTGGGGTCTCTAACTTCAATACTTTAAAACTTCTTATATTTACAAACTTGATGAGGAAGTAATTGTTGTCTCTAAATCACTTTTTTCTTCCATATGCTTATTGTTTGCTGATGAGGTATTTATTGAAACATTAAATGCAACCTATTAAGCATACTGATGATCGCTTTTCACATTTTCCTTGATAATCATTCCAAATCCCACATCAATGGTCAAATCGGTTTTTGTATAGTCAAGTACTCTGAAACTTGCTTTAGGGCATATCTTTGATAAAGTAGGTAGTTTTATCGTTGTTTAACTTTTCTTTTTTCTTTGCTCTTTCGTAGATTCTATGAAAAATTAAAAATATTATCTATACAAAGGATCAATTCAACATAAAATTAATCATGATAATACATTCTACAAAATCGACTCTTGTAATTAACAATCATATGATGGATCATTGCCTACGCAACATTGCTTATGTATGAATTCAATAAATTACTTTAAAACTTAATACTTATTTGCATCAAACCTAAACAATTGATAATCCTGATTCATCTTATGAATTAACATTTTTATTAGCACTTGGAAAAGAAATATCAAAAAGGGGTTTAGGGAAAAAGAACAAAGGACGGTCAATTAATTAAGCTTTTCTAAAAAAAATATTCAACCCTAAAATCAATTCCTATAAATGTTTAACAAATAAATCACAATAATTTATATTATAAAATAACATTAAATATAACCCCTTATATTCTAAACAATATTTATACTTTCTATAAATTAATTATTATTCTAATTCTTTTAATGAATACATAATATATAATTTTTGATAATATAATTCACAAATTATTATGTATTCAATTACTTTAAAATAAAGGGCATATTGAAACTTGCAGCCAATTAATTACCATTCGTTATCGAAGTATAAATTGTTAGGGATGAGATGGGTTATGAATCTCCAGCATAATTCATACACAGATCTCAGCAACAGTACTTGATGCAGTAGTAATAAAAAAAAAGGCACTGAAGCATCAAAAGCTTTAAATTTATGGAATTTTATTTATTCATAACTCCTTCAACTAGATGATCCATACAAAGGACCGTCTACAAAGCTAGCAAGGGATACACCTGCGTACTATATTATAGTATAGCAATCTAGGATTTCTTAGAATGCATGTTAACTAATATTAATAATTGTAAGGTTTTAATAAGTGACAGCACGAGTTTATGAATCTATTATCAGTAGCCCACAAACGATGGATAATTTTCTAGAGCATGGGATGGGAAAGATCCATGGGAAATGGATTGCCTAGAACATTATCCATGTAATAGTGTGGATGGCTTGGATCCATCACCACAAACTGCATGTCCTCTGAAGGCTTCCAGTGCCGTTTCCTTTGATTAATAAACCAGTTGTTGATTTGCTTCTGATCCAGACCTGTCGACTCTGCAAGAGCCAGCTTCTGGGATTCCTGTTATTCAATCAAAACACCATGTAAATTATGAAATATTTTATGCAATTAGTTAACATTCACAACTCTTTTGAGAACGAGACTATGTATTTTTTTTTATTATTGGAACGAGACTCACATATAGTAAACGAATTTCTATTATAAAAATTATTCAAGAGTACCAAAAAGTGTATTACTATAGTATTCCACTTATGATTGATATTATTGCAGAAGTTTAACTATTAATTTGGTCTCTATATTTCTTTTTGGCTGTGTTTGTTTTGATGGAGAGAAATAAGTTTGGGGAAAATTTTGTATCTTATTCCATGAAATCCACACATCTTACACTCAATTTTAATTCAAAATTTATCTTTTATTTCTCATATCTCTATTTCTCTCTAAACCAAACATCCTTATTGTATTCTAGTCCCGGCCATCAATAGTCTACTAGGTCCTTCAACTTTAGTCGCTATAATAATAATAATACCACTGCAAAACTCTTTTGCGATGTAAAACCTCCAGAAATTTTCTGACATTTGTTAAACTGCCAAAAATCCTACTGTGGAAGAAATTTCTACCAGTTTAACCACCAACAAAAAAAATCAGTGGTTTAATAGCAACGTATGATGTTATTCGCAAAAGACCAAAACATTCATTTTGTTCATCCAGGGACTAAAACAAACCATTTTTTACATATAAGATCAAAACAAATATATGATTAGCCATTTATCAAAACATTAGGAAAGGAGCGAGTAATAGATTAAACATACGGATGGGTAAGGCCATTTGTAATGTCTGCTCCACCATTCAAGTAATTGTTGCCTTGCTTCTTTAGGTAGCTTTCCTTTTTTCCTCTTCTTCATGAATTCTTGCTTCAGACTTCCCAAGTATCCGCTATACTTGCGCAAAAGCTGACCCTTTAATTCCCTGTCCTCTGCCTGGGGATCTATCATGTCGTGTAGATCAACATCCTCTTCAGATGATCCATTCCTATCACCACCCTCATTGCTAGCTGATCATCATATGAATCAATTCAATTAATGATAACATTAATTAGATACTAAAAGGATTATATAGTAAGTAAAACGATAAATATGTTCGGATATGATTTTAAACATGTAATCAAATACTAGTTTTAATCTTCATATCCATGCATATAAAATAACATCTTTTTTAATACTAGTTTTAATCTTCATATCCATGCATATAAAATAACATCTATTAAAAAAGGTAAGCTCCTTAAAGGGATTTGAACAGAATTGGGTTGGAGATACTCAAGTTCAACCAAAATAGATCAACATCAAAAGCATCTATAACCCAAATTAATTAGAATTGATGTTAAATGAACCAAATGATAGATATAAAAAAAATTGAAAGAAAAAAAATCTGAATCACTATATTGTTAAAAGAGAAATCTTGATAGCACACCAAGATCAATGACTAATTTAATATTATATCTTATAAATCAATATAATCTAAATATTTAGCAAAAAAAATATAAAATAGAGATAAATGAACTGCTTTATTTAATTGAATATATAATAAAGAAAACCTACCAAGAGAACATTGTAGGAGAATTTAAAATGATTTAAGAATAGAATAACTGCAAGTACAACTTGCAATCATTAGAAAATAATTGATTTCACCCCATGAAAGTATGCACTTGAATTGGTGCATAGGATAAAGAGCCGGGCGCCAATGTGAAACATTATTCCATTCCATGGATCAAAACTCAGATAATGGACGCTCCCTTTTTCTTCGGACCCGACAAAATTAGGGACGAAAAAGTATAGTCCTCGTGAATGTATACTTCTCCAACATGTAACTTATGAAGTGCCTTTTACCATCATAAATAAATAAATTATGAAGTGCTACTTTATCAACATACATAGACGGATAGACCCTAGCTAGTAAAGCCTATACAGAACCTTATTCCTATGCAGAAATTAAAACGAGGGGCCGGGGAGCCAAAAATTGTAACGAAGAAAAGAGATCTAAGAATAGCTTATACCTAACTTTAAAAAAATAATAAGAATAGCTAATACCTCACACATAATCAAAGGCTTCCAAAACTCTCGTGATCATTATTTATTTAGTTGAAAATGTATTGTCATTGTGTGGTAGAAAAATTTAGACTACAATTAACATTAATAGAGTGACTGATTTCCATTAGAAACATATGCACAGAGAAAAAGAAATACTAAGGGGAGATACACACCACCCTGAACAGTCTTTTTTGGGCAAAACGACACATTACACAATAGATACAAAGGAGACTTCCAAAATTGAAAAACCAACACATTAAGGGGAACAAGAATTAAATCTTGTAATCTTTAAATCAATAAGTGGAAGGAAAGTCACATCATTTGGCCATACATAGTTGGAAGCTAGAAAACAGTGATTCACTAAGACTGGGTTATGATTATATACTACTTATATCCAGAGCAACATGAAATAAGCTTTTACTCATTTTCATTTATAATCATTAGCATAACAGCAGTAAAGTTTGACTGATATTGATGATTGTCATTCAATTGTAGATTTCATTGTACATGCATAGAAATTAAATCAGTACCGCAACACTATGGTCATAATTCTAATAACAAGTATGACAAATGCATCTGCAGTTATAGTTATAGAGACAAGCGCTTTCTGAAAAAGACAATTAATACGCATAGTCACACTTTTGAAATTACACAAATATTCTATTAGTCCAATTACAGTGATGAACACACAAAAGTTACAGAAAACAAATAGGGCGACACTATTTGAATTTATCATTGCTGTTAAGGACCAACCATCCTACCAGCTTAAACTCTTTTAAGACTAACCAAACCCTTTAAGAAAAAGCCCCAAGGCTTGAGACGAAACGATGCATATACTTGCTGTTAAAAAAAAAAAAAAGAAACAATGCATATACACACTACTTGGTGTGTTCAATTTCTACTTTTAAAGAACTGGGGACAGGGAGGATTAAAATTCCGCTTACCAAAAATAAATCGTAAAATGTTCTTGTAACACAAAGACCTATTATCATAATAAATAATAATTTAAGTTAGAAAGTGGTATCTCATGAATCATGTTAATTCCCTCTCGCTAAAGCCCGGCCATTTGTGTGAAGTGAAATCTAGATATTGATTACCATAACATATCTTTAACAAATGATTAAAAAATAACAGCTTTATTTTACACCAAAAAATATCATATCATCAACTACAACCGCATCATTTGGAATAGGGAAACAGAGAGAAAACACAAATGTAAAAGACAAGAAAAAAAAAGAGAAAAAAATATTTTCTTCTTCAATTGTTTGAGGGGGGAAAAAATAAAGGAGAGAAAAGTAAGAAATTCTAATCATGTTAAATAACATTTAAACCCTATTACCAATTTAACAAAATATAAAGTAAATAGCCACTTTAATCCTTTAACTTCCCATCAACTTTAGATTATTTCTTATACAAAAAGTAAATAGAGTAAATAACCCTCTCTAAAGTCCATAAACTATCAAAAAGTCATTCAGCTAGCCTCTTATAGTTTTTGGACTTAAAAAAAAGAGATTTTCTACATACAAAGACTAATTTGAAGTTAACTGAAAGTTATAGGACTAAAATGGATGTTATCCCAAAACTTAATTAGAATAAGGGTATTTGTCATTTGATTAATTTTCTCTCCTGATCAGAGTAGAAAATCTTTTCCACGAGTTCTACTCTCAGTCGTTTTTGTTCCATATGTTTTCTCACCATTCTCAACAGTGAAAAACATCTCGCCAAAAGAGTTTTTTGTAGTTATCTTTTCCATTTCCTAAGGATACTAAGTTGAATTGAGTGGAATAAATGATTTAGCAAATTCATTTATCGATCCATACATCAAAATGACAGCGAAGAGAAAAATTCAGATCAAACTTAATACCCTTCATTTTCTTTTTATCCAAGATAAAATACAAATTAAAAAATACAATTATTAACAATTTATATTAAAACTGTTTTGCCAACCATTATGGTTTAATTATCAAACATAAAAAATAAAAATTGTTAGAAAGTATAACATTTAATATTAATAATATATCTCCTCTGTACAAAAAAATACAAATATATTTTCCAATAATTTTCACTAACCATTGCCCTAAGAATACAAACTTGATATTAATTTTTTCAACCTCTTCCACTGTTAAGATGTTAAGATATCACTATTTAAAACTTAGGTAGAGACTAGGGTATAATTAAAAAATACTGGATTTCTAAAGTGATAGATAAATAGGAATAAAAGGCGTCCGCCAGTAATATATAAAATTGCAAGAATTATAGTAGTAGTAGTATGTTTTTAAGTTCTTATAAATTCACTCTGGAAAATTTAAAAATTCAGCACTTATCCCCAAAGAACTTAAGCTCTTTTCTGCCACATTTTTGTCTGCATATTACATTTCCAATGAGAGTATCTAGCCTTACCACTCCTGGGAACAAGCACTGCAGAAGAAACCCTAATTCCTAGGTTATTTACCAGACCTAAATTCACTAGCAAGCTGCGTTCGGCACATTCATCCATCTTTGTATTCATTTCAAGGAGAATCTTTAACAATATTAAGGAAGCAAAACCAGCCAAACCTGAGAATCCCGGTAATATTCAAACATTGGCGAAATAGATAGACAAGAATGTGACTAAAGTCTTATATTTCCCAAAAAAAAACAGCTGGATATATGTCAATATCATGCACACGCGAAATGACGAATTAGCAAGATACCAAAACAGTTCATTCAATGCACTAACACCGAGAAGAGGATGCAGGTATGTACCATACCACCATCTACACTTTGACAGACAAAGCCACGCTTTGAACAAGTCACCCATTGCTAGTATTTGAAACCCTCACCTCACATACAACGACTAGTATCTACCAGAATAAAATATATCGTTCAATAGAGAGCGTATAGCCCAATGATTGATAAAGATTTTTAAAGTTAAAAAGAAAAAGTGGTGCTTCATCAACTTTAAGCACCTTTCAATTCTAACAAAACCACACTTCCTTGAAACATAGGTATGCATGGCTAGTCAATTACTCCAACATCAGATGCCAAATTAACGTTAGTAAAAAAAGCTTAGACACAGTTTCTTAGTCTTAGTTATTGTTTTCCAATTAGAATTGGAAGTTTGATCACGGCATAATCCTTTAATGAAACTTCAAATTCTGATGCGAGAACAACACCAATAACACCCAAAAAATTGTTTGTTTTTTTCCTTTATGCTTTTTAGATATGCAGAATATTTTGAGAAGATAGAAGATAGAGAGAGGGAGAGGGTCATCACCAAAGTCGGAGGAAGAAAATGTAAGATTTTTGAACTGGCACTCGATCCTTTGAAGGAAGAGCATGGCTTCCTTTAAGGGTTTGGAGAGTTCTTGCTCATACTTTGTGAGCATCTCACAATAAGCCTCCATGAACTGATCCAAGGCTGGATCTTCACCTATGCAGCTTGATCCAGCTGCTGCATCACCACCAGCCATCGTCGCTGCAGAAGCACATGCTTCTTCTAACCTTGCCACCACTTCAGGCGGGGCCCCAACCTGCAAAGGAACGTGTGAAAACTGAAAACCATGTATCACCAAAAAAACACATGATATAATCAATATTTCCATGAAGCAAATAACTGTCTTTATCACTTCTGCTTTAAAGGGTTTTTGACTTCTTTGCCAAAACTCTCTTTCTTACGATGGAACATATATAACTTATCAACATAGTGGTTATATTTTAGTAGAAAGAAACAAAAAACAAGTCCACAATACACATGCCATACAACTCAGATCCGAACTTGCCAAAGAAAGGGACTGTGCAGAAACTAATTAATTAAGCATCGACCGTTTTCAACCAATGAGTCAAAACCTGTCTACCTTTTTTTACACAAAGAGGGGGTGTTGGGGGTGTGCATATACACATCACACAAGAGGGGTTAAAATTAAGCTTTTTCTTCTTTTGCTTTTCTAACCTTCTGACAATTGACGTAAGCTGCCAAGAGACGGTGATAGTGAGGATGAGCCATGATCTTGGCCTTGACAGCAGAAGAGGAAGAGGAGGAGGAGCTTCCATTGTTGTTGTTGTTGTTGCGGTGGTGGTGGTGGTGGTGGTCACTCTCCATGAAATAGTACCCTAACCCAGTCTTGATGTTGTTATCATCATCATCAGTGTTGTTGTTGTGGTTATTCTGGAGCATGATAGAAGGAGTTCCAGTACTGTTACTGCAGTTGGGAATGAAGAGACAGTTTGTGTTTGCATTATCATTATTAGTAGGATTTATTGGATGATGACCAAGATGATGGGAAGTCACCAAAGGCATCATCGTCATTGGGCATAGCCCACCATTGTTGTTTTCTCCAAAAGCCAACAAATAAGAAGTGCCATTAGAGCTACTACTACCACCCTCCATAGCTTTTGCTTGTCAACAACATACACACACACACATTCACTGTCTTATCCTTTTTGCCTACTACCACCCTTCCGTAGAATACGCACTAGCTAGCCTTACAACAAACAAAACAAAAACAAACACAACACACAGTTCTCTTATTCTCTCTATTTTATTATGAGGGCTCTCCCGGGTTTTATGGTAAAAGAGTATCAGGCTTTTTACAGAAAATCCTAAATAGTGATAGTGGTGGCTATAGTCAGTTACATGAAGTAAGTAGTAATAGAGGATTTTGGTTTTCCCACTTGGCTTTTCTGGCAAAGCCTGCACATGGTTTTTATGTTAATCTTTCTTTCTTTCTTTCCATGCCACTGAGTATGATTCTAGTGGTTACACGGTTACACCTGCGAGTGAGAAGACACAGCAGAACGCACGCGGGGCACACTGAGAAAACGATGAGTTAGTGGTAGCGAACAAGAGAAGGGGGGCGAGGGTTCATGTGAGGCACTGCTACAAACAAAGGCTTTTACCTTCCCAATGAAAACTCTCCCTCTCTTTTCCTGCACTGCCACTGATACGCTGCCATTCCTGGCATAAAACAAAACACAAGAGAGAGAAGGAACGATCGATCAAATCGAGGAAGAGAAAACAAGTTACCTACTACTGACCATGAATGGAGAAAGAAGAGATAGATAGATAGAAAGATAAGTTTGTGTTTATGGGGCACGGAATCAAAATCTCTCTCTACTCTTTGATGGCAATCCCTCCACTCTTTTAATATTCTCACCCTATTTGTCCTCTTCTCACCACAGTGATTCAAAAATTCTCTAGTCCCACAAACAAGTACCAACATTTAACAGAACATTAGGGATTTTATTTATCAAACCTAAATAATTGGTTCTTGCCGTTAGCTCCAAAATAGAAGTACTTTGTGTTTTAACATAAGCTGGAGTAATTCATTATTAATTCTTGCATAAACATGAATATTACTCTATGATGTTGATGCTTTCTTCTCTCTCTAGTCTCTTCCTACTACGTAGTAGTACTTGCTATGGTAGCATATAGTATATGATCTAATCTAATACGTACGATATAGTAGAATATAATTAACCATGGAAAAAGCGCGTCTGCAGGTGAGTAAATAAAGCTGGTAAAGTTTGTGGGACAGTCCGAATGTCTCTTCCTCTCAGCAATCCCTTTTTTTCTCGATCTATTTAATTCCAGCATAATAGATTATATTTATATCTCTCTCGTCCATAGTATATAATATATAATAATTAATAAAGAGGGCCCAGAGTAGCATCACTTCCCGTAAAATACCTTAGTGAAAGGCGAGGCATCAGCTACGTACACATTGTCGCTTCCCATTGTCCCCCTCTCCCGGTTATACTCTTCATTTTTTTTTTTTTTTGAGACTAGTCAGAGTACACTTCAATTTGAAATATGATTTGTTTTCTATTAAAAAGCAAGTAAGGTATGATGTCATTTTAATAACAAATCATTATTTCAAATGATAGTAGTATATATATTTCATTTTTCTATTGCAGTTTCCTATAAATATTTTTAACTTAAATATGATAACAGTTCGATAATGATCATATTTATTGTGTTGGACTAAGTAAAAATTTACTGTGGGTAATAATTGATCAGATTATAAATGTTTAATAACTTATGGTAGGTAATACGTTGATAGTGTATGAACTGTTTGTACATGTATTGATCGATACTTTTTTATTTGGAATGCAGGATTGATTGATACTTGAAATGTACGTACGCTTAGTTCTTGAATGTTCTACTAATAAGTACTAGTATTTGAGGTAGCAATAGCATCATATCGTTGATAATAATGATAACACAATTAAATTGCATTTGCAGGGCAGGGAGCTACTTACTAAGTGTACTGTAGTGGCCAGGTGAAGGTCTAGGAATCTCCACAGTTGATATCGCCGTGAATGAATGACCAGTAAATACTTCAGGCTGCTCCGCTGCTAAGTTTTCTGTCTCTACCTATTTTTGCACCTTTATTCTTATTGTACAGGGATGGTAAATTGGATCAATCTATCGATTTTTGTCCATCTCACCATTGGCCCGTCAAAAGTGGGGTAGGATAGATTGGTCCGCTCAGACTTGATGAATTACACCTACTAATTTGTTTAACTTGAAAATGGACTAATGGGCTATCTGCCATTTAATAAAAAAATCAGCAAAATAATAAACTTTTAGCTAATAGCCTAATATCTAGCACAAAATAGTATTCAAAGTTCAAATTTGATATAAAAAAAAACTTTTAGCAAAATAACAAACTTTTAGCTAATAACAAATTTTCAACCAAAAAAAGTAAAATAACAAATTAGCCTTCAAATCTTAATCACAAAAAATATTCAAATCATACAAAATAGTAATAATCTTCGATAATAACTAATAATAAGCCTACCAAGGTCCAAGTACTAATATCAAGCAACCAAATCACAACACAAAATCATAAACTAGTGTTAAAATCTTAAACAATACAAAAACATTAAACATAAATCAAACTAAAAGTCTAAAATCTCATAATAAAAGTACAAGTCACTTAATCAATTATCATCTAACATATCAAGAACATTAAATTCAGCCTTGGAAGAACCTCCCTCCACTTTTGCATCTTTGTGAGCTCCCCCCTCATCATCTTCATCACATTAACAACGAAAGTTCATTCAAAGTAAGAATATCAGCATGTATCAAGTTGTATAAGTATAAAAAATAATTAAAATTATATCAAATGAATTATCATCAACAAAGTCATGCAGTCAATTGGAAGTACAAATAATTGCTTCTACATTTTCAAGCAAGAGACGGTTCCTATACTTATTAAGAATTTGAGAACCAATACTAAATGCAAATTCAGAAGTAATTGTAGTAATAAGGATGTTCCACAAGTCTCTAGCCATTAAAGAAAGATCTATAAAATATTTGTTATTACTCTTCCACAAGATCTAGAAAATGTTGGTTATTACTCTTCCACCGCTGGAGTATATCGATGTGCTTGGTAAAATCAAAATCCAATGATGGTTCATCCAAATATGTATCAAGTTGACTCCTTCCAATTTTATTAGCAACTTGAAACTTGCACAATTTTTATTCCTAAAATGATAAGGAAAAAAGGTTTGAAACATATATAATAGAAAAAGAATAAAAAGTAATTGAATTAAAATGATGTCTGGAAATAAAATAAGCAATTTACATAAAAGAGGCTTGGTTTGGAAGAAGCAGTTGAGGATAAAATTTGATTATGCTTACGCTTTTTGACATTTGAAGCAGAATCTTTGCTAGAATATTGGAAGAAAAATATGTGCAACTTGCTATTTATTTTCTCCAATTTTATTTCCCAAGTAAGTGGATCAATCTTTTCATAACAATAACCCAATGTTTCCAACTTCATCCTTGGGTCTAAAATAGCACCAAATGCAAGCACAATACTTTATTCATCCCAATGCTTATCCAATTTCTCCATCATCGGTTAAACCATATCCTTGATAACTTTATCCTCATCTTTCATACAATCAATCAAAAGGCATTGAATTTTCCAAACTTGTAAAAAATACAAGTTGGAAGTAGGATAACTTGTGTCAGAAATTAAGCTTGTAATATCATGAAATGCCAACATGAATCTACAATTTTTTCCTGCTTTTTTCCACTCTTTCTCCAAAGGGTAATACTTTTAATTTTCATCAACCAATTGTAAGATCCCACAAACACGTTGATATTTAACAACACTTTTAAGCAACAAATAAGTTGAGTTCCATCTTGTAGGAACATTAAGACACAACCCACTTGATGCATCAACGTCAATTAACTTTTGAAGACATTGTTTGAATTTCACCATTCTACTCTCATAATCTCTCACATACTTAATGCTCACTCTAATTTGATTCAAGGCGCCATCAAGTACCTTTAATCATTCTTGAACAATCAAATTTAAAATATGAGTCCAACACACATGAAAGGATTCACCATCACATATCAATCCATTTTGCTAAACAAGTTGTTTTTTAAAGTATCCTGCATAACATAATTAGCATAAGCATTATCCAAAGTGATAGAAAACACTTTTTCTCCATTCCCCAATAATGCAAAAATTCATTAATTTTCTTAGACAACTCAAAACCACTATGAGGGAGACACATATGACGAAAGTTAAAAATCTTGTTATTTAACTTCCAACTTAGATCAACAGAATGGACAATCAAAGTTATGAAACCCTCAGTATTATAAATGTCTATAAATCAGAAATTAGATGTATCCTGCCGAAAATAACACACAATAATTCTTTAATGATGGTTTTTTTCCTTCTCACATATTCTCAACATATCTGTCTTAGAAGTATTTCTAGAATTTGGAATTACTTTAGAACACAAATAACTTATCAAATAGATCCTATACCTTTTTTTTTGTTTTTGATTAATAATTTAGTATTTAATATTTTACTATTCATATTATAATAGTTAACGGATTGGCAGGCCAACCAACCCCGTCCTACCTACTTCTGGCCACGACGGATTGGATTTTCTATCTCCCCCACCAAATTAATAAAAGGCTGGCCACTTTGTCATCCTTATACCCACTAGTCACACTTCAAATCTCTCTAATCTCTAGCCAAATAGTTATATTTTTTACGAGCATATTAGTAATATATAATTTTACAAGTATTAAGTTACGGTACAAATTATATGTATTTTCAATTAATCATAAATTGTATATGTATAATAGGATTATTAACTTTCTAATAATTATTTTAAAAGCTACATCTATATTGTGTTTTTAATTAGTATATAATATAATAATTTTATATCAACTGCATATTAAAATTAATAATTTTTTAAATATTCCGTTTACGAAATTTTTTTACCCAAATTATATAAAATCACATTTTCATTTTTCTTCTTGTCTGTATAATTTTTATTCTTTTTCTTCGACTAAAATTGCACCAATCTCATTGCCTCTTGACGTTTTTAATAATGAGTTAGGTGAAACCATAAGTTCTTAGGTCGTTTAACTTATTTTCACTTCTATTTGGATGTAAGTTGATAACGATCAATCGGCAAATTTGATCATTCCAACTGTAGTTTAACAAGTTGAGTTAGATCATCATGTTCATTTGGGTTCAATTTAACTTTATTCAAATATAATTGAGTTAGATGTTGACTTAATGAGTTTTAAACTTAATGAACTTGACTCAATTCAATATACATTTTTTTTTACAACCCAATAAATTTATATATATATATATATATATATATATATATATATATATATATATATAATATTATTAATAAAATAACAATCATTCTAATTCTATCAGTATGTTATATGTGCATTATAACTCAAAGAAAGGATAGAAGCAAAATAAATTTGTGAAAGTGGCCTTAGCTAATTCTTAATTGGATACCTACATTCAAAAGGAATGTGAACAATATGACAGATAGCCTAATATCAACAAAATGTTAAGTATAACTGTAAAATAAATCTCTTCAGCAATAACTGTCAACTGATATTCAATTGTTTATTGAATATCAACCGATAATTATTGTTGGCCAGCAGAGACAATAATATAAGTAGTTAATCAATGATTTATATTTCAATACATTTATGATTTGTTATACATATACACATAATATAAGTAGTTAACTTCTTTTTATAGTAAGCTTTAAGATTAATTATTTTATTTTATAAAATTAGTTACTTATTTTAGAGAAGTTAGATGCTCTTGTTTCTAGAAGGAAAACATTAATTAAACTTCAAATAAAGTTTAGTTTTGTGTTTATTGTTCTATTTTTGTATAAATTAATTATAATTTTTATTTTTCTATAAATTAAATTTATAATTCTAGTCTCTTATTTTTAAATCAGGACATTTATTTATTTTATTTAAATAACATCACTAAATTCAATATATAATGATTGAGTTGATCAGTCAAATTAATAAATAATACAATAATTACACGTGTGAGCTCATGTTCATCATGGAATTAATTGATAAGGGTGACAGGCAAATTAAGTGTCCACGAAAATAAAGGGAGAGGAAGAGAGAAAGAGAGTCCCCCGGAGGGGAAGGGGGAAGAACCCAGCTGTGTGAATGTGAACACTTCACCATTTGAGACTTGAGATTGAGACTTGAGACAGTTAATACTTTGCCTTGCCCTTCACAATTCAGTTCACAGTTCACACACATGGCTGATGACTATGAGCCCCTTGACGATCAATCCAATCAGTGGATCCAAAATCTCCCTGACTAGATTTCGTACAGGATGGATAATTAATGAATATTTCTTCATTTATTAACGTCACTTTTATTATTTAATTATTTTCATTTTTTTATATACATACTAGTATATTTTATAATAATAAATAAATCGTGTTTATATGGCACATAGAAATTTGAATAATACATTAGTAATAAATAATTGTACAAAACAAAAGTCAATAAACAACAACTTTGTTTTTAATAATAATAATAATAAGATGTACATTTTACATTTTATAGAGCTATAATAACTTATAAAAAAAGAAATAGATCGATGTAAGAACTTGCATTAATAAGAAAGATTTTACATGCTGACAACTTGGGGGAGACGAATGATGAAGTTCCCATATCTCTGGCATATATGTCTAGACGTACAGTACAAGCAGAAGAGAGAAAAAGGAAGCAGAAGAGTATTGGTAAAAAATAAATAGATGGTCCATTTAGGGTTTGGCACATGGGACCTTAGGGGCATTGGTCGGTTACTGGTTAGGGTTTAGGGTTGTGAGTACATGTGGGAAGAGTACGCGAATCGGTCACAAGGCGTAATAAGAAAAAGCGACACAAAGTTGAGAGACGTCACTGCTGCAAGGTGTGATAGTGGGGGCATAGCCTTATAGGAGGGACAGCAACCCTAGGTTAGGTTTCCTTTTATTTTATTTTTTTCTCCATTCTCATACTTTAAGTCACGTCCATCCACAGTTTCATGATTGACATAAAACAAATATTATTTTTTAATTTTATTTAATTAAGTACAAAATGAATAACCGCAAGGTCGAAAATAAGAACAGACAAGGGTGGAATAAAAATTAGTAAGTGATCGGATTCGGAACTACAAAAAAATGATTATTAGGGCAAAAAAATCACCTGATAAGTAAAATTAACAACAATTAATTTCTACTATTAATAATTGTTTATAATTTAGTCTAATAAAAAATAAAGTATCTCATTAAAATAAATAAATAAAATTATTTTTTTATAAAAAAACACATACAAATAAAAGAATAATGATACATAAATTATTGTTTATTTAAACATCCTATCGATACTTCTTAATTCTCTTTATCACTCTTTTCCTATCATATAATAAATTTTATCATACTTATACTTTTTTTTTCTCTAAGTGTTAAATTGGTTTTTTAGGTGGTCATCATACATTTTTCCAAATAAAAACGTTTTCTTAGGACTTAAAGTTGAACTAAGAATAAGTAGGCCAAAATGGATCATCGTAATTGACTTTTTTTTTTCTTAAAAAATAAAGAATGAGTTATTAATTGAGATATTGTATTTCGAGAATTCAAGTGTAATTTTTCATCAAACACATAAACATATAAAATAACATTGAAAAAATAATTTAGTAGGGCAAGATAAAATTAATGACAATAATATTTTTAGTCTAACTCTAAAGACAACAATTTTGGAGCAATATAATATTTTTTAAAGAATAATGTAATATTTAAGAATAACAAGCTGAATGCAATATTTAAGTCCAAGCAAAAGTATTGTGTGAACACATCTTTGATATAAAAGTTTATTAAAATCAAAATACGCAGTTTTTAGATGTAAATTCAACTTTTAGCAAAAGTCTTCATGAATTAGATTGTTGAAACTTTAATTGAACGAATACTAAAAAATTCATTTTTTGATTATAAGTTTATTAAATTCAAGAGAAGAAACGGTAGCCTAGTAGTGCAAAAAAGGGAATTGAATTAATGGATTGGGATTGACCCATTGAGCTCTTTACAATGTAAAAAACAAGCCTGAGTATTAGTATGAAGGGGGTTAAGGGTATATTGTAAGTATATCACGAGGAATAACGTATCGTGAGTATGTTATTTGATAAGATGTTTTTTTTTTCAATTTTAATTTTTTAAATTTTTGAAATTTGATTTTTACTTCTATAAGACTTGCACCATTTTAGTTTAATCCCTAAATTATTTCAATTCTTTGATTTTTAGTTCCTAAAAATGTAAACTTTATTCTTTAATCTTTTTTGTCTTACTTTAGTCTATTTTTTTATAAAAAAATTATTTTAACCTTCCAATTCATCATAAGAAAGAGATCCTAAACAATCTGAAGTCGGACAAGGAAATAAGCTGCATGCACACGCTCTGTTACTTTGTTCATTCACATAACCCTTTCCCGTTACATTGTCTCTCCATGCAATTGGTGGCTTCATTGGCTTCTGCTTTTGCCAACAGCGATAGTTCGCAGCAATTTCTTAGTTTCATTGTTTGTCTTCCCTTCTACGCTGTGTTATGCGTTAGCTTTTATTCTTAACTCAAGAAAATGCCACAGAATGAGTTGAAGTTTCACGATGTCAGCCTTTCATGATCTCTTCTCATTTTCTTGGCTTAAATACGAAGAAACTTTTCCATGCAGTCCATTCCGTTTTTACTTTCTTTTCTTTCTTCTTTATTTTCTTCTGTCATCTAAACAAAGAGAAGTCGTCACACTCCAATGACTCCATTCCTTTCCTTCTCTTATTTTCATTAAAAAAAAAACAAAGATAGGACTAATGTGCTACTTACGTAAGAAGGTATGCATCATGATTTTGCATAAAGAAGGAAAAATAGACGGTAATTAATTTTAGTTGCTTTGTCATAATTTTTTATGAAATTAATTTTGTTGCACTACTATTAAATATGAACGTAAAATTAATACTACCTAATTAAGAATGGTTATTGATACAGTTTTTTGTTTTGGAAATAATAAAATTCGCGTCATGTTTCTTAGAAAATTTGGTGTAATTGGTATGGGGCCCGTGCGTGACATGGTTAAATTACCCAGCTTTGCACCACAAGGAAAATGACATTTACTAAGCTTTTCTTTATAGGCAAATCAATCAACAACTATTACATAGGATATACTTTTGAACGTAACAGCCAAAAGATGGTTATACTAACACTGCCATAAGAGGCTTTAAGGAGACAGGCAGCTTTTATGGGTGGTGTTATCTCAGAGCTATAGTTTAAATATGACAATAGCTAGATATCAACATCGAAGCATAATTTGGTGATATTACTATCCCAAAGTTATCATTAGTGTTAACTTTTTATGCTAGTAGATATCATTGGCTTTACTTTCCACTTTGTAAACGGTTGTGGTTGATTGAAACAAGTGAACGTTTATTTCAAGCTCAAATAAAATTAACTTATTACTTGTGGCAAATGAGTTTAGGGATCCAAAAAGGACTGTTTAAGCATGTGGGGTTGCTATTCCAAATAGGTGTGTGTCTAATCCTTTTTTTCACTTTTACTTCTTTTGCTGCATGATCTCCAAAAGATGGTTCTAACCCATTTTCATCCTTTTTACATATTTTTAGTTATTTTCTACCTTTAGATGATTTTACAATCCCCCCCCCCCCCCACCCCCCAAAAAAAAAATAGAATAAAAAACTTCAGTACTTGAATGTATGTTATGTACTTTCATTTGAAGGTTTCATTTCTTATTCATATGTCCTATCCTATGTAATTTATATTGAACAAAAGTCGAGGATTCAAAAAATTATATGCGCCAAACAATTAATTGCCTTTTCCGTCGTTTAGATATATCATATACTATTAATTAGCAACATAATTTATCTAAGATTAGTTTGATAGGAGAATAAATTAGCAGAAAGGAGTGGTGGGTCCAAGCCACCTTTTGCAAATGCACATTATCTGTACACCACACAAGATAAGGAGAGAAGCCCCCACATGTTAGTACCTTTCTCCACTCATGTTGACTATCTTCATATAGTTAATTTAATTTCACTTAGTCAGATGGCACCTTACTACTACTTGAAAAGTTGGTGGGATGTATAATTGATGTTTCTTCACTGGTGTTTGGCTCACAATTTTCCAACATAAAATCAAAATCTTGCTTTTTATCATAAGCATATCTAGCTTTTCCGTCAAATGGAATGGCTCTAATAATAAAATAATAGTATGCCTTTTGGGTCTTCTTCTCTTCAAGGTCTTTTGAGGTTCTAAGACTAGATAGTGGTTATTAGACATTGTTCCCGAGACATGCATATTGAGCTTTGTTCCGATGGAAATGTTAATTCTGTGTCTAGTTGGAATGAAAGAACACGCTGAGGATTTTATTACCAATATTGGAATCAGAATTGTGGGTGAGATTGTGGATGGTTTTCATAATTATTTCCATATGGAATATCCGCTGTTGTTGTTGTATGGCTGCAACATTTTTTTTATTTTTCCAGTTTTAAACATTTTATTCTATTGTGTCTGTTTCACGTTATGTCATGCCTCTGGGAATGAAATTGGAGAATTCCGTGAAGGAAATGTATACTATGTGGGCCACTGCCGCTAGCGATGGTGTTAGTTGGTAATTCTGTGTGCTTAGTGAGGAAATGTATACTATGTATTAGACCCAAAAATTAACTGGACTGTCAATTATTAATAATCAGATAATATAGGATTGATTGCTTGAATCTTTAGCTAGTTCTAGAAAACAGTTTTTTATGAATGTAAATATAATTTAAAAATATAAAATAATTAAACTGTTGATGACTATATATAATTTAGGGAAGGAATTTAGTAGTATAAATCATTCAGGTTTAACACAGGATAATATGAAAACAAAAATATAAAAATTAACTAAAGTTAAGATCTGAGGAAAATAAAAGTGTAATAGAAAATCTAAATAATTTTTTTAAAACAATTAATAAGTTTAAGATTTTAAAAATATAAAAATAAATGTTATATCGACACGAAACCGCCCGTCATAAAAAAATGTATAATATAAAATCTCACATTGAAAAATAAGAATTCCAATTTATAACACGAGTTGATCGTATATCGATAACCATAGTATAGTACAATTATATATATATATATATATATATATATATATATATATATATATATATATATATTAGTTTTTTTGTGTTCATTAATTTATATATTAAATTGTAAATTGTGTTCACTAATTTATATATTAAATTGTAAAAAAATGTATTAGTGTAACAGTAAAATGCAACTATTGTATTATAAACTTGCTATTGTATTAGGATTCTTTTTTTTATTCAGTATGAAAGAATTAAAATTAAAATAATTCTAATTTCAACGGCCATATATTCAATTGAACACTAAAGAGTCTAATTCTCCTCAAATAAGGGGAAAATGAGAATATATGTGTATAAAAATATATGAATATATGATGCTTAATAATGTGGTTTCTTCCCTTCCATTTCAGCAAAAATGAGAAGAAAAAATGATTTTTTTTCTTTCTATTCGCTGTTGCTTTTCCTAAAATCTGTAGATTCCTATCAATAAAAAATATATATGCTCTTTCTTTACTGGTGGCGAAAATACATGTCCTTTCGCTTCCCCTAATTTAAGGGGTATGCTTACATAGCCAAAGCAAATGTATGCTGCAGCTTTGTTTCTTTTAGAAGAAATATAATAAAACCACACTTGAGAATTGGTATCAGATATTCAAAAAAACTGACATGTGTGACTTAGGGTTATCCTGCATTTCAGTGGTGTGTTCAATATATTATCAAGTTCAGTCACCAGGCCCAGTCAGAAAGAGGACACACAACACAATCATCATAACATGAAATAGGTCCAAAGCTAAGCCATTCAACTGGTCCTAAAGCAAATACATGGTAAACTTTGAGCAACAAAAGAAAATGTCCCCCCAACATTAGGGGGGTTCCTATCTGTTTTTGTAAATAACAATACCTCACATCTGGAAGCCCCCATTAAAACTGGATCCCTTCAATGCAGAGCATTTAGCCAGCAATGACAAACTGCATGAAGCAGCAGTTTGCTAAAATTTCTGTATGACAACTGAATTTGCCAGTCCTGCCTGCTCTATGGTCTGAGTTTCATCGGTTAGAATCTTTGGGGGGGAAACCCATCAACTGAAGCTGATAATTCTGCTGACCCTCAGGTCTAGATGCAGCAATGAAGGCACGGATGTCGCTGATTGTGTGGTGGTAATTAAAATGTGATATCAAGCGGGTTCCGTCAGCCAACCTGAGTTGTATTGATGTTGATGGTAATGATTGATCAACTACCAGACCAGCAGAAGGAGTTGGCGCTGTGACGGCTGCGTTGGTAGGTGTTGAGGCAGCAGGAGAGTCAGGAGCCATTGATGTAGAGCTGCTTCCAAGAGTTCTTCCCACTCCCTGAAATGCAACATGCTGCTTTTCGGGTTCCTGTAAGCATGAAAAAAATGCACTTATAATTCACACATTGGACATGTGTGATTTCAGATATAAGTAATTATGCATAACAAAAGACCTGGATTGCATTTCAAAATTCTAAATATCAAAAGCTCCAAAACTAATAAACGATGCTAACAAGACCTTGTTTAGATATATCTTTATAAGCACTTACAGGGGAAGAAAATAAGAAGATAAAATGTATTGAGCTTCTCCATAAGCTAAAACCAACTTAAACCAACTTATGCACCTTGACTTTCAGAGAAGTTAAATGAAAAGAGTTTCTATAAAGTTAAATTCATAAGGTGATTTTACCTTATGCAAGAAGCTCAATCCATTTTTCTTCTTCTATAAGTGCTTATACAAAAGTTTATCCAAACAAGTTTTAAACTCATCATGCTTTAATAGTAATTTGAACAGAGACAAACCAAATAACTCAAACAGAAAACTCACACGATAGTTCTCATTCCTCCGTATGAGGTTAACATTAACAGATGACCTCCTATCTTCAGGCTCAAGCTCTTTAGGACACTCGGATTTTTTTATGCTCTGCATTAAAAAATAGAAAATATCATTAAGCACAATGGAATCATTTTACATAACCAATAAGAAAGTTATAGTAGCCCAAACACATTTCTGGGGCGCCATTCTTACATGGTCTACAAATAGATTATGAAACCAACTCACAAAATACTTATTTAACAAAATATGCTGGATTTCAGAAAGGACAAATAAAAAGTGAAGTGATAAGTGAAATTTGTTAAGATGCTCCATTATTTTCTGAACAACATTTACCAAATGCAAAATCTCAATCCTCTAAAATCAGATTCGCCTTTTCAGGAAGGCAACCTCATTACTTCCAAATTATATTACCCTCAAATCCACTAATGGAATCAGAATCTTAAATACCATCACCTCTAAAAATGAGGCATTTTCAGGATCGTCCAAACTCCTCAATGGTCCATCATTTACAGTGAAACCATTACTCCAGAAAACAATGTTATGGACAACAGCCTCAGGTTGCTGATTATTGGTAGATCGTGTAGTTTCCCCTGAGAGTAACCTGCCAGTTCCAGTAAAGCTAGTTGACCTTGGAGGCTCCTGAAGCTGATCAAGAGGCCTTTCAACAGCCCCAAGTTGCCTAGCTTGATTGAAAATTTCATCCACATCATTTCCCTTTGAAGGATCCTGGACAAGCATTCCACTGGAGAAATAATGTACAATGGTTAAATACTCAGTAGAAAAGAATCAAATAATAAAACTGACTGGACATAGACGTGTGCATCCATAAATCTTTAGAAAAATTAGAAACACCAGTAATATTAATATCAAAATGTCAAACACTTTCCGTCAAGGTAGTCAAAAGTGATATTTCACCGAGTGTAAGGTGCTCGAGGTTCTAGAAAAGTAGAGCTTACGGCTACATATGGAAATTTTGAAGAGGATGAAGTGGAGTGGTTTGGAATTGGATGGAGGGAAAGGCACCACTTTATTGTTTGAAATTTTTAATGAGGTAATAATGGTGGGGAGCCCCTTTCCTTTTTTGGAAGTAAAAAACCTGAGTGGAGTAGATTACAAACTTATCTTCTAGAATTGCACTTATAAGTTATAATAACCTACTTTTAGCAAAAAGGTTAAGATGTTGGGTTAAAATTGTATATGACTGTTTAAAATATAAGTTTTCCATTCAAAACCATCTAAATAGGAGAGTACGGGAATTTTAAGAGTTAGAGTAGCAAGGAATAGTTTGGGTTCCCATCCTTAACCATTCCACCATATTAACTTAAAAACTCTAAAATGAGTTGAGTATCTTTTTTTCATTCTACTCCATTCATCCAAAAACAGCTTAAAAGTGAATATTTTACATACTAAATAAATATATTATACCAAAATTTATTGATATAGTTACCCCTATCTAAAATCTACACAAGTAGTTATGGACTTCAAAGCCTATCAATATACAGAAGCATTGCTATTAAACCTAAGAAGAAAAAAGAGTGCTTATTGGGGTTTCAAAAGCCCAACACCTATACCAGAAAAAAAAGAAAAACAAATTTAAACAAAATAGATTCAAAGTAAAAGTTCAAAACCTCTCACAAAAAGCATGATTGCTTATAATGCCTTAAGATAAGTTTTCAATTGCTTTCAATCCTGCAACCCAAAAATGAGTTGGACAAAAATCTAAATGCACATTGCATAAGTATGAAATCTAATCACTAATTTCAGATTGAGAAAGCTTATTTTTTTTTTTTTTGTAATTATCAAGCAGAATGCCAATATATGTGGCAGGAAAAAGCTCCCGCCGATCAAGTTAACCCAGGCAAGAACAACAGGGAAGAAAAGGTAGTCAATCAACACATAAAAAAACAACAGTCTACAATCATAAGAAAATAAACAAAACAATAACAACACCAACACATACAATTTAGAAAACAAAATGAAACATACCAGCAAAAATCGTAACTCTCATTTCAAATATACAAAAAACATGCAAGAATTTTATATGATTGGGAGAAGAAAAACTGTTCCACAAATCTAACTTAGTTCTTTGAGTGGTGGTACACCAGCACCGGCATAATTTAAGTCAACTCTAATAGTTTCATACAGTAACAATCGGCAACGCAATATATTATACAACACATTTATGCATACAAAGTGAGACCAATAAGTTGAAAACTAGAAGTTGCTAAAAGGTGTTTTTTTTTATTAAAAAAATTGTTCGTAATTATGTGGTTTTGCATGAGGATTAGCCTGAATTACTATTGAAGCAGTGGAATTGAAGGATTGGGGGGGGGGGGGGGGGGGGGGGGG
>CM023949.1:562227-576870 GCA_013407115.1 Glycine latifolia
TATTAAATGATATTTTACGTCAAAAATTAAAGCATGCCAATTTTAGTCTCTATATCCGTCGCTAATAGTTTTTGCGACGGAATTTTTCGTCGCAAACATAAAAAATACAATATTCTGTCGCAAAATCCGTTAGCGACCGAATTAGAGACGGATTTAGAGACGGATTAAGTCACGCCCAAATTTGGGCGTGACCCAGACACCAGATTGGTAATTTGTTTCAAAACTATGCCAAATTGGTAATTTTTTATCAAAAAAATACCACTTGGGTTCTTTTGCCCCAATCCTGACCTTACATTTATGTCCAACGGTTCGCTTAAATTGAGTTACTTAAATAATTAAAATTCATTGTTATCATTTAAGAGTTTAATGGTGATTCACTTTATCCTCTGTTTAATCACAACTCCAGTTATAACTTTTTAAGATAATTATATCATAATTAACAAATTTATCATAAATTATAATTTTAAGATAATTTTATTATAATTAACAAAAGTTATCATCAATTATGATTTTTGATGGGATGATAATGTATTATTATTTTAATTTTATACCGCTACTATATGATTTTTTTTTATAATTGATCTGAATCTTTGGATTCTTCTTACAGGTTACAAATTAAAATATAAATTCCTATTTTTAACTTAAATTTAAGAAATAAAAGATATATTTAAACCTAGTAACTATAAATAATAACTTACAAATTTTCTTTAGAAAAAATAATTTGTAGTTGACATATTTAATATTTTAAATTATTACTTTTTTAAAAGAGAAATAAAATAATAAGATTGAAATTGAAAACTATCCAATCCAAACAGACTACTTTAGATTGGATTAATTTTAATTTTAAATCAAATATATTGGATATAGAATTAAGAAAACTAAAATCAATCAAATATTTTGCCCAACAAAAAAAAGGATTTGATCGAATATTTTTTTCTCTCTCTTCAAAATGGATCAAAACCAACTCATAAAACTTCTAATAAAATAATGAAAAAAAAAGTATTTTTATGCTCTTTACTTTTAATCAAATATAATTAAGCTCCTTATAATCTTAATCTTAATCTTAATAACACTAATCCTAATCTTAATCTTAATTTTATTAATACTTAAACGAGTTAAGTTTCCAGCAAAATTTCCCACCTAAATTTGCATCCAAATCGAGATCAAATCCGTTTTTTATCTCCAAAGTCTCATAAGTGGTATTACTCCACAAAAATTGTACTCTATTGCGCTTGTTGTTTTATCATAATGCTCCATCTTTTCAAGAAATGCTCAGCGGTTCTTGTGCATATATATTGTTTCTATACAGGCATAGACTATCAAAAATGATATTTTCTTTTCTACTTATCATTTTATTACTTTTTCGAGTTTCTGATTTGTGACTTAGTGTAGGTGCGTGAAGAAAGGTACCACGCATAATAGAGGCGTGAATTGTGGTAATGAAAAACATCATCTGCGTCTTGGAATTTTTATATCGTAGCCTTCAGAATGGATACAAATTGGCCATGACTTTGGATTTTGATCAGCTTGTAATGGAGTTTGATGAGTGATCTTCAGTTTGCGATTTTTTTTTGTTCTTTTTCTACGCTTATCTTTTTGCTTTTTTAAAGTGGTGAAACTAATCTTATCAAATGTACTTTGTAACCGGTATTCTTGAGAAGTCGTGTTGTCAATGTCGAAATTGCGTTATTTAAAAGGATAATAGGTATATTATCATTTTACATTACACCATAAAGAATAAAGTCGCATATCTTCAAATCATTTTGAGGTATAATTCATTTTAACTCCTCCCTCACTTTTCTGATATTCTATATGATTTTATTTTTTTAACCAATGAAATCACAAGATTGTAACCAAAAGAAGGAAATTTCATTTGAAATTGATCAAACAGGGATATTTTTTGAATTAATCCCTAAATAAAGGTAAGTGATAATAATTTTTACAACTTTTAGATATGAAATTGTAAAAAAAATTCATGATTTAAGTTTTTTTTACAGTAAAATCATAAAAAAATCTATAATTTTAATGTTTTTAAATTATTTATATAAAATCGTAAATTTTTTATGACTTCAAAGTCATAATTATTTTTATAAAAAATGAATTTTGAACGAATTTAAAGTCATTCTAATTATAATTTTATATTTCATTGTTTAATTCTTTTAAAATTAAAAAATATATAATTAATATTTTTTATAATTTAAAACTTTAAAGTTGTTCAAATAATAATTATAATTAAAATAACTAATTCTTTTATAATTCAATGACTTTTATGTTTTATTTCTATTAATTATTATTTTTAATTAATATTTTCATAACCAATAATAATTAGATAAAATGAATAAGAAATTATTTTTAGATTCTTAAGTTTATATTTATTTTTGTTTCTAAATTTAACAAATAATAATAATAATAAAATATTAAATAAAATAGGAAAAATATAAACTTATATCATACACTTATCATACATGACAGTATGACAAAAAAATATAGTAGTAGAAACATAATAACATAAAATATAAAATTATAAAAGAAAGATAACAATACTCATTGTTTGTGTAAATACATTTTTTATTTTAGTTGAAAAATATATTAAAATTAAGTATGTTAAAAGAAAAAGAGAAAAATGGACTTACACTAGAGAATTATTGTGCAAGACGGCATGACAAAAATAGAGGAGTAGAAGCTAAAATATAAAATTATAATTAAAATGACTTTATAGTAGTTCAAAAAAACTTAAAATAAAAGAAATTAATCAGACTTTGAAGACGTTAAAAAATTATGACTTTATACAAATAATTAAAAAAAGAACTAAATTTATTGAATTTTGTACAACTTCACTATAAAAAAAATTGAAATTGTTAATTTTTTTTACAATTTCATATCCAGAAGTTGTAAAAATTCCTACAACTTATCCAATTTGGGGATTAATTCAAAAAAATTCTCAAGATAAATTCCAAATAAAATTACTCTCTTTTGATCAAAACCCCTTACCAATACAAACTCCAACCATCCAATGAGCCCCTTGATCATTAACTAAATAAGTTGAACAACTATAAACTAATAATGAAACAAATAGAATTTGCTTAAAGGAAAATTTATGTTACCAATATACGCTTGCAAATTAAGTGTGAGGTAAATTTTCTTTCCTAAAATTGTTTTACATCTCCAAAGTCTCATAAATAAAATATGGTTAAAGCATAAATAATGAGAGAATGTGGTTGAATGATAAATACAATCAGTAGTTAGTAACAACTCAAATCAAGGCTAAATCAGTTTTTCATCCTCAATGTCTCATAATTAAAATATGGTGAAGGCACAAATAATAAGAGAATATGATTGGGTGGTAATTTCAACCAGTAGTTAATAACAATTTATCACATGTCCATCTTCAATAAAATTGAAAAGCGTAGTGGTATACACACACACATACTCACCACTCTTGAGTACAAAATAAAATGGCGAATAAACATTGACTTCATTCAACAAAATTTAGACGTCATGAGTATATTGTGCTCCTTGCTCCAATATGGAGATTTCTTCCATGCTAACACATGAAGCCCATTCAAAAAAATATGTTGTCCCAAAATGGTTGTTGGTCCTCTATTGTGTGATGTGACAATTATGGTCTTCGCACGACCATGGTTGGTGGCGTCGCTGCATATCGTCACAACCACTTTTGTTCCTTGCTCCTATCAAAAGGTTTCTTCTGCGCAAACAAGTGAAACCCAATCACCAACATTGAACATTCCTGGTGTTTTTCGCATCCTCCGAAACGTGAACGCACTTCAACTCTCTTTTTGTCTCACTATTCTCTATATCATTTGTGTAGATAACATTCAAGTGGAAATCATGCGTTCAAATATCTAGTTAGACTTTTTTGCTCTCCGACTTTTTTTAATTTTATATTGATTTCAAGTTTCTCTTAGGATCTTTATTCTGTACTTATGGAGGAAGTTAAATTTATCCATAGGGAATATTTTGGTGAAATGTTGAAGTGTAAAAACTTGTTTGATAGAAGAGTAGCTCAGTGTGCAGTTTAAAGATTTATATTTGGAAGTCAACATGGTGCAATATCAGGTCATGCTAAAACCTTTGAAATATGATAGCTATATCACTTTTTGGACTCTATATAGGCTATTTACTTTTTTTTAGTTGAGAAGCTGATTAATTTTTTTGTTGTTTAATCACAATTTTTTGGCAACAACAAAAGCTTGATATCTCAAGAAAAATAAACGTATTTAATCTCAAGAAAATACATTCGATTTAAGTTTATAATAATAGGTCTATTTTTTCAATTGTTAAATAACATTTCCAAATTAAAATGTGACAAAAATTCACTTAATATGATAAAAAATAGGTTAATAATTTAATAAATTGTATAAATAAATATTATATTTATTTAGTTTTAAATAATAAATAATCTAATTTATCCATATATAATCTGTCCCGTGCATACGGATCATCTAACTAGTTATTAATCAATAAATAACTATTATTATTATTATTATTATTTTTAAAATAAGTATTATAACAATTAACAAAATTTATTATATATGATAGTTTGTAATTAAATAATCCTTTAAAAAAAACCCTTTTATGAATTAAGTAAAATCTATAGTTAAATGAACTATCATCAAGAATCTTGCTTCTAATACTTCATGCCATCGTGTGCTGTTATTAAATGAACTATTTCTTCATGTCCTCGTGTGATCACATTTTTTATATGACCACTTTATTAAAACTACCATGTTAAAATGATAAAAAAAATCATTAAGACTATCATATTTCATAGACTAAACTATTAAATATATTGTAAAATGTATGGGATGAATACAAATTATTATGCAAAACATAAACATGAATAAAAATTTGCAATTTAGCGGGCTGTGATCCTTATGAAATGCAGTCCAAGAGTGTGAAGTAGTTTCTCCACACTGACAGGGCTGATTGACCAAAGAGGGCTAATTTTACAAACAAATTATTGAAATATGGCTCTTTTGAAATATTTTACTAAAATAATTTAGACAGTGCTATAAGCGATTTTAAGGGACGGCTTGTTTAGTGTGATTGTGATGGTTAGTATAAGGGAGAACACCAACTTGAGAAGAATTCAAGATGGTGTTGCTAATCACATCAGTTAAGTTTCAGCTTTCAAACAAAATAAAAGACCACTTCATTTCGTGAGGTCTTTCCTATATAAAGACCAAGAACAAGGCAGTAGTTAAAAATGCTAGAGAACTTTCCGATAGGATTCAAACCGAGTCAAAAATTCTTTTCATATCCTACATGATCTTCACACCCAGCTTTGATATTTGAATCATTCGTCCCAAAGATTATTGATTAGAATAAAGTTGTTATGGGATTTGTCTCATCTCTGCGTAATCTATATTCTATGGTTTTTATGTGGGTTCTAATAGCCAACTTTGGATGCATGATAGAAGTACACAATAACTCTTATGCGGATACTAAGAATATCTTTAATCCGAATTTCTTAACAAATGTAACTTTTCCCCTCATAATGTCATGTCATTTTTAAGATATTAATACACAATTTTACTTTTATAATAAGACTCTTATATATATATATATATTTTTTTTCACTAAATTATGTTTCAAATAAAATAATTAATTCAATTTTTAATTAATAGGCATAAAAATATAAAATTTTGAAAATTGATGAAAAGTTATTCTATTAATTTTTTATAATAAGTTAAAAATAATAAACAAAATTCACAATACATGATAATATTCAATTAAAAGCAATGAGAATTATGTAACATTGAAAAGAAATATATAACGATTAAAATACATTTTACATAATTAAATACAATGACATTGAAAACAACAAAAATAAAATACATAATGATGAAAAATCTATAACATTACATAAAATTAATTTTTATTATTTTTTATTTTCCAAAACGTTCTCAAATATGATCAATTAGATCAGCTTCAAGTTCACGGTAATTTTCTTTGTCATGAACCTTTGCTCTCTTTTGGAGGTATGTTGAATTGAAACTAGGGTGAACACTCAAAGATGTTTCATTTGTCGACATGTCATAACCTTCATTATCATAATCAAAATGATTTGATATGTGGGTCGTTTGTCCTCGACAATTATATTATGTAATATAATACATGCATAAACTATATTCTTCATTGTATAAGCATCCTAGAAACATATCAAATAACATATAATTGTGAATCGAGATTGGAGTACTCCAAGCGCACGTTCTACATTCATTCTTGTTGTTTCATGTCGTTGTGCAAAAAAAAAAAACCTTTTCTCCTTGTAACATTGAGATTGTTTTCACAAATGTAGCAAAGTCTGGATAAATGTCATCCGCTAGATATTACCCATAGCATATTGGGTTTCATTCGCTATGTGTTGCACTACTAGCACACGTCCTGAGAAAACTTCATTAAACACATTAAATGTATTTAACACAATAATATCATTATTTAAATCTGTGATGCCAAAAAATGCATGTCAAATCCACAAGCTTTATGCTTCAAGAATGATTGTTGGGTTGACATGATAACCTCGATAAATTGGTCTTTCCACCCAACTGATTTTTTTTTCCATTTTCAATGCATACAATCAATGAAACCTAATATATCTACAAAGTCTTGAGCCGCTCCTATTTGTCATAGTCTTTTAGTGTCTTCATTAATGGTTGTTCATGTGCCTTTATCTTTAGAAGCTCAAGCAGAAGCTCGTTTACTTATGTTTTCTCATACGAACCTCCCGAGCATCTTTAATGGTAGATCCCAAATTGGAATCTTAGACTACTTTTTGGTAGACTCCATAGTGCCATGTATGATTAAAGATCTCAAGATCTCTCCCATTTTTTTCTTTATTGGTATATTTCATTTTGAGATCTTAGGGAGAGAGAGAAAAAAATTATTCTTTTTTAAATACTATGTAGATCTTAAGGATTATTCTACAAGAACTTATTCTGCATGTTGCAAATCTGTACACCTTCTTTATTGAGAGATCTAGTAAAAATCAGATCTTGAGTTCAAGATACTTGCTCAAGATTTTGCACTAAAGATGCTTTTAGGCCTTTTAAGGTACTCATCCCTAAATATGGCAGAGTTGCCTGATACAAATCTCTATAAACATTTCTTTACAATGGTTTCAAAAATCTGAATATACTTAACCACACTATTAACAAGTGAGCTATAAGCCAATATACGAAGAACACCAGTGCACTTTTGCAACAATGGTAGGCTATTTCTACGCATTACATCTACCCTCATTTGAAAATACTCGTGATGATCGCTGAAGGCCTCTACAACTCAAAGGAACACATGCCTTCGCATTTGACACTTTTCAGAGAAACAATCATTGAATAATTAATTTAATAACTCTATTAATCATAATTATTTATTAATAATATATCAGGATGATCAAAATTATCAATTTATTAAACTAGAATGATCAAATGTTATAATTAAAAATCAAAAGGATCAAAATCATAAATTTAGAAAACTACAGGACCAAAATTAAAGTTTAACCTAATAATTATAACATTTTTCGTTTATTATTGAAATATCTGTTTAGTTGTGGGTGATAAAAAACTAATTATTTTCCCCCTAGTCGGGGCCGTTAGCATGTTTGGGCCGTATGAAGCCCAGCCCATACAGACCCACCCAAGAAAACCGACTCTTAAAGTGCTTGATAATAATGAAGAGCCCATGTCTGTAAGCGAATCAGGGAATAGTTTGAGAAGAGTGAGTGACAACCCTTTCTGCTCCACAACAAGGTTTTCTCCACAATAAGGTTTTTTCCCCTCTACAATTCCTTTTTGCTTCTTCTTCTTCTTATTCTTCTTCCAGATAGGTTTAATTAGTGCGGGCTATTATTTATTTATTTTGTTTAATTTTCATTGCAGGGGCAAGAGGCTGGTTTGGTGTTTGTTTCATTTCACTTTATATGAATAGATATACATAGAAGTTTGAAGGGTTTTAGGGATTTGCATGATGTTAGGTTCATTACCTATATTGCCCCTCCCTGCTCCTCCTTCTGATGGAAATCTAGGTCCTCTCCCTGAGTCTCAAGTGATTGATGATAATGAGGAGGAGCAGAACAAATCAAATTCTGCTTCTGTTCCGGCGCCGGCAACAGTTGCCACCCACACCAGAACGATTGGAATTATACATCCGCCTCCGGACATTAGGACGATTGTTGATAAAACCTCCCAGTTCGTGGCCAAGAATGGTCCAGAATTCGAAAAGAGGATTATTGCAAATAACACAGGAAATGTCAAGTTCAATTTCTTGAACTCATCAGATCCATACCACGCATATTATCAACACAGGTTGTCTGAATTTCGTGCTCAAAATCAGTCTTCAGGGCTGCAGCAACCTGCAGATTTGGCGGCTGTGCCTGAATCCGTCCCGTCTGATAGCAACGGCGTAGTAGCAGCAGCAGCAGCAGCAGAAAAGCCAGATGTTTCTGCCCAGTTTTTTAAACCTGTAAGGAAAGTGCTTGAACCCCCTGAAGCTGAACAGTATACAGTTCGCCTTCCTGAAGGAATTACAGGTGAAGAGCTGGATATTATAAAGCTAACAGCGCAATTCGTGGCTCGAAATGGGAAATCTTTTTTGACAGGGTTGACAAGTAGGGAAGTTAATAATCCACAGTTCCATTTTCTCAAGCCTACCCACAGCATGTTTACGTTTTTTACTTCCCTCGCGGATGCGTATTCGAAGGTTTTGATGCCACCAAAGGGTTTGATGGAGAAGCTAAAGAAGAGCGTGTCTGATATGACTACTGTCCTTGAAAGGTGTGTGAATAGGCTGGAGTGGGATCGTTCTCAAGAGCAAGCTAGGCAAAAGGCTGAGGATGAGATAGAGCAGGAAAGAATACAAATGGCTATGATTGATTGGCATGATTTTGTGGTGGTTGAAACAATAGATTTTGCTGATGATGAGGACGAAGAGTTACCTCCTCCAATGACTATTGAGGAGGTTATAAGGAGAAGCAAGGTGACAGCCATGGAAGAAGAAGATATTGTTGAGCCTGGAAAGGAGGTCGAAATGGAAATGGATGAGGAAGAGGCCCAGCTTGTTGAGGAGGGCATGAGAGCTGCTAGTTTGGAAGACCGTGATGACAGGAAGCAGAATGAAGTCAGGGTTACTGAAGACCCTGAACCACCAATGAGAATTGTCAAGAACTGGAAGAGACCAGAGGAGAGGATTTCTGCAGAAAGAGATTCCACCAAGTTTGTTGTTTCTCCTATCACTGGTGAGTTAATTCCTATTAGCGAGATGTCAGAACATATGCGGATTTCTCTCATTGATCCTAAGTACAAAGAACAAAAAGAAAGAATGTTTGCGAAAATTCGAGAGACAACTTTGGCTGCGGATGATGAAATATCAAGAAACATTGTTGGACTTGCTCGGACCCGTCCTGATATATTTGGTACTACGGAAGAAGAGGTCTCCAATGCTGTCAAGGCAGAGATTGAGAAGATAAATGATGAGCAACCGAAGCAGGTTATATGGGATGGTCACACTGGTAGCATTGGGCGTACTGCAAACCAAGCCATGTCACAAAATATTGGAAACGAGGATCAAAATGATGCTTCTAATAATGAAGCCAGGAACTTTCTGGGTCCTGCTGCGCCTCCTCCAAGACCTGGTATGCCTTCAGTTCGTCCTCTTCCACCACCACCTGGACTGGCATTGAATCTTCCCCGTGTTCCTGTCCAATATTCTGCTCCTCATAGTGGTGCCCTTCCAATGCCTCCACCAAGACCCATGATGCCATCTATTCGGCCTGCTCCTCCTCCTCCAATGCCCATGAATACTGGACAGCAGTCAGTTATGGCTGGCCAACCACCCCCAATGCATCCATCAATTCCTATGAATAACCAAGGAATTCACATACCCCCACCACCGGGATCTCACTTCACTCATGTTCCAGTTCCACGACCTTTTGTTCCTCTTTCTGTTCCACAATCAGTCATGCCTATGATGCATCCACCACCTTTGCCTCAAGGAGTGCCACCACCACCGCCACCAGAGGAGGCTCCTCCCCCACTCCCAGAAGAACCAGAACCAAAGAGGCAGAAACTTGATGATTCTGCTCTGATCCCTGAAGATCAATTTCTGGCTCAACATCCTGTATGGACCAACCTAGTTAACAATCATTATTTTGTTAAATGTATATATAGCATTATATTTATTGTCAGTGCTATTTTTGTCCATCCTAACTGGCATTTTTGTTTTCATGACTGTAGGGGCCTGTTCGCATCAGTGTATCTGTTCCTAATGTTGATGAAGGAAATCTCAAGGGACAAGTTCTGGAAATTACAGTGCAATCTTTGTCTGAAACTGTTGGTAGTCTGAAGGAAAAAATTGCCGGGGAGATCCAACTCCCTGCTAATAAGCAGAAATTGAGTGGAAAGCCTGGCTTTCTCAAGGATAATATGTCCCTTGCCCATTACAATGTTGGTGGAGGTGAAACACTTACCCTCACCTTAAGAGAGCGTGGTGGTAGAAAGAGATGAGCATATTGCTTGCGTTTCCGTTCAAGAAGGTTGTTGTAATCTTTGCCTTATTACTAGGCATATGGTATTGATAGACTACATGATGTTATTTCCTGAATTTTATGTAGAGTACATTAGATTTATTGTATTGTGAGACATTTTGATTTATTTACTGCTGTCATGAAGACTGATGTTAATTCTGGAATACAGATTTTGGCACCTTGGCGCTTCTCTCTTGAGGGGAATGGGAAGTACTAGTAGTGGTTCCTTTATCTAAACTGATCAATTCAAATTATTTGCATCACTGATTTTTGCTTTCTTTTGAATTTCAGTTGATTCATTGCAAAGTTACTGATTTGTTTTTAATTGGAGCTCCTTTTCTGTCAGGAAGGGATCATTTACAAGTCAAGTTTTTTTTTTTTTTTTCATTTTCAGTGTTCTAGCAATAATCAATGTGGAGTGATGATTTAGGATTTTCTTTTTCTAGTGTTTAGGTTTTGTCTTATGTTGGATATGTTCGTACAAGAACACAGTTGGACAGTTGGTTAGAAGGCTGTTTGTTGCTCTGAGCATATGTACCTTTAACCAGTGTATTTTGTTTGGGTTGTAGTCACAAGGTTATTTTATTTATGTCCTTAATCTAGATTATTTCTGGTAATGGTTGGAATGGTTGTTGTTTTTGATTCTGCTGTTTTGTCACAACAGAAATTCTACTTGGACTTGTGGGAAGGCTTTGCAGCTTAGCCTGATGTGTTTTTGATTGGCACGAGGCAGATAGAATGGTCAATGATATTTTCTGCGATGTTAAAATCCCTATATTGAGATCTTTCACTTTTTTTTTCTTTTAAAATTTGTGGTGATGGCAGTTTGTACCTGCCAGTTTATTGCAGAATGGACCAGGTTTGGTATTTTAGAGAAGGCACTGGTTCTCGTGTTCATCGTATGAAACTTATTTGCAGCTGATCTTGATTAACCTTATCTTGTTATTTTATGTCCTATTCTGCTATAGTTGATTTGACTTTGTGCTTTTATTTAATTTGTTGCGCCTTTGTTTCTTCCCTCTCTTTTTTCTCCATTGGCCTGAATCTTTGCGTTTTTTTTCCCTTGCCGTGTGTGTGAGATTGTTAGTATGACTTATCGGATCCCTTTGTTTGACTGTTGACAGATTCACAAGTTTGAGATTGGTTAGTTTGCCAGCTTCAATGGTTCATTATTTCATTTTGTTCAGTAGGTTACTTGTGTTAACAGGGAACATCAACATTGATGGCTGAAGATATTGAATGACATTTGTTTCAATTAGGTGTAGTTTGATAGCCAGATTAATGTTTCATTTATCATAGGACTGGATAATAAGATGACCGTTGTTAATTATAATCGGGCATTTATTTTAGATTAATTGCTGCGTCCAAACATTGTCAATAAAGAAGTTTAAAATTTAGCTCTTGCTAAGTTGCAATTCTTATGCTCCATGAGCTCATTCTCTTGACAAAAATGAAGTTTTACAATGTTCTGTTGGTGAACCTCCTGATTTGTATATTCACGAATTATGGACAAGGAGGAGAATAAAACACATCATTTTGTGTCATATATTTCTGAATTAGGTTTAAGCTTTACATTAAAACTATTTATTTTAGTTCATATTCATATATATGAGTAACAATTTGTGTTCACTTTTTGTTTAGCAGCAACTTGCATAAAATATGCGAAGGACCAAATGGGCATCAATTTAATCGTTTTAATCTTGCTACGTCAAATGCTTGGATATTTGTGTCATGTAACTCAGTTAGCTACAGGATCTTTAACAGTGCCACCAAATCAAAACTGATAATATAAGGTGGCCCTTGGTACGTCCATTTTCTATTTTCATTTTCAGTGAAAATATGTTTGTTTGACTTTTGAAATATTTTCAAAATGAGGCTGAAAACTGAGAATGATAATGTATCGTTTTGGTGTTTTGAAAGAAAAATAAAAGATAAATAATTATTTTTGTTATCGTTTTGATGTTTTGAAAGGAAAATAAAAGGATGAATAGTTATTTTTGTTTTTGAATGTGTAAAACATTGATAAATTCATTTTGGAAAGATAGAAATTTTAAATTTAGTTACTATTCAAAGATAAATTTGTCTAAGTTTTACATATTCATGAATGGAAATAGTTATTTATTTAAAATATAATTTAATTTTTATCATTTCTTTCTTTTTTTAATCGTTGTAAGCATAATATTATAA
The DNA here is from genome assembly GCA_013407115.1 of Glycine latifolia. NCBI lineage: Eukaryota > Viridiplantae > Streptophyta > Magnoliopsida > Fabales > Fabaceae > Glycine > Glycine latifolia. The sequence goes on from CM023949.1 coordinate 574,955, forward strand.
TAAACATTAAAAAAATAAAAAAATAAACATAAATTAAAATAATCATAATAATAAATATAATATTAATTAATAAGTATATTTTGTCCGTTGTTTGACAACATTAAAAAAAAAAATTGAGGAAGACAATGGTAGAGTTTGGGACCTTGCAAGATGGTTTTATATTACGGGCCACATGCATTTTGCCTCAAAAGTGTCGTTGCTTCCTCAAATTGTTATTTTTAAGTTTTAAGCACTTCGAGTTCGTTCAGTTTACACGTGAGTCTTAGCTTCCCTTGCTAAGCCAAGAACCAAAGATTTGAAGCTTTGAATATGGACGAGGGCTCTGACGACAAAGAAAGAAAATCTATACCTCCAAGACTATACTTGTCCAATCCAATGTCCAATGAACTTACAAACTAAATATGTACGCCCATGTGTGTTTGAAGCTCCTACTTATGTGATAAATACGCATTGATTAAAATAGAGTTTATTTTAAACAACAAAAAGATTGTGATTTCATCTTTCAAAACGTTGGAAAAACCATATATAGGTTTTGTCAAAAAAGCTACTTTCGGCACTTGACCTTGATTTTATTTATACTCTCGATATTTATAAGTTATTATAAAAAAATAATTAATTAAAATTAAGCTTGATAAATTTGTGTTCTAGAAAAATAGATGCAAGCAATAAAATCCAATTAAATACAGGAAAAGAAAAGGAGTCGAAAAATTGGTTGGTAAAACAGTGAATTCCTTCCATTAAAAAATCAGACAAAGGAAAAAGAGTTGTTTTAGCCTTTGACTATTTAAGATTTAGTGAAATTGGTGTCTTGAATATGAATTTTGACAATTTTTTTAGTGTTAGTTAAATAGAAAGGTCAACTGAATGTGGATAAGATCAGTTTGACTTTGCAATATTAGTTCAATGTATGAATAGCTAATTCAAAAAGTAAAAATGATTCCTCTTGATTATATAAGCTTTTTTCCCTTCAAATAATTTGGAAAAAAAGTATTTTCTTGTCAAAAGAAAGAACAATAATATACTTTTTGAATAATAAAGTGACGAACATGTTTGGGTACAATGCTAAAAGTTCTTTTAAGAGTTTTTCTACTGAAAAAAAATTCTATATTTTTTTTATAAAAAAACTCTCAAAAGTACTTGTGATTTCTATCCAAACCGGTCCATTGTTCTCTTCTACACGTTGATAGCACAAGAAAAGGAAGATAAGTGAGAAATTTTATCTTATTAAAGTGACTAATTGGTGAAAGACATTTAATGTTGCATTTAATACCTAACATACACTTCTCTTTGTTGAAGACGAAGGATAAACAATGGCACCACAAAATCCTTAATGATCATCTTCAAGGGATGTTTATAAATAACAAAGTCTCTTGCTTAGCTAAGAGAAAAACTTTTGATAAGCTTATTATCTTGTATCAAGACATTATCTTCTCTAAATGGTAAAACTCTGAGTGAACATGACTCACAAAAACTTATACATTTGTCAGTAAGATAAAACAATTTGTGAGTTCTTTCTTATTTTTTTCTTAGTGGAAAGCTTGAAGCTTTAGGACTTTGTGTTCAAAGAACATCTAGTGTTTTGCTTAGAGAAACAAGTCGAAAAAAATACTCAATTGTTAAGCTTGAAGAGACTTGTTGAAAAGAATACTTGTAATCTAGTTATGGTTATCTTGGTGATAAACTCAAGGATTGGATGTTGTCTCAAGATGAAGATGAACAACTATAAAAACATTTATGTTTTATCTCTTTATTTGTCTATCTTATTTTATACTTTAAGATTGTATTTTTCTCTAAAATGTATTTTTTTATAAGTTCTAAACATTATGTTCAAAAGATTCTCCGAGAACATTTACTAAAACGCATTTTTTTAAAACAAATCTTGTTGTATTATCTTAAAACATAATTCAATCCCTCTT
>CM023949.1:576880-613455 GCA_013407115.1 Glycine latifolia
TATATATATATATATATATATATATATATATATATATATATATATATATTCATTTACAATTATTAACAGTGCAATTAGTCCACTTATCTCTAATGATAAGGTATTGATAATAAGGTACAAATAATCAACTTATATTCAATAAGCTAAAATATGTTTTTCGGGTCCTTATAGATATTGAAAAGTTTGAAATTTGTTTATACAAAAATTTTGGTATGTTTTTCGACCTTGAACTGTATTATTTTTTGGCCCGGAGCCAGACTTGGATGAATCCGAGCCTACATGACATTTTTTAAAACTTAAATAGGCTAAAATATGAGAGTGAGTGATTTTTGTGGGCTCGAAAAAAATTGACATGTATGTATGGATCCTTCCTTGCAAAATTTTGAGTCTTTTTTTCGTCCTAAAAAATTGAAATCTATTACTTTTTGGTCCATATGTAAGTTTGGGTATCCATACATACATGTCACTTTTTGATTGGTTCCATTAATAACTATGAGAGTGAGTGATTTTTGTGGGGTAAAAACTGCAACAAAATTAAGACCCCCCCCCCCCCCACAACAAATTTGTAAATCCTTATTTCCTAACCTCCTTCTTTCCTAACTTTCTTTGTCTTCTTTGAATTTAAATAAACAATTTCTTTTTATTCTTTTTTAAATGTTCTATTCAATTGCAATGTCTATCGCTATCTTATTGACCATGTCATCTTCTTCTTCTTTGTATTCCCATTCCTTCTGAAAACTTAACACTTTCACTTTCAAACTTAATGTTATGAATACCAATTCTAATGTTCTATTAGAATCAAACATCGTTGACAAACTCAACAACTCGGCTTTCGAATTCACCTCTCTCTCGAATTAGCCTGGTGGACGAAGAAGATGAAGAAAGTTAGGGAAGAGGGATTTACGAATTTGTGTGTTTTTTCCTGCATTTTGAGACGGTTTTTAACCCCAAGAAATCACCCACTCCTATAACTATCAATGAAACCAATGAAAGAGTGACACTTAGATTCGGATACCTGAACCTACATCCTGACTAAAAAGTAACATATTTCAATTTTTTAAGGATGAAAAAAAGACTCAATTTTGCATGAATAAATTTTGAACATTTTGATATTTAAAAGGAGAAAAAAATATTTTAATCTATAATTTAAGTTTTAAAAAATGCAACATAGGCTTGGATTCATCCAAATCTAACTTCAAGTAAAAAAAACAACATATTCCAATTTTTCGATGATAAAAAATATATCAAAATTTTTGAGATGAATTTTAAACTTTTCAATATTTATTAAGAAAAGAAATATATTTAACTTATTTATTTAATAATAAGATGTTACAAATGCTCAAATCAACTTATATAAAATATATATTATTCGTCTGTCTCTCCTTTTGACTTTGAGTCAAATTGAGTTAAACATAAAAAAATTTAGGTGACATCTTAATATATTGAACCACAAAGAAATGTCATTAAAAACCCAATTATTTCCAATACACCTCAAGGTACCGGTGTGTGTTCACAATCTTTTGGGCATGCAAAGAAGTAACAAACAATGAGAGATAACATAACAATTTTCACACTAATTAGCATTCGCTTTCGTAATTTGAGAGTAAAATTGCAACCAGCACGTTGGGATCTAAAAAATTATGCGGTTAAGGATGAAAGTGAGGGACAAACAAATAGTAAGATATAAAACATCTTGTCCTCTTACAATGACATATATGTTATGTTTTAAAAAAAAAGGACGTATATGTTACTAAAAGAAATGAAATATCCACTTATCGAAAAAAGAAATACAATGAATACAATATTATATAAACCAACGAAACTCAATAATACTTCTTCTTTCGCATTCAGAAGCTGAAAATGAAATTAGAACCATTAGTATCCTAGGATTCTCATTTTATGCGGTTAAGGAGGAAAGAGAGGGCAAGTGAAGAAAATGTCGTATTATACAACTGGAAAAACAAATAGTAGTCTATTTCTAAAAGAAATAAAACATCCAATCCAATATTATAATAAACAAGAAGTGTTCAGGACATTGAAACTCATTGCAGTAATTACACATTTAAAATTAAGTTTAATTCAAAGTATTAAGAAATTTTTTTATTAAAAAATATTTTTCTATTATTTATTATCCAAAAAAATCACATTATTTTAAATCATTTTTATTATAATCAATTTTATAAAATCACTTTAATCTAAAATGAGTTATTTCTCACGGTTAATCTCATGTAATTATTTTTTCACAGGAAGCCTTTTCATAAAATTACCCTGCTTGAACTTGAATACCACTTGTCTCTCTTAATTAATAACAGAGGTTTAATCTTGGGTTTAAGAAGTCCTGGTTGGAGGTAGTAGTATTTTTCTCCCAAGTCCCAAATGAGGAAAAAAAAAGGATTAGTTGAACGTTAAATAAAAATCATAAATATTTATTGATTATAAAATAAAAATGTTTTTTTTAAGGTACTGTTTCAGCAACGATGTGAAAGGCACCTAAATGTCTAACTATCCCACTTATGCCATACCATGAAGTATGACAGCAAAGAAGCAGAAGTAGTTGCTGACACAACTGTAAAGAGCATTCATTTCTTTCAACAATCAATAACTATGCCCTTTAGTAAAAGCTCTCTGATGTCTCAACAGAACTACTATTAAAAAACACTTTCTCAACAAACACCTCACTTTCCTTGCGATCCAATTAACCTACAAAATTGGAATTTTAAATAAATTTGAAATTACATTTTTCAAAATTAACTTTCCTCTTTCATCTAATCAAACAAAAAAACTAAATCACCATCGGCATTTTAACACACACCATACACCTCAGTTGCAATTCATCATAAATTTTTATTCTGTTCTCATGATGCACTAAAACATAACATAAAAAAAGCAAAGGAAAAATTAAGAACAGCAAAAAGGTCCACATGGAAAGTCCGAACCTAACTTAAATAATAATAATATAATATTAAACAATAAATACATTCTGATAAAGCAGTTCAGATTACACGAGGAGGAGCACAAAGGAAAAAAGAAAAAGATACCATTTACGAGCTATGACATGAACGAATCTAGTTTCAAGTCCTAATCTCTGTAAGTCAGAAAGAGATACCTTTTTGGTTACATACAAAGTCACAAAATAAAAAGTGAAACTATAGCTTTCCGTATACGAAAATCTAAACCCTCCAACAAAAAAAAAATGTTAAGAATAATTATACAAGTTAAAAAAAGTAACACTAGTGAGAAGTTACTGCGCATTTTTTGGTGAAGAGGTTGCGCAGGTTAAAAATATTACCCCCACTTCCTCCATCATTGCCGCCACTGTTATTATTATTAGTATTATTGTTATTACTGTTACCGTTGGTGACGGCGGCGGCGCTGCCGCTAGCTCCGACGGCGCTGTTCTCGTCGCTTCTGCAGCTCAAGTGGTGTCTGTAGCCAATGCACATGGGAACGTTCAGATTCAAAACCCTGGCGGTTCCTCCGCCGGCGGCGACTTTGCACCGGCGAGTTTTGGGCTTCTGAGTAGGCTCGTTGGAGTTCTTTCGGCGAACCTGCCAGACCGGGCTGCTCCGGCCTACGTGGACTCCGGCGCGGCCCGGACTGCTGGGCCATTTTCTGGACTTTGACTCGCCGGTGGAGTTGCTCCGGGAACACGGCGCGCTGTTAACCTTCCGGGTCACTGGAGCTCTGGCGAACAGCTTGGGTCGGGTCCCCGCATTTCCCGCGGACCTGCTTCGCGAGAAGGGCCATATGTTGATGTTCAATTCGGCAGAACTCGCTCCGCTTCCACTTCCACTTCCACTTTTTCTCTCTTTCTTCTTCACTTTCTCTTTTTCTTCGTTGTTGTTCTCTGCGTTTTTCTTATCACTCTTTTTGAAAATGTCCTTCCACCGCTTCGAGGATGAGAACGTGGTGGTGGAGGTGGATTCTGTTATGCTTGGTGAATGTTCGGGTTCCGGGTCGGGTTCTTGGATCGAAGTTATAAAGTGGGAGGCTTGGGGAGGGTCTGGTTTGTTGGGGAGGAGATGGAGAGGGAGGAGGACGCCGTCGACGAAGAGTTCGTCGGCGGAGAGAAGATTCGGTTGAGGGAAAGAAGGGTTTCGGAGCATCCAGAACTCAAATTCGGGTGAGTTGCAGCAATTAGTTCTATTTGGTGGCTCCATCATGGGTGAGAGTTTTTGTGTTTTGTGGAATTGAAGTTAGAAGAAGGGTGTTATGTGTGGTTTTTATGGCGTTTTGTAGCGGTGGGTGAGAGAAGGTTCTTTGTTAGATGTGAGAGCGTGGAGAGAAAAGGACCCTACTAAAGGCATTAAAAGAAAAGAAAGAAAGAGGAATGAATAAGGGAAGGAAAAGGGATAGCATAGATTTTAAGGGAGAGGGTCCATTGAGGTGGAAGGACCATGTGCCATACAATTTGGTGTTTTCGCAAAAAGATAATTTGTGGAGTTTGTTGGAGGGGAAAACAGGATAATTGGTCAGTGTGTAATGTTTATAGATAATCACCTCGTTATGCAGCTTTATTATCTACCTTTCTTCGCCAATCACCAAGGAAAACAATAGACAATGGTGGATATGTGCGGGGGTGCACATGCCATTTTCCCTAATGCGGTTTATCTGCTCATTCTAAATTAATTACCATTGTTTACTGTACTAGGAATGGAATCCACAATTATATTCAACATATAAAAATTGATTGGTTTTACACTTAATGAATATTTTTTAATTGATAACACATGTTTGAATTTTTTCTTTATGATTGTATACATGCTGAGTTTAAATTAATTTGTAATAACAATTTTAGTGTTAGATCTTGAGTAAAGATTTTGATCTCAATATCTGATCTTTACTAGATCTTTCAATAAAGGAGGTGCAGAGATCTCCAACATGAAGAATGAGTTTTTATAGAAGAACCTTCAAGATCTGTGCATAGTTCAAAAAAGAATAAATTTTTTATCTCTTTCTCTCTCCTTAAGATCTCAAAATGAGATCTACCACTAAAGAAAGAATTAGAGAGATATTCAATCCTATGTGATTTTATGGAGACTACCAAAAAGTAGTCTAAAATCTCAATTTGAGATCTACCACTAAAGATGCTCTAAGAGAATTAAGACCTAAGTTTAATTATTATTAAATGCATTTTTAGAAGGTTAATGAGATCTAACTCAGTTAATTAAATAACATGTGTGAATTATTGTAAATCTCCTTATACAATCTTCAATTCTTATCTATAAAAAATCATGTTTAGAAGGTATTGTTATCAAACTCTTCATACTTCGAGCTCCTTAGGACTACACCAATGCTTGATCCAATACTTGTTCCTATGTCTAATTCATCGGTCTAGGCAAGGTTGGACTATCTTGCAAAAGGATTCTAATGTTCAAGTCAGATGAATATTTATGATGTGTATCTTTAAGGGGTAAAAGAAATTTGCCTCTCATTCTGACATTTTTCCTTTGTGGATATGATGATTTCTGACCTAATAACTTTTGTAATGATTTTTGTGATAATTGGGATCAATCATTTTTGTAACATTTTTGACCTAATCACTTATGTAATGATTTCTGTGACCATTGGGATCAATCATTTTTGTGATATTTTTCTCAATCATCTTAACTTGGAATTAGGATGAGTTGTTGTGAAGGTCTTTTAGGGATATTTTTTTTAAGTATGATTAAGGTCCCGACTAAAAATTAAATTTATATCTAATCTAAAGGATTGAAATTTGTGAAAATATTTCAACCGAGATCCATAAAGAAGTTAAGTACTTTTATTTTAATTTTGAAAATAATGTCGAGTTTACCTCTTAAGCCATTAATAAGAGTAATTTACTGAAGCATATTGAGGATTTTATGTATACTAAGTAGTGAATGCATTATGTTATTTCCCCCGCTCCTGCTCCAGAGTATAGAGTATGTATATTTCTTGGTGGAATAATTTACGTTAACGTTGATGGCTAGCTCCGTAACATTTCCATCGGCTATGGCCGCCACTTGAAAAAACATTAATTTAGTGTGATCCACAAAGGTTGACGCATATCATTGCGTAAGATAGTATATTTTCAGCACTAACTCAATGATAACAACCAGTCAAGAATAAATAACAAATGATTAAATGTCGTTGAATTATGATAAAATTATTGGTTAACTATTTCCTTTCATTATAATCTCTACCAGGATAAAGCACTATGATTTTATTCGGTTGTTAAAATCTTTTGATATGGTTGTAAAAACTTATTAAATCGAACAAAAAAAGCTTATTAAATGTCACTTTGATTTTTTTTCCAGTCAAAATCTCATTTTGATTGAGAAGGAAGAAGTTAAAGAAATGGGTACAAAAAGGAACCTTGAATATATATATATATATATATATATATATATAGAGAGAGAGAGAGAGAGAGAGAGAGAGAGAACTAGTCTTTATATAATATTAAGTTATCGATTAAGAGATATCTACAATTAAAGAGAGAAAGAGTGATGATTTTTTTTTGGGACTTTATTGTATACTTTGCATAGACAAATATTAAAATATCGTTTTTTTACAGGATTAAAATATCAAGTTGTAAAAAATAAAAGTGGCATATTTGATTCATTCTACAAAATCTAATTTCTCTTTATAAGCCATTCTACAAAATCTATCCTGTTAATTACTCGATACACGATCAATTTGGAAATACAATTTTAAGATAGATAAATTAGGATTCAATTATTTGAAATAATTAGTTATCAGTTGATGTTATACACGGCCGTGGGTTAAAAAAAGTTCATTTTTATTCTTGGGAAATGTTTAAATAAAGGATTTATATGATTGGTTTTCGAGAAATTTTATATAAGAAAAAGTATTTGTCAAACTCTCTGTATTTATAGGTTATATTAAATATCAAATATCAAATATCAAATATCAAATAATTTTGTTAATTGAATAAATCCACTTAAGGAGATAAAGCTGTCCCATCACCTATTTTTTCTTATATAATTATATTTACAATACTTGAATGAAAAATCTCACCACTAAAAGTATAGAATGTATTTGAACATGTATCTAAAAGTCTTTTGGAAACCGAATAAATAGTTCGTCAAGTTTGATTCCCGAACAGTGATAATTTACTCCATTTTAAATATAATCATGTTTACATATTATTTAAGGTCTAACTTAATTGATAATTGAGTAAGGGGTTTGAGTTATTTTAAATCTTTTAACTCTATTTTAATTTTTACATATAAAAAATTCACACATTTGATTCCTATTTTTATATAATTAATTATATTCACAATACTTTAATGCATGCGAAATCTTACTTTAAAAAACAGTAAACGAATAAAATGCATTTAAATATATAAGTATCCAAAAATCTTTTAGAAACAGAATAAATTATTCCTAAAGCTAGATTCCTGAACAGTGATAATATACTCAGTTTTTGCATTAAAAAGTATAACTTAGTTTGAAGATGTATGATCAAATTATACTTTTCATTAATGGGACCGAATTTTAGAAAGTGAAATTACTTTAGCTATGCAATTACCTGAACAAAATTATTTAAATTTCTTGATCTAATTGTGACCGAATCTAGTCACAATTAATACGTACAAATTTAAAAATATCTTTTAGTATTATATATTATTTGTTCATGTAATTAGATTGTACGTAATAGGAAGGAGATCTAGTCTAAATATATTTAAGTATGAAGTATAATATATCTTTTTAGGTCAAATAATGAGGTATGTATAGAAGTATATCATAATTGACCGTATTTTTTAATAGACCTATTTTATTATGATGTAATGGATGTTTCAAGACCCACATAAATATTTTGTGAAGCGATTTTTGTAGTTTGATGGTCATAGTTTAAGTGGTGTGTGTGAAGGAGGGACATGTATGTGTAATGACAGATCAAGAAAAATAATCAAGGGGGCACCAGTGACATCTGCATTATTGTGGTGAGGGTTTGGAGGCAGCGTCCCTAAAAATATTTTTTGTAGAAAATATTTAAAGAAAAAAACAATTATAAATCATAATTTAAAGAAACAAATAATGAATTTTCTAATATTCAAAATAATATATATATATATATATATATATATATATATATATATATATTAAGTTATAAATATAGATATGGAGAATATATCTAGCATAAGAGATTTAGAATGCAAACTTTGCAAGCAAAAGAAAATCTTACTTTTATTGACGCACAAATTAAATCACGACTTATAAGAACAACGTTATCTATAACAGCTACACCATCTGCAAATCCCCCTGGTCCAAAATCACTCTCTGGTTATGATGGAGTGACAATGCCATTGACCATACGGGCACAAAGAAAATAGAGTGAGTAAAACAGAGCAAATAATGATATATTGTCAAAAAATTTCAAAATAAAGGGCATATTGATAATTTGTGTTGAAAATTTAAGGGGAACACTGCCCCTCCAACCTTGAACGTAAATCTGCCATTGTATATGTGACAGACCTAGGATGTTGGTCGGATACCAAGGTTACGCGCTTGAGGGAATTTCAACCGAGAGGGACGAAATGATACACAATTTCACAGCCTCAAACACGTAAACGCAAAGAGACTAAGTGTGAAACACAATAGCCTTTTCTCTGACCGAAAGAGATGATGGGATGAATTAAGCCAACTTATTACATAATTTAGAAACTCGTAGGAGTATTAGAGTATATACTATTTCAAGCTGACATATCGAAATTCAAATACATTTGTTTTTTTTATGGGTTTATGGGCACAAATATATTTGTTGCGTTACCTTTGTATCATGAACCATATTATGATAGGAATATGAATATGTATTTTTCTTCGGTACAAGGAAATTTGATAATTTATTGGTTGTATTTTTGCAATTTTAATGAATGGATTATTTTGGAAGAAAAATAGAGGACGGGGAAAGTCGAATCACACAATGAATTGCAAGCCTCGTGATGTATATAAACATGTCAGATCATCATATCATATATCATGGTACAATGGAAAATTGGAAAGGAGACTCCCGAATTTGTGAGTGTTGACTTTACCTCTATTATCACACATGATGCTCTGCTAAAAGCTTCATTTCCATTTTCCATCTCAATCACATGCAATCAAGCTTTTTCAGCTTCATCGTCCGTTCAAGTCCCTCGTCATTACCTCTTTTTATAGATGTCTTTTATCACTTTTTAATCATTAACTACTAGCTAATTAAATTCCCTTACCCTACCAGAAAAAGATATGAACACGTAATTCAAAATTTCTACCTTGAAGAGCTATTATTTAAATATCATTAGATATTTTGAATTCAAATATTTTTAATTTGGGTTTGGTTCAAAACATTAAGTATAATATAATTATTTACGAGTTTTCCTTACCACTTTTTTTAAAGAATGTTACTATTAATACTTTTCAATAATAATGAATTATTAATGCACTTCACTTATTTAAAATATGAATTTATTCACAAGTAAAACTGAAAACAAATGGTTCAATAAGGAATAAATTTGAATACTAAGTGGCGACTCAATGAGTGATGGCGAAGTTGATATGAAATTTGAACACCTGTGTGGAGGTTCAAACGTTTAAGTTAACAAAAATTTAAAGCAATGAGGGAACATGATTGGAATGAGGAAAAATCTAGCGGAAAAATCAGACGACGGTCCATGGGTGGTCACAAAACAATTTGTGATATATCATGAAGGTGTGCTTAGAAGTCTTTTTCTAATATAATCACAAAAAAATGTGATAGGTTAAGGTGTCATTTTCAATTTATATATTTATTCACTTGTTTTCTTATACAATAAACATAAAGTAAGATACTCATGAAATTCTTTGGTTTATTAAATGTTCAAATAAACTTATTTGCTTTAATAATAAAATAAGTTTACTTGATTTTGGATTGGATTAAATAAATCAAGTTTAAGATTTATAACCTTGACATTAAAACACACAAATAGTTTGTTTTTGGATATAATAATAATAATAATAATAATAATAATAATAATAATAATAAAATGTGTTCATTAAGTTTATAATAATAATAAATATAAAGGTTTATATTTCAAGCATCATTTCAATTTCAGTATTTTCCTATTTTTATCAAATAACTTTATTTGTTTTTATTTATCTTTATTGCACATCTTTTCATCAATTTCTCATTTTTATATTATTTTTTTCCTTTTAACAACATATTTTTTTACTTAATATGTATCCATAGTTGCTATGATTGTATTTGCAATCATATATTTTAAATCAAACTAAATATAAAAATTTAATATATAGATCCATGACAATGACAATGACCTACCAAGAGGATAAAAGATCTCAAAAAAAGAACTGTCCCCTTTTTAAAATATACTTATGGGATTATGGGATTATATTTGTTAAGGAAAATAATTTCACTGTTAACAATTTTATAAAAAAATTATATTAAATATTAACAAAACAAGTTGAAAATTTTAAAATTTACACGTTTAAATAAATAAATAAAATTTAGTTGGTAAAATATTTTAAATCAAACTTAAATTTTATATTTTCTTCATAACTTAAACTTAAATTTGAAGTATTTTAACTTTGTTGGTAAAATATTTTACTTTATTTTATTGTAAGATATTTTTTGAAAATGTCCACAAGTACTGACTCTCGATTCTCAAAGTCAAAAGGAATACATTAAAAATTGGAATTACCGTTGTTATGCAATGGGCGTAAATGGTTAGAGGAGCCCAAGGATAAACAAGCGGAAGAAGAAGCCCGTTTTAACAGCAACCGTTACAAATGGGGTGGGCCCAAACAAAGGACTTGACGTACTGGTGGCTGAAGATTATTGTGGAATGTGTGGGGTCCTAAATGTGAATTCCTGAAAAAGAATCGTCATGATGTGTACTAAGTTTTCAAGTTTATTTAGTCGCCCATTAATTATTTTTCTAAAACTTTACTTATTCAGTACCACTGGTACTTCTATTTATTAAAAAAATTACTAAAAAGTAGATACAATATCACGTAAATTTTGAATGTAAAATAAAAGTCTATTTATGAGAATCCCACGAGACACGAAAGCTTTGAAAATTGAAGACCTCGAAATGAAAAGAACGGAGTTGAGGTTTGTTAATGGCGTTTGTTTGGAGGCAAAATGATAGAGGCGTGTGGGGACAAAAGCAAACATTATTACATCAATGAATCTGGCCCCACTTCAAAGTTCAAACGTAGTGGTTTTTTATTTATTTATTTGTGATTAACATTTTAAATGTTTCTGTAGCCTGAGAAGTGAGAATTCAGACTACATTGTTAAATTCTAGCTGTTGCTAAAACTTAGCCACATGTCCATACTCCATACTCCACAGTTCTCTTCTCCAATCCAGCCATAAATTCTCTACATTTTATTTTCCACATTTTTTATTTCCAGAAAAAAAAAACGTTTTATGATTTTTATCATTAGTCAGCATGAACTTGAAGGGTCTCGTTCATTGTTATAGTTTTCTAGTAACTTTTAATGTTTGCAATTTTTAATAAAAAAACAATAAATAAGCTTCATTTAATTTATGTAAGGTAACTTGTGTGGGAATATCTTGTGCTCACCTTAAGCTATTTAATAAAATTTTGCTTACCCAAAAAGAAAATTAAAGTTAAATTATAATTGAAGTAAAAACTATATTAAAACAAAAAAAAATGTACTAGTATTTTAGTTTTCACGAATATTTATAAGTAAAAGTGTTTTGAATATTGTAATAAAACTGTAGATGATTGTGGCATTCTTTGTCGATTAGATGTGATTTGTCGGTTTCTCCTCGACTTATTTAATCTCGAAGGAATGCTCATTGCAATTTTCAAACACTTGGCTGTTTTGTTTCAATTTTGTGAAATATTCTTATTTATTTTAAGAATATTACGCCACTAGCTTGATAAGGCTATAACATTTGATTCATATCATATCTTCATACATGTCATTATATGAAAAAACTTATTGAATAAAATTAAAGAATAAAATCAACGTAAATTAGGCTAGTGGAAGTGATTAGTCTTTCATAATCACAATGTATATTAGCATCAAGAAAATGATTTATATTTAGTGTCTAACTATGTTTTGTTTTGAATGTTGATTGTTTTCTGAAGATGTAGAGAAATTTCTTTTGAAGAAGATTTGCAAATTTTACACAATAATCATGGGAGGAAACTTGCAACTAAAACAATGATTTAGGTTTATTATTTTGGTTCATCAACTTATAATTTTTTTAAATATATATATATATATATATATATATATTAGTTTTAAAAAATAACTACATAAATAGAATATAATTTTGCATCTTATTTTGAGAAAATATTTTGTTTTATGCTTCTTATTTTCATTTTCAATATAAAAATATTATCTTATTTTTTATTTTCAAAGATTTGTATAAGCAATAGTAAATAAAACTTATTATTTTTACTATTTTATATACAAACCATTGTATTTGTATTTAAAAGTAAAGATGAAAATAAAACTATTTCCTTAAACTAAACATGTACGAAATTTCTTTTTAAAAGAAAATTCAAGCTCTGTATTGAGCAAGGAAAAAAAGACTCATTAAAAGATGGGATAAGTTAAGAAGATTAATTTAAAATCAAAATTAAAATTCAAGTATATAGGTACATGTGTGTTTAGCTTGTAGATAATTTTGAAAATTAACAAGCCTTTACTACAATTTTTATTTTGAAGAGAACCATCGTAAAAAGATAATGCATTAATTACGTTATCGTGTTCATTTTCCGTTTGGGGTGCAAACATTACATATAATCATATGAGTCTCGATTACACCTACTCCAGACATGAGAAAAGACAAAGGAAAATTGGAATTTAGCTCCTGATACAAAGTTAACAAATCTTTAAGATTTTATTTTCATAAAATATTATAACTGAACAACATAAATAAGAAGAAAAAAAAAATTTGAATTGTCAATTCCAGGCAGCCTGTCAGTTTGTCACTAACACTTTAGATGATTATTGCTGGCCCTTGTTTACCAAGAGGGTTCAGTACTTAAGTACCTCAATCTTAATTCAATTATTTTAGATAGATTTTATGTGCAATTGTGTAGAACTGAAGTTCTAATCTCTTTCCTTTGTCTCCCTCCCTCCACTCAATTAGGTACACATTGGGGAGTTAGAGAACAGGGGAAAACTTTCAAAAATTGATCACTTAACACCATGGATCTTGCAAGTGATTAGGATAATCCTAAACTTTTTGAGTGAGTTGTAAAGGCATATTTATAATGACTTAATGAGCAAATTAGGTTAATCTAAACTTTCGGCTCTCTAGTTGTTGAACCAAAATAATCTCACATTCTCACGGTGTGTTTCCAAGAAATTTCGGTAATGTAAACCCTTTTTCCTTAGATCGTGCCCCTCGTGTGGCAGTTGCCTTCTGAAGCTTTTCGGCTTTTTCTCTTTTATCTACGTATAATCATCTTCATCAAGAGTCAATTATAAATAACACTCTCTAGGTCTTACATAATTACATATAATATATATTTTTTAATTTTCCTACTCAAATTCTCTCTTTAAGTTTAAAAATATTACATTAGCACCTTTTATGTGTTTAAGAATATTACACTGATACCCTTTAAATCTTACATTAATATCCCTCAAACTTTACACTGACACTACTCACAGGATATACGAAAATAATAACTAACAAAAATAAAAGATACTTGTATAATTACATAAATCCCGGCGGATGTTGCTATAAGTTGCTCTAAAATCAATCTAACCTTCTGGTCTCTTTCTGCAATTATTTGTTAAACATTTTTATGAGGAAAAAAATCTATTTTAATTTAAGCATAATATTACTGCTGAGAGTCTGAATCAACATATGCAGAGTTGTTAACATACTTGTATTTTAACATTTTTTTGATGTACTGTCGTATTTATTTATTTATTTTAACATTATAATTTCAAAAAACGAAAATGTTAAATATTTTTTCAAACATAACAATAATCATGAACACCATTTATTCGCTCCATTTTGCACTTTGTGGGTGACAAAAGCTAAAGATATATGTAAGGGATGACCGATTCATCCACCATTTATGATGTTAAAGCTTTTGATTTTTGAAGAGAAAATGGGAGATCCTTCAAGTTATATGGAATCAAGAGTGAGAACTAATAGTGTAACTGTTGTGTGAGATTCAGTTCTAGTTTTCTACGTACTTTATCCTTTCTCCAAGTAGAATGCAATATGAAGATCTGGTCTTGTTGAGATTCATCAAAATGAAAATATTGATGTTGCTAAATTGAAGGAAACTAAAAAGAATTTGAAGCTACCCTTTAAGAGGAAGGATAAACAGACAAGATAAGAGGTAAACAATTTCTTGGGAAAGATTCATAGGAGGAATGATGACAATAAATTCAACATCGTTGCTTGAAAACCACAAAAGAAATGGGTTATATTTTTTTTCTATCTTCTTCTATTGATGACAACACATGGATTGTAATTGGTTTGTTATTTGTTGTCATTGCAATGAAAATGTAATTGAGTTTGATTCGAGATGTAACAATAAAATTCACCATTAGAAAAGGCCAAAATTCTTCAGTAATGGGCAAAAACCAAATGCTATTCTAAATTATTACCATGCAAGTATGCAAGGTTACAACTTTATCGGTAAATATCGTCGATGACTACGAAAAAGCTCTTGGTAATATTAAAAGAAGATCAAGACACTAATTATTCAAAAATATGCAAAAAGAAAAGGAGAATTCACATTCCAAAACCTTAAGATTCCAAAATGAAATAACAACAGAAATACATGCACATGTATTGCTTTCAAACGAATTATCAAGAGCTAAGCACACTAAAAGAATTACGAAGGACTTGATTCTTGGAAATTCATTGAAGGTTTAGTTCATCGTAAATTACCGATGATGTAACTCACACTAATTTAAATGAATTATTAAGATTGATTGAGGTTCAAACATGAATATTGTGAAGTCTTATATTAAATAGAAATGGACAAGTTGACAACATATAAGTTAAAAAGATTTACAAATTTAGTTTCTTAATATTTTGAGTTAAGATTTACAAATTGTTTTTTTATCTTCCTAAGTTTTCCAATAGTCCATTGTAATTTTCTTGTTCTGTTTGATGTTTATAGAAGTAAACTAAAGGAATTACCAAGAGTTTGACTCGTTGTAAATTAT
Organism: Glycine latifolia; assembly: GCA_013407115.1. Classification (NCBI taxonomy): domain Eukaryota; kingdom Viridiplantae; phylum Streptophyta; class Magnoliopsida; order Fabales; family Fabaceae; genus Glycine; species Glycine latifolia. The sequence goes on from CM023949.1 coordinate 592,029, forward strand.
TGAGGGCTTAACAAACTATGATTTCAACAAATTACCATGCCTAATGTAATTAATCCTACTTTTTTGTGTGTCTAGAAGTCCACAAAAGGAATTGCAAGAACTTAGATCTCGGTAATTTACCCAATGCATAGTCCATTGTAAGTTACCAAGTGTCTAGTCCACTGTATTTAAACAAATTACAGATGGCTAAGCCTGCTATAAATTACCAAGAGTATAACCTACTGTAATTCAATGGATTACCAAAGACTTGACTCACTATAACTTTTCCCTCTTCCTTTCTATGTTTTGCATTCATAAGGAGCTTACTAAGGATTTGACCCTCGGTAATATTAAGGTCTTAACCCATAGTAAATTACTGAAAGCTTAGTCTTCACTAACATACTTTTATTTTTGTAAATAGTCTTTAATAACATACTTACACAACAAAAATCAATTTAAAATAAAATTATTGTCAATTAAGTTTTCAATAACCTCATTGAAGCCTAAGCCATCTGAAATTTGACAACATTATACCGAGAGTTAACTTCTCAATAGGATAAATTTACAACAGGAAAAATAATTGAAGCAATTATTGAAGACATGGCGATCTTCGATAAAAAGCTCTTTGTAATAGGATATATTTTGTAGTGTAATTACTAATTAGCTTTGTTTATATGATAGGTTTTTTGGCCCCTTGTGAATGTAATTGGATTTGATTTAAGGTTTATTGTTACCTCTGTTTGGGATTCTTAAAACCTTCATCAAAACATCTATTATGGGAATAAAAACTAGAAATTATAAACTAATATTTATTTAAAAGGTCAAATGATTTGAGTCTGCCATAACACAAAGATACATAATCAGTCCACAACAAAAAGCATCAATAGATACAACTTACAAGTCAAGAACCACCAAACTTCAAAACAAAAACCAGTAAAACTTGCATCGATCTATTCTTTCTCATTTACTTCGAAATTTGGTTTTTTATGCACAATGATGCAAAACTTTTAGATGTGATAGGAACATCAAAAGTTCTCCCGAGGGGGGGGGGGGGGGGGGGAGAGGGATGGATTATCGCAGTTGTCAGACGAGGATGTTCCATAACGTGGTAAGTGGAACAGTCCAAAAAGCACAAATAAGTAAGCATGGCATGTGAAAGAACAAGGTTTGCATGCATATAGAAGCACCCCTCAAGACCAAAAGATAAACCATGGCATGCTGTGTCTTGGAGAGAAAAAACCTGTCCTTTTCAGTTTCACACATTCAAAGCTACAGTAACTCAGTCAATGCAAACACATCACTGAAGATGCCAATTTGGTGCAAAAGGAAAAGAAAGATAACAATAATCGAAACGGAAAACATCAATAAATTGAATGCTTGTGCTCATTTTATTACCTTCCAAATCACCTCAATTAGTCATCATATATAGGACATAACATATACTCATGTACCATACCCCCACCAGAGGTTTCGAGTTATTTCAGCTTAATCAAAGGTTTGAAGTTCGAATTTTGAACATGTATGTAGTTGCATTAAATATTTAGAAAAAGAGTCTTGCTCCTCACAATGATCCTACGCATTTCGAACAAGATTACCAAGACAAAAAAATACCATACCCCCAAAAGCTTAGTGTTATGGACCCAACCCTACCCCATGTTGGCGAGACATAAAATAAGTCATGTGCACGGTTCAATAAAGTCCAATACACATTTATGAGTCACAATTCACGAAACCTTTCAATTTGTTTAAGTTAATTAGATATGGTTACCAAGTCATGGTACTGAATCAGTATTCTCCGTGGCTGTATCTGCATGGATGAATATGTGTGAGAGGAAAGAAAGCGAGTGATGTTTTTTCAGGTACATTTAAATATTTACTACGAACCAAATTCATAAAGCGTCAATTGATTTGTCACAGACACAGCCAGCAACAAGAAATCCTTCCCCTTAAGCCCACCACGTTTGATCGTCAACGTCTTACTAGCTGTACTATGTAGTCACCCCAAAAAGTAGAAACCCATGTTTGATAATGCAATCATATAATTCGTTGAATCTTATGATTCCAACCACCCTCATATAAATCTTTCACGTAACCTTCTATAGTATGCCACTTGGGCTTATCTCCAATCATCAAGATAAATATTTTATATATGTAGATTTTAGTTGAGCATTTACGTTCAGAATTTATAGCAGACACAATTTCTGAATTTTTTTAACAACCATACAATATGAAAATCAGAAGATAGGAGCACGATTTGTTCAAGTTTTTCTGTGATGAGTGTAAGCATGTAAGGATACAAAATGAGCTACTTTCAGTTTAATCACTTGAGTAATCGAATTTAGTTGTGTTAAATATGGATAGACAACTTTATATGCTGCCTTATCCAATTCGAGCAAAATTATTTCTAATGAAAATGCATGTAGTATGTGAAAAAAAATGTTAATTTTCAAATAGTCATTTCTCTTATACATCCTTTCCCTTGTTATACATATACTAGTAGGCACAAATGGTAGTAGTTTTTGTCCTTAACCAAATGGTTTAGGATCACATTGTGTGTACTCAAAGTCTTCGAAAAATATTAATCACTAATTCGGATGATGAATTTATTTCATATCAATATCCTTGTCAGCAAAAATAAATAAATATTCTTCCTTATTATTGCAGAGTGCAAGTCTGGTTTTTAAGACCTAGGAATGCAAAGAATAACTATGTATGATTTTAATTCATTATTTAATAATTATTATTATTATGATTTAAATTATTTAATTATAATTTTTTTATTAATATATTATGAAAAATGAGTGTATTATGATTACATACCAGTTAATGACATCTCAAAATGTGTCTCTTTCTACCATTGAGTGCGTTGATAATTGACACATTATTTTAGCTTAATCGAGTTCGAATCTTAAAATATATAATTAAGTTAAATATTCTGAGAAAGAGTTTATTATCTATAATGATCTGTTTGAGCAAGATTACCTCTCCATTGGATTAGATTAAAAATAAAAACTGCCTCTTAAAATTTTTGGCTGCCATTAAAGTTGAGTCAAAATCATATAAACATTCACATGATTGAATTTAATTATCATGCCAACAGACAATGGCACCGGTGGGCAATCACTAGACTATAAATATTTTTTTAATCAAACACTAGACTAAGTTTGATTTTAACATTTTGTCGAAAATACTTATTTTCTTTACCGAGATTCTCTATGGTTAATCATCAACCATGGAAAGAGTGAACAAAGACCAATTAAGGAGACACATGCTATTCACAAGCTTAGAAAATTGGTTCAAACTTTGGTATAGCGGTCTTATATGTAATTGCTTTGGTCTTGGTGGGAGAGACTAGAGAGGATTTAGAATCGGGAGACAAATGGTTTTGATCCTATTATGTAATGGTGGGTACCCCTTAAGAAAGTTTCAACCCTATCCCCTTAACATTCATGACTACAAAAAGTAGGAGAAAAATCAATAAACTGAAACACATTTATCATGTATCACCGTTTCAAATACTTAAAACGTGATCTACTTGGAGGCAATAGTGTCGAAATTTTGATTTTCCACCATGTTACCTTTTCTCTTATTCCTACCCTTGTATTTGCACCTTATATTTAACTCGATCAAAAACTGAAACAATGCGCAAATTACAAGTGTATCTTTAGACTTTACTGGACTAACTCATTACTGACAAGACTGTTCATCTACCTTGGAGGCTGGCTCATTACTCACTTCATCTATCTTTGGTGGACTGCCCAACTTGAAATTCCTCTATCAGGATCTCAAAACTCTTAATTGGCCAAGAGTTCTAGAGGAAGGAGACAATATTTGATTACAGAAAATTGATCAAAGTGATTTGAACACCGGCAAAGAAAATCACTTAAAGTACTAGTTAAAAGAATAAATTGCATGATTGTTAAGAACTTCGGAAGAAATTATCAAGAGATCTCATCATAGTAAATAGTACTCTTGAAATTTTGGTCTTTATTCAAATCAATTGCATTAATGCAATCTACGTAGCTATCCAACGTAACTGACCTCATATATTGGGATAAAGCTTTTAGTTGCTAGTATAATAGGCAAAATCGGAATGATTGTCATGAAAATAAATTGCTGATGTTGAATGCAACTTTTGAGTTGACCAATTCATACTCATCAACCAACTCAAGAATCATTAGCTGGTTAATTTCAAAAGTAAACTCAAACACTAGCTAGTCACAGATCAAATATATATTGAAAGATCCCAAAAAACAATATGAATTGCCACCGTCAAAACAAGGACCTCATATTATGCCTAAGCTTGTGCTTCAAGCTCCAAGAGTAGAGTGTGATTAATTACTTCAGATCCTGGGCCAGAGAATTGAATTGGACCTACACAACGAAAACATTATCGTGATCAACAAACTTAGATCATAGTGCAAATAACTCCAATCACTCCAGTTCAACATAAAGTAGATTTAAACCAAGGCTTCAGTGAAGGCAGCGGAAACATAGGTGAAATAATAGTCTATATATAAAATACCTGGACTGATGTAGCAATTCTTCAGGGCCCATTCATCACGCAAGGAGGCAAACTTTTTGAAGGGTGCCCCTGAATGATCCAGCATGAAATATATTCAGTATCCAAGATAACTGGAGTTGATATTAGAAGTTTAAAAATGCAATTGGTATAGTATTCAATATTGTAAAAAAACTATATTTTAAATAATGGACAGTCTAATATCCAGACACTAATGTCTGCGTGACACAGTATATCATGGTGACGAGTGAAAAGAAATAACAGAAGTTAGTTTTTTGTACCACATCTGAAGCTATGAAATAAAATATTTTACCCTCCCTTTCATTTCATTTTTCTGGTTCAATATGGGTAAAAAGTGTAGTTCACTAGCTACGTTAGTGGACTATTGAGCCCAAAACAACGAAGTTTTCATGAATATATGTTTACCTTCAAGCTCCACCATTGCTTTCTTGATCACAGGCTTGAATTTACCTACAAAGAAATTACACATTTGTAAACAAAACTATGGACAAAGCATTCACATAAATGCAACATGTACAGACTTTTCATGATTCATATAATAACCAGGGTTATTAGAACAAAAACAAGAGCAATATTGAGTCCAAAAATATGCAGGAGAAAATATTTCTAGCATAAGATTCAGTTTGTTTTAATTATGTTGGACTCAAGAAAAAAATTACACTGAATTATGAATAAATATAGAAATAATCTGATTTTTAGGCCAGATTTAGTAAAAACATGGAATAAAAATCTGACAATTTAGGCTATGTTCGGCAAACTAACTATTAAAGTAATTGAAAAATGTAAAATGACAGAAAAATAATAAAACCATGATTTATTTTTAAAAAAAAGTAACAAGAAAAATGAATAAATATATTGAGGAAAAAAGAGGAAGAAAATATAAAAGTAGAAGTTAGTATTTTAAAAAATGTTATTTCAAGTAACATTTCAAAAAACGCTAGAAAGCTATTAAAAAAAGCTTGTTTACCGAACAGTCAAACAAGCTTTCAGCTAGTAAAAAAAAAAACTAGAAACTAATTGAAATGCCTTACCGAACATAGCCTTAATTCCCATTTACAAGTCTGTAACATAACTTATATATTACTATTAACTGTCACATAATAACTGATGACTGCCTAATCTGAAATTAATATAAAATAACTGTAATAACTTCCTAAAACAGAATTATAAGTTTATAACTGCTGAAGTCAGATTTTGGCCTATCAAAATACAACAATACAATAGAGTACGGTATGTACACTAATTCAGAAAATAGTCATTGGTGTAAAGCACAAGGTCCCAAAGATCAAAGTGTGTACCATGCCTCCTCTCCACATCCATCAGTGAGGTGAGTGCAGTTCCACCAACAGTCCATTCTTCTACTGGAGCACATAAATTCCCAACCTGATCAAAATGTCAAAGCAAATTAAAGAACTAGGTTGGTGACTTCAATATTACAAAACAAACACAATTTCAAAGTACAATCAATTATCAATACCAATCTAAGAGATATTTAAGTAGATATCAAAAGACTAAGGCATGAAGAGAAGCACAAACTGATGATATTAGTCCAGTCTTCCCACTATGAAGGAGGGCTCCAGCACCATAACCCAGAGCATAGCAATAAGTAGCATCAAAATTAGTAGGCAAGCCACATCTCCCTTCATAACTGCATATTTTAAATGAGTCAGTAACTACAAACTCTAACATATAAACTCATTTAAAAGATCACACATAACATGTATGATCGAGAGAAACTTTAATCCAAGTAAAGGAGAATAAAAATTGTCCCTGGAAATTTTTTTTGATTCACAGCAATATGTATTAGAATTTACTATTCAATAATAATACCAAAATTAGATAAAATACCCGAAGAAGTGGGATTGCCCTTTAAATTCGCCTTTGTATTTTCCTTCTTGCTTTCTCTTCTCCAACTCAGTTTCAACCATTTGAATAAGCATTTTCTCTGTTTCTATTTTGGCAACCTAAATGGGAATACAGGCAAGATTAACATTGGTGCTGATTCAAATTGGATAGAGGAGCCAAATCAACACAGCAAGATAGCACTATAACAACATTAGGCACCTGAACATTTCCATGTGGATCTCTTTCAAGCATCAATTGTTCTTGAATTGCTTGAGGTAAAAAGTCAAAAAGCTTCAACGATTGATCAGTGAGTTTCTTCTTCCACAACCCACCCTCATCCACAGTATCATGGGCAAGAATTTCATTTAGTTCTGCAATAAGATGCTGGACCTGCATATAGCACAATACCAAGTACAAATGAGTATCATCAGAAGTGTATTCATACTGGTTGTACATGAACAGCACTAAAAAATAATTCCAAGTGCATAGAGGGAAACACAGGTAAAAAAGTTGTGAAAACTGTGCAATGTGATAGATACCTCAGGTATGAAATCAATTAGACCTTCAGGGATAAGAATGACACCATAGTTGTAATTAATTCCAGCTCTTTTACAAACAACATCTACGATATAGTCAGTGACATTTTTCAATGTCAGCTTCTTTGCAGCAACCTGAAAAGTGTATTTATGGGTTTAAATCAATTTTTTATAAAAGCAAACTTTAATCATGATATTAACACGGAAGCATTTTTTTTTAATTCATCTACCCCTAGCATGTAAAAACACTAGATAAATTGAACAAATATGAGGAAGTGAGGAACCTCTTCTCCAATAACAGTAATGTTTGGATGAGTTTGTAAAGCACATTCCAGCGTAATGTGTGAAGCCGCACGCCCCATAAGCCGCACAACTGCAGACAGATGATCTCATGTGTCATTGTTTGAAACCCAATGGAGCAATAATGAAAGCACACACAATCATACGATAGATGGATATGTTAGGAAATCGAGGGGGTCAATATCGGGGAGATTTACACCAAGTAACCATATAAGTGAATTAGACACCACACCTTAACCCAAAACCTTAAGGCTCAGGTTTATGGGTCTTCTCCTCACTTATATGGTGTTCAACTTTTCTATTTCTATCCGATGTGGGACTTTAACTCACACTTGAACTCCAACAAATCTCCCCCTCAAGTGTGAGTCTCTTCCACATGGTAGCCTCCCCCTCGAGCGGAAGCCATTTATCTTGTACCTCCGCAACACTACCTCCGCAACACTTTGCGGGACTCGCTGCCCGATCTTCATGCATGCCGAGATCCATGCATGGACTCACTCACTCGTCAGGATGTATCTCCATGTTCGCCTTCTTACTTGTTTGAGCCGGTCACCAAATCGATCCACCATCGGCTCTGATACCATTTTGTTAGGAAATCGAGGGGGTCAATATCGGGGAGATTTACACCAAGTAACCATATAAGTGAATTAGACACCACACCTTAACCCAAAACCTTAAGGCTCAGGTTTATGGGTCTTCTCCTCACTTATATGGTGTTCAACTTTTCTATTTCTATCCGATGTGGGACTTTAACTCACACTTGAACTCCAACAGGATAAATATACAGAGAGAGAGAGTGAGAGTTAGAGCTATAGCCTATAGGCTGGTGAAAGCATGGCGCCTAATGTCTAGCATATAAATTGAAGCATCAATTTTTTTTAGGAACATCACATTTCATTTAGGTGCTAATAAAGAATCTCAATGAAGTACAAAACTAAGGATTTTGATGGCTTTGTTGGCATTCATGTAATTATCAATGATTTGATAAAAAATGCCATGAAATTAAATAAACTCTTCAACAGCACAAAAACAAGAGTTGTAAAATAATTCAAGAGAATCAGAATTCAGAAATAGAAAAATCACATAACAGAATTATTGACATAAGGCAAGCATAATGAACAAACTAGCCATTTCTCTCTCTAAAGTAAAATGTGAGACATCTTACAAACAAAGGGGTGACAATAAGAATACAAATAACCATCTTTCTTGTCAAAGCTTTGGCAGTTTGGCTTAAGTTTAATAAAAGTGGTGAAGAGAATGACAAATGTTATGAGTAATATGATATAAAAGGAGATATCATATGCATCATTTAGGTGCTGGAGTGGAAAATGAGTTTGGTATCTACTATCTAGATGATACAATAAGAATGGATGATAGCAGTGGTTTTAAAGTGCAAAATGTTTAAAAAGTGAAGCAGTTCATGTTGTAAGAAGAGAGAAGCAATAAAGTAGAGAATAGTAACAGCAATCAATGTCCAAGGTGGTACATTAAGCATTGGTCTTCAGTCTTTAATTGCTATATAGATCTGAAGAGTTTCTCAAATTTATGTACTTACAATGATAATATTTTCCAGTTGATCGGGCATCTATCATAACATTTCCAATCATTTCAGAATATATCTGCATTACATTAACATAAAAATAGGAAAACAGTCAAGTCATGTAATCATGCACCATGTATCTAAAACTAAAAGGGTATAGAAAATATGCAAAACTAAATTAATATTTAAAAGTATTTCTAGGAAAAAAAAATTAAAGATCATAATACTATTGCAAATTGCAATCACTTATAAACCAAGCAAAAGTAGAGTGGTAGAAAAAGTCACAACATATGGCCCCTTCCCAAAATAAAAAGAAAGAAAATCAAGCAACAGATGATGGCTAGAGAAAGTAAATTTAAGAATATTCAATGAAATGTTGATGTATTGCTGGAAAAGCTGCAATGCATCTGGTGCAGTCAAAAGCATGCTTATTATATACATGATTCTCCCCCTGGCACACATAAAATTGAACTAAATATTTTTCTTAAGAATAATTATTTATTTGTAGTATTTAAGAATGTAGGGATCAGAACAATATAAAATTACAAAACCAACAATGAAGACCGAGAAAATATCTTCATTCACCTTGCAAGCTGTATCAAACCCAAAACTTGTGGGAACTTCTTTACATTTCAAATCACCATCAATGGTTTTAGGGCATCCAATTACACTTGTTTTTAAATTTTTGCTCCTGCATGAATCCATATTAAAGCATTGAACAAACAGGATCACTATGCATATTCATAAATGGAAATGTCCGTGAATGTAAATTAAAAACCAACATGAAAACATCATTTCATTATCAAAAGCTTCCTAAGACATAGATTACACCAGAAATAAAATTCAGCTAAGACAAACCTGAAATTCTCAGCAAGGAGGCATGCATTGGTGTTTGAGTCATCACCACCAATAACAACGAGCCCATCCAAGTCTAGCTTCTTAGCTGTTTCTTCCGCTTGCTTAAACTATACCATGCAAGTACACTGAATTAGTCTTTAGACTTAAAACAAGATACACAAGTGCTCAAATTAATTAATCGTATAGTAAACATGTAGCCTCACAAAACCCACCTGCTCTGGAGTTTCAATCTTGTCCCTCCCACTGCAAATCATGTCAAAGCCACCCTGCCAGCAGAAATGGTTATTAAAATATGTCAAAATCTAGTCATCATTGATTATAATTTAACAAAATCAGTAATGCTTCTATTACAACAAATTATGGTGACAGTTTCTACACACTCATTTTCTCTCTCTAAGAATCTCTATCACATCACTTATTCCAGACAAAACTAAATTGGGTGCAGTCAATTTTGCTTGCATTGACATTTGTGACCGTTGGATGAAGATAGATGGCTTAGATTTCAAATGTGTTTTATGATTGATTTACCAACACAAAATATGGGTCGTCCGATCTTCATCAGACGCTTCCAAGGTGCCAACAGTGTGAATTCGTGGAAAATCAACATTTACGATAATATCAAACTTCAAAGGCATCACGCTTACGCAACATCACAAATCGCGATATAAAAACGATTAAAAGAATAATAATAATATCATTCTAAAAAAAAAAAAAACAAAGTTAGTTCAACAAACATATAGAAGATGTGAAACCTAGCAAACGATAAAAATCACACAAAACAAAAATTCAACAAAACAACGTTCCAAAAACTCGTGAAAGAGAGAAAAAGAAAACGAACCTGATTTCTATAAGGATAAATATATTCAGAGGCGAGTTCAACGTATTTGCACTTCATAATGCCAGCAGGTCCACCTTTGAAACCATACAACGTGCTTCCTGGTGCGCGCTCTTGCAGGTAATCTAAGACGATCGAAGAATAAAAGTTAAATCTCAAAAGAAGAATAAGAAGAAAGAAAAGCACGTTTCACTGAATCGGATTAGAAAACGGGCGTTACCAAAGATTCCAGAAATGACATTGTGGCCTCCGGGAGCCTGGCCACCGGACAGAACCACGCCAATCTTCAGCTTCTTCTGCGTCTGCGCCGCATCGCTCGGCGCCAATGCAGCGGAAGGTTGTCCGAACAAATGCGGAAACAGCTTCGCGATCTCGCCTGCACCACCACGCGAGCACGAAGCGCGTTACGGAGAGTGACGGAGAGTGAACGGATCGAAAATGAGTAAGGGAGACTGACCTGGATTTCCGGCAGCGGAGCTTGGAGGACCGTCGAGAATGGTGAAGGGATGCTTGAGGACAGAGGGGAGAGGGAGCGCGTGGTCCACGCGCGCCTTTTGGACCTCACTGTAGACGGAGGCTAAGCGTCCGGTGACGGAACCGAAGGGGAGGGTACCGTTAGGTACGGTGGTAGAAGGTGCCATTTGGTTGCAGAGAGAGAGAGGAGAGTGTGTGAAGTAGTGTAGTGGTAGAAGCGTGAATCTAGAAATGTGTTTGGTGTGTGTCAAATAGTGGACAAGTAGGTTTGAAAAGGGTACATCAAAGGACTTGAATATACCGATCCGCCGCTTTCCTAGTTACTAGTTACCACACTCTCGTTGTGCCAGCATGGAAAATAAACCTCAGTTAATTTCGGACACACTATTTTAAATTTTGTTTAATGATTTAAAATTATGGAAACTTTATACTCGTATAAATATTGCATAAAATTTTATATATATCACTATTAAATTTCATTTTTAATATGTAGTTACTGATAAAATAAAATTAGTGTATTTAAAAAAACTTACTATTATTATTTTAAATAAGTTTTAGAATATTTAATTTTAAATCTTAAAACATTTTTTTTTACTAATTGTCATATTTATTTTGAACGGTAAATATTAAATATATGTTTTATATTTTAAAACAATAAATATTTTTTTTTAATAATTTCTTCATGGTAATATTTTTTTATAAGAGGATATAATAATATACCTCTTAATTTTATTTAACTTTGAAATAATCGCACTGTCATTCCAAAGACAAAACTCCGAAAGGGTCTTTTCCATGATGAAAAAAGGGAAATATTTTTTGTTGTAAAAGTGTTTTTCGTTAAATTAAAAAATTTCAAAGCATTTTTTCATAGTTGACTCTATGATGCATTGATAGTTGGGTGAACTTATTGGCCCTATTGGCCATTTTATATGTATCCACATGGGTCATGTCTAAATGGGTTAGGGTTAAATTATTGGACAATTCTAATTTGAAGATGATGATTCGTAAATAAGTTAATAAAAAAATATGTGCAAGCTTAGTAAGTAGAGCTTTTTTTTCCTTCATTTTCTAAGCTTTTTTTAAAAGAAATTTTGTATAAAATTATTTGGCCAAGCTTCTTCTTAAAAAAAAAAAAAGTTATCAAACAATACCTTAATTAATTAATAACCTATTAAAAAAGGGATAAAGATCCCTGCAGATTATTATAGCTGCACATCATGCCATTTAAGTCCAATAGCTTAAAAACTTTTATATGTATAATAAGTTTTGCGTCTGTTCTATATGATATAAATTTTTTGGACACTTGATAGTTGAGAAACGATCCTAATCCGAAATGGTCTTCCGTTTTTGGGTAAGCAGTACCCTTCACACCCAATTTAAAGAGCTCACCTAACTTTGAGGATTTGAGTGATTGAAAGATGACACCTAACTTTGGTGGACCTGTCACGTGTGAATTGGTTGGACCAAAGCGTATATTCTTATTTTATCCTTTTTTAATTATGAATGTTTCCGCCTGTTTGGTTTCACATTGCAATACAAATTACAAATAACGTGCGTTATGAGTGAAGTTACTGGCTGACAGCATGTTTGCAGTCAATATCATACTTGGTGTTGATTGATTACTTTTGGATTTACAAGTTAGGCTTTGGCAATTGTAATATATTTTTGTTCACCTTTACTAGAAAGGAAGGTAATCGGGTAGCACATGAGTTGGCTTCTTTATCTTTTATTGCTAATGAAAATTACTAGCTGGATGAAGTTCCATATCAGTTGTAACTCATAGTAGCACAATATGTAATGGATTCTGCTTCTGTTATGGAATGATAAGCCACATTTTACATTAAAAAAATATCCAATCCAACCAAAACAAATCAAATGCTAATACATAGTAAACGAAAGCATTATCATTCTTTAAGAAAATATCCATTTAGATATGAAACCAGCTAATAAATTAAGAACATATGAAAACTCAAACATTAAATAAACGTACAAGACCTAATTATTAGGTCTTCGGCTTAAGCATAACCGTTTTGTTTTTGGCTTTTCACTCCTTTCCAAAAGGGGTGACTTTGAAATTAGATTTTGGAATACCTCGGGGCCATTTTGTGCACCCTCTCATCCCACGGATAGTGCGTGATGGGTTCATGTCATTGCACGTAGAGATTCCTTGTTCCAGGGCCTCTTCACTTTATAATGTGATAGTTATATAGTAGGTATTTTTTGTCGATGAATTTCTTGCCAACATACAAGACATCTTCATTTTATAAGAACTAATAGTAAATAATTTTTTTTAGGCTTAAAGTTTGAGTTTTAGTTGTTTTACCCTTGGCTCGATCTTGCCTTGTTTCAACAGTTCCCTGTGTTTGAAGCTTCCTTCAACAGAACCTTGACACTGAACTGAGCTTGGTTGAAGTCTTTGGTTACACTCCTTTTGTTTGTGCCAACCATCATCATCTAGCCTTCCATCCTGAGAAGATTTTGTAGAAGAAATCGTTCTTCCACCTTTGGGGCATGACCCTATTAGTTGTTTAGAGGTAAGACAAACTTTACTACTCTTCAAAGGTTTCAAACATGCCTTTTCACTACATTCTGCTTCACTACCTAATAACATATCCTTGTCTTGGTTAACATTAACAGAATAGGTGTCTGTGTCTCCTCTTTGTGGCATTGAGCTAAACTTCTGATCCTCAAGATAACCATTAGTTAGCTCTAATTCAATATAATAATCACTGGAGGGACTGTTATTGTGATGCAATATAGAGCTTTTATTCAACTCCTCTTCTGTGTTTTGTTTTCTTAGCTCCTCAGAAGTACAGGAAACTGCATCATAAGATGACTCTGAGAAATCATATGAAAGCTCCACAATGTGTTTAATATTTACTGATTCAACTGCCTGTTTGATCAACTCTGCGTCCTCTAGTTCAGTGGTGTCTAGTTCAGCACCTCTTGATCTCAAGAACACTTGGAGAAAAGCAATCAACTGGACCATCTGATTGTATTTATCTTCAAGTATAAACTGTGCATCGGCTAGCTTCATTTGCACGCGTTCTTCGCGCCATAGCTCAGCCATTTCCATCATCTCCCTCTCTTCTTCCACTACCTTGCAAATTTTTACCGAATCTCTTAGCAACATCTCAAGCTTAGCCGTGTCTTCCCTTACTTGCATGGCTAATTCATTACACACTTCCTCTATCACTTTTCTTTCTCTCTTTTCTTTCTTGTAGCTTTGCACAAATCTTGGTTTTAGCCAATTTGTGTACCAATTTGGTATTGAATAACTCCATCCTTTCTCTACTTCTTTTTTCCCTTGCCAACTGGTCCTTTATGTTATCTAACGTTGTTTCAATCTTGTGGCATTCTCTACACTTCCGGAGGACCCTTTTGTCTTCAAGATTCTGCAAAAATTGTTCCACTCTTTTCCTAGTGGATTTCTGTGTGGCCTTGAGTTCATTGATGGACCTCTGAGCTCGTAAGAGTTCTAGCAAATTAGTGACACCAAAGTAACAGTCACCTACAATTTGTTTTTCTTCAAGATGCTTCATGGAATGAAGCATAGTAAACTTGTTGAATGCTTCATTATTATTAAGGGCAGGGTTCCATTTTGTTGCCTCTTCCTTTGAACAATATTTGAGACATGGCATCGAAGATTCAAGCTGAGAAAAAAAAAATCATTACTAGAATATAGATTGGATTGTTAAATCTGATTTTTTTTTTCAGGAGTAGAAACATATATATGATGTATATTTAAGCTTCATTTCGTCTTTTGGCTAACTTCATAAATTTTAATTTAATATAATACTTTTTAGTACGAAAAGTAATAGACGAATGATATACGAAACAGTCACCATGTTTTTGCCTCAAACACCATTCAGGACTCATATTAGAAATAGAGATTTTCAATAATTAATATCAAAGAAATCTAATGATATTGGTGTACAATTATTTTTCGGGTGAATAGTTGAATAAATTTGGCCGCATAAAAAAAGAGGTGAAGGGAAAAGGTAATTATATTAAATTCATTCAACTATTAGTGAAAAAAACAGTAGGTACTCTTAATTTTCTGAGGGTACGACAAAATTTATTTTAAAAATATACTTAATTTTTATAACTTTTTGAAAACGTAAAACAAATAGAATTTAAATAGGAACGAATTTGTAAAAATATCATGATACCTTTAGGGATAAAAAACATTTTTTTATAACAGTCATGCGTGGACCAATTGTTCAAATTAATATGATTGTTTTTGTTTCATAAATTAACTGGAGTATAATAGAAATAGTTAGAACTTTTCCCCAGATGTCAAAGCTTACATTCACAAGTTGAATTTGACTTAATTGGATTAGTTGAATTGACTCGGCAGATTTGACTTAAAATACTTACAAAATTCAACTCAAATTGAATTAGTTGGATCACAAGTTGATCTGGACCCGTTAGCCCTGATCATCCCTAAAAGCTTAAATATGTGAATAGATAACGGAGGTGAATACATAATGCAAGGTGACTAAAAGTCTAAAACGGCTTTCCAGTCTCAAGTGGCTGATGCATGTAAAATAATAATAAGCATATATGTAACTCATACCTCAGAGCGAAGTCCATTTTTTGAACGCAAGATGGTTATTGGCTTCATTTGCTGATCTTTACAATTGTGACGATGAGACAACATGATCTTTACATTCCCGTTAGCAAGCTGAAGCAAGCATTTGCGAGGATGACATGAGACCATGAAAACGGGGAAGGCGAGAGAGAGAATCAATAAACCTCCCAATTAGTATTTGAGATTTTTTTATACATAAAAATCAAAGACATGTATAATTTTTTATAATAACTCATATATATATTGTTTTAAGTAATTTTGCAAAACCACATTTGTTTTGAAAATTACAATAAAAAAATGTAAATAAACAAACAAAACTGAAGTACCTCTTTATGAAGTCAGAGACCAATGAAAAGTTTTTAAAATCTCACGAATTAAAATATCTTATCCATATATTGTTGAGGATTAATTTATTAGTTACATGGATGAGCTAACTTAGAATATATAAACTATAGAAAACGGTTGACCAAACTAAGTCTAATGAAGTAGTATAGTTTTTTTATAAGAAAAATAAATGAAAAAGTTCAATAAATTCTCTGGCCCATAGTACAAAAATATTCAACAAATAGAGTTAACCATTTTGAGTAATCTAATATATCGAGTTCATACAATGAATTGAGAATGATAATAATAACCTTCATCTAGATATATAAGATTAGTTGGGTGGTTGGTTAAAAACAAGAAAAAAATCAAAAATTAAATCTTTTATATTAATAAAAATTAACAATTATGATAAAAATAATAATAACCTCCATCCCTGCCATGGATCAAGATGACCAATAAGTTCTTATCTTGATGAGTTCTAGAATACTAATCATTTCAAAACTACTACCCTAAAACGAGATCTTGTTGATGTTGTGCATTAGTCAAATTGACTTACAAGATATATGCTAGAAAACATAACGTAAGTTTCTAAACCTCTTACCTTTGAGTATACTAATTACCATGTTGAAGATAATAATAAGTTTCACCACATCAAATGGTAAAAAAAAATAGAATACCAAATCTGATGAGATACTGAGTAGGAAAAAAATATATAAGCTGAAATGCCGAATCCTCTATACATGCCCAAGGAATATTGTTGGTGGATTGGGATTCAAGTGGTGTTGCCTAGAGATCCTAGGAAACACTTCTTGCAATTTTGTGGAAAGGAAAGTACTAAAGCATGGTGGTTTGTTGTGGTTTGCTGTTGTTTGGTCTTTTATGGTGGCATAAAAATGATATTATCTATAGAATTGAAGTAGCAAATTAACAGTTAATATGTGCTTGACTACTTGATTAAATTTAATTTATATTTTGGCCCTTTTTGAGTGATCAAGGTATGAAGTGCTTATAGAGTCGGCAGAACTTACGTATATATAAATCTGAGTGGCAGGTATTAGATGTTTCATAAATGGGTTGGAGTACATCTTATCTATTTTATATTTTCTTGGCCGAAAAAATTATATATATATATATATATATATACATGGCCAATGCAGAAGATATACAAGAAACCTCCTTGATGATAATTTTTTGTTAATTTAAAAGGCTGGATGGTTCACAACAATTTCATGCATGTATCTGTAGAAGTCAATACACTTATTTTTCCACTAGCGCCAGGCGTTTGGATTTACTTTTGGCACAGTATAGTGCGTCAACTCAGAAGTAAGAGCTGCAACTGGATCTTTTACATGATTTGATCATTTTGATGTGAAAACATGAATCCCATATGTAGATCCAAACATGAGATACGGTTGTTATACAAAACTAAACACACAAAATAAATTAACTAAGTTGGAATTTGGAAATTAGCATATCATGAGATGGATCAAGAGAAATTGGTCTTTCATAAATTGCAAAAACAAAAAATATCACAAACCAAAACAAGAAGCCTACGCTAAAAAAAATACAAAACAAAAGTTTAAACTAATTTAATAACTGAAGTTGGAAGACAATAAGAAAAATCATGTATGCCGATTCTTATTAAACTTTTATTTTTTTTCTTCGACAAAATATTCTTCAGAAAACAAAACAAAGATTTTCACTTTATATATAAACAATAATTATAAATTGAGAAATATTCTCTCTAACACGATCTTTTAAATATACTTTGTAGTACCGGTATAGGTTTTATTTTATATTTCATGACTTTATAATTTTAGTAAATAATGTGTTAGAAAAGTATACTATTACAAATATGATCTTTAATAACATTTTTTATCTAATACGTAATAAAAATGTTACTAAAAACTTATGTTCGAAAAATTTCACAGAATTATAAATAAATGTTACTAATATTTTTTTAATATTTATTAAATGTTATGTATAATCTATAATGGTAAAATATTTTTGTGATATTTTACCAAATATTTTATATAATTTATGCTATTAAAACCTGAAAATATCATAAAAAGACTTTAATAATATAAATTATATGTAACATTTGATAAATGTTAAAAATATATTTAATAATATTTATTTATGATATTTTTTAAATGTGATCAAATACTTTTTAGTAATATTTTTATGAAGTATTAGATAAAAAATATTATTAAAAGTCACATGTTTAATAGTGGCGTATTAATAACACTCAACCTAGTATTCTTTCTTTGATAAGAAAAGCAGCATAAAAGTCACAAGGCTGGATATATCTTTTCTAATTTTTATTAAATTATTATAAATACAATTTCGCTAATTAAATGCCAAGGTTCATACTTTCCAAATTAGTTACGTTTGGGGTTTGCCATTTTTGGCTTTTACTACTACCGAACCAAATTAACAAAGAAAATTGTACTCAAATTAAAACGAAGTGACAATAAGAGGAAATTAAAAGGAGTTGCACATTGACACTTATACCTGAGACTTGGATGAAGGCAAGGATGGTGCATATCGAAAAACAGTACCGTTCATAAACCGCCACTGCCACAACCCTGCTGCGAGCTTCCTCGCCGAAGCCTCCTCACTTTTCTGAAAACCTTCCCAGAAATTCACAGGGGAACTGTTGTTGTTACTTGCAGAGTGCTTCTTGTGTGCCCCCTTGAGGCGAAAGGCGACGGCAATGCCTGGATTTCGATGTTTCCGGCGACGACGAATCGCCGGAATGAGGGTGTGGCCGGAGGAGATCATTGGGTCGGGTGGAGTTTTGTTGTTGGACTTGGACGCCATGGACGTAGAGGTAGAGGTTCAAAGCAAAAGGAGAAAGAGAAAGGCGATAACATGGGAGAAAACGAACATGGGTTGGTTGAAATTTTCGGATACCATAATGTTTCTGCCTCCCGAGGGCTCTCACCAGCACCCCTATTTATTTCGTTTGCTTTTGCATGGACTTTATTGCATTCTATATGGATCGATGATCATATTTACACACCTGAAAATTACAAACCCAATAATATTACAATTTTTATCACGTATATATGCTTCACCCTGAATATAGAATACTGTTATAAAATTTTCTTCTTCTTTTTACAAGACTCTTCTGTGACCTAATCTTGGAAAATTTACCTTATATTATTTTTTAAAAGAGGATTTTCAATGTATGCTTTAACTTATTTCATTTTTTTCGTATTTTATTTTCTTGGAAATATTTTGAATTGAGTTTATCTAAACATACCTTTAATTTTGAAATCTGTAAAAATTTATACCGATATTTCTAATGAGGAATTATATATAGACACACATACATTTAATTGAATTCATTTTTTCTTTTTTTAAAATTATATCACTTATTATATTTATGTTTGTATTTTCTATTTTTTTCTTTGAGGGTCTTTTTTAAAATAAAGGAAGAAATTAAAAAACAGATATATATTTATTTCTAAAACTTAATCTCTCTCTATATATATACTTCTTATTTAGTCAAATAGAAAAATACATCATTATCTATATTTTATATGCTTTTTTTAATGTCAACAATCCTTATTTTATAACACTAAAAGTGGTATCCTTCTTTTACTAATTTATTTAATAAAAAAAAGGTATTTCTTTTAGGGTATAGATTTTATCTGGTAGCAATTTATTCTACTAACATCAGTGGCGGAGACAAAAATTTTATTAAGAGGGACAAACATAAAAAAAACTATATCATAAATAAAAGTACTCCGAATGGATCAAATTTTATTGAGAGGATAATTTTGAAACTTACACTGAAATGGACCAAATTTAAGATAAGCACAACGAATTTCATCTTGTTGATTTATAGGAAATTTCCATATTGGAGGACATAGTGCAGGATCTCTTTCCAATAAAGCAATATCAACTTCTTTAACTATCTCTTTATTTTCAATTCTAGGAGACTTTGAAGAAGAAGTCTCGATATTCAACAATTCAACATTAAGAGTAGACAACGGCAAATACTCACTATTTTTTCTTTTAAAATAAGCATTAATGGTAGTAGCACTCTTTCCCATAATTTTTCTACGCGTCAATCACAAACAATATCAAGTATTAATGACAACCGCGTAAAGTAAATCACTGTTACATTTTGAATGAGATGCACACAGCACGTTGCACAACATTAACAACCAAAACAGTAGTTTATGTTTTTTTTTTATTTCATTTTAGATTTAACAAAAACAGGTTCAGCTCAACATGGTAGGAGATGCATGTGTAAAAATAAGGGGCGCAAATAATAGTTTGTTTTATTTTAGAAGAATAACAACCTGACGAAGAAAGAGAAAAAGAGGGAAAAAGAAATGAATGAGAGAATACCTGAAACTCTTCTCTTTTACTTATTTACCAAATGAAATAACTTTTTTGACTTCTTTTGTTCTCTTGAGATTTGTGTTTCCTTTTTTCTCTTTTGTGTCTAAACTTCTCTCTTTTATAATATTCTTTCTCCCTCTTCCTCTTTATTCTTTTCATTTTTATTATTTTTTTCTGTTTTATCATCTTTCTTTCCTTTTTTGTTATCTCTCTTTCCCATTTTATTTTTATTACATTTTCTTTATATTTTTTTCATTTCCCTTTTACCCTTTTTAAATATTTTTTCTTTCTTCTTTTTTCTTTTATTTTCCTTTTTTTAATTAATTTTTTTAGGGGGGTGGTGCCCACCCTAATTCCGCCTCTGAGTAACATGTACGGGCGACGTATGTAAATCTCATTTACGGACAGTAACAATTACAAAACCTAAGATTGTCTCTTCCGAGATTTGTAATATCTCTTGTGCTCCAGATCCAGACTCCAGAGCCCACGTTGCATCCTTCGAAGTCCGATCCGAGGTCTGTAATTTCTTTTGCTTTTTAAGTCTTAAAAAATAAAATCAAAATGACCTAAAAGTATAAATTGGTATATACATTTTTATAGATAAGAGAAACAGAAAAGGAAAAGTAAAAAATATAAGATAAAATTACGATGTAATAAAAATAAATTATAAAAAAATGTCGGAAAAATTTGTTGTATAAATAATACTACTAAATTTTTTTAATATTTTACTAAACACGAGTGTCTTAAACATTTGAATTTTACAATATTCCTTTTTACTTACCACACCTCAAGGAGGTTGGCTTATTAGATCGACTTTTTGCTCCTACAAAGTCAGGCTTGAGTTAAATTCTAAGACAACTTTTTGGTAAGCGTGTAAAATTCAGCCTCACAATTAAATTTTCATTGAAATTTATGGTCTTTCGCGACTCCGTACGGGGAATGGGGATGAGATTGTCCTAATCTAATACTCTGTACCGGGAATGTGGATGAGCTTGTCCTAATCTAATATTCCGTGTTAAAAAAGTCTTAATTTTAATTAGAATAAATATATATAAATACTCATATGTGACACATTGAGAAAATAAAAAAAAACCTTGAGAGAGAAATAGAGAAAAAAGTATGATTGATAATATGGTTTGATAGAAAGAAAAAGATAAAAATACAATAAAAATATCAATTAAATGTTTAGAATTTACAAGTGTCTAAATATAAGCACTATTTTAATTAGGGAAGAAATACC
>CM023949.1:613555-650144 GCA_013407115.1 Glycine latifolia
TATTTTTACTGTGCGCAACACCCCCCCCCCCCCCCCCCAAATCAAGCTTAATTAGGGTGATTTAGATAGAGAGATCTTAGATAAATCTTATATAATCACATTAATTATAATTTAAATCCATAAATAACTTTTCATTTTAAATTCTTTATTAACACCTCTTATTTTTTTTATCTTTCTTCTTATTATATCATAAATTCTTTTATACTTATATTTATTTTTCTTTTTCCTCATTGGGTATAGAATAACATGAGTTTTCTATCAAACATTTTCCTTAAAAGAAATTAAATTCCATTCTCCTACAAAGTTGTACGTTTTTAAGGATCCGATAAAAATAATTCTATAGCATTAAAAAAGTAAGTATCCAGAAGAGTCATGGTCGCAACCACTCTTAACCCTTGGTACGTGTATGGTATGATCGATTCTACTTAAATTTGTATCTTCAATCAAAATCATATATAAGTTTTTTTATTTATCAAAATCATATTTAAGTTCTAGTTTTTATTTTGGGTTACTAATTCTTACATTCAAAAATCGTTTTAAGAAACATGAGAATAATGAACACTAAATTTTAAGTTGAAAAGGAAGGTTTAATTGGAACTTTATTTATAAATGTTGTAATAATAACGAAGGAGGATTTGCAACTTTGATCAATTTTCATTAACGAACATATTTACACAAGTAAGAGAAAAAGTGACATTCTCTTTAATAAGATCCAAATCCATACGAAATTCAACTAAGAGATACTGTTATTACAAGTAGAATAGTGACCAAACAATCGGATAACAAGTAGCATCCAAGTTTATTAATTAGTTGCTTATCCATAGAAACCTTGGCTACAGTAAGTAGTTGAATCGATTCGTTTTAAATGTCTAATTATCATCATCACTGGAAAAATTCAACTTTTTATCCTATGCACAGTTTAATTTAATCTAATGTAACAAATCAGATGGAATTTTTGACCAACAAGGAATCTAGGAACTAAACCCTCTTTTTCTTCTTCTATTTTTTTTTTTCACAATCACGCATGTACAGAGAGAAAAAACAAAAATTTAACTCAGTTGGTACATATAATGTCTGAATATTATAATCCTGATATCTTATTCAATTCATATGGATAATAAAAAAACACATGTACAAAGAATTTTCATGTATCCATAAACATAAGCAACACTTGTTGGGAGTCCACAATTTTTTATAGCAAATTTTAATTGTTAATTTATTAATTTTTATTAGCGAAAAAAGTAAAATCATAATCTTTTCTTCTTTCCTTTTTTATTTATCACAAAATCAATCTTATATCTTCTTAAGAGTCCCATATTAAATAAAATAAACTAGTTAATGTGATATTTTAGCTTTGAGACTCTTCCACCCACTAGACTGATCTTTTAAATTGAATTCTTCTCTTGTGCAAACCAAATAAGATGACTGAAATCTTTCCAAGAAAAAATATTACTATCAAGTTAGTGTCTCTCTAAAATAGAGAAATATCCGCTTCTTCTACATATTTTTATTAGACTCTTTTACCTTTTACCTAACATTATAAACTACACTCAATTACATTTTAATTTCATATAGAAAAACTACCCCACTAACTATATATAAATTAAGTCTTATTTCAAAATAATTGTATCACTAATTTTCCATTAACCTCTTTAAAAAGAAATTATATAGTAAAGCACAAAATGTCTCTCTCTTTTTTTTAATCAGCAAAAATGTCTCTTTCCCAGTAGTGATATGTAAATTAAAAGCAGTTCTGTGTTTTTTTTTTAAATCTAATACATTACTTTCCTAATCAAAAGTTTGAGTTTGCTCTGCTTTAAAAAAAATATTTAAAGTAAGTCATCTTCCTATATACTTACATTTCCAAGTCCAGAAGTCTCTTGCACCCGAAATCCTTAAGGCGTGTTTGTGTCTCCGCTGAATCACATACTGCTACAAAGCATATAGCGTGTGTTTATCAAGGAAGGAAAAACAATAAAACTAAGATTCCATGTAAGCGACCCAAAACTCCACTAGAACGACTCTGGTGGTTAAGAAAGTTAACATTTTTGTTTGTTTGTTGAATAATGGTTAAGAAAGTTAACATTAGCACGAGATAGACTAGGCCAGACAGTGATATCTCCGTTAACCAACAAAACAACAAAAAGATAGTTATGCCTCCTCTATCCAATTCTAGACGGTAGTTGTTTCTGTCATTTCTTACTGCAGGTTGCCAAATGTTGCTTTATTAGAATGTGTACCAGATCATTCAAAAATCAAATCTCAGTCAGTATCATGTGTCCTTTTTCTTCTACCACATTTTGTTTCATTAATGTCCATGTGGTAAACTTCGTCTACTCTTTTGAGAGATGAAATTAAAGGCAATGTGAGCTGAACCAAATTAAATTCATGTGACTGAGTCAATTCCTTCTCCTATTTCTACTTGGAACCTTACCCATTTTCTCCTCATTTTGACCACTTTCATCAATTTTTAAAGAATTTTTATGATAGGTGCTATTTCTATTTTGTCCGGTGATAAATTAAATTGGTATATAGTTTTCATATAACTTGGTTATTCTGTGATTTTACCTAATAACATATTTTATCATTATATCCCGTTTAACTCGTTCTTGATAAGGAAAAATTTTGTTAGTGATATTTTTGGTACACAGACAGTGATCTGGTCTACTTAGAATATGAGTTGTATTCCAATGTCAAGGTGCTTCTTTCAATTTCATCTGAGTTTTGGATTTGATGAAAGTCATATCTTAGATTTAGTTTAACGTTAAAAGGATAGTATCTGATATTATTCTTTTTTTATCTAGTGTATTAACCCGCTTGTATGTTTATTTCTCTTTGATATGACCCTGCAAAATCCTAGTATTCATATTAGAATACTTTTTGTACTCTGTTTTTATAAATTTTTCTTTTAAAAAAAGATATTGTGATGTTAATATGCTAACACAACAGCTAACGTGATACTAATACCGATAGACATGAGCATCTAACACAAATATTAGCTTGATATTGACATGTTGACATATAACACTGAACTCTAAACCTTAAGCCCAAAAATAAAGGTTATCTCTTGTGGTCGCTATAATTAATTGTTGAAGACATTTTTGGTAGATAGCCACCGTGATTAAGAATGCATTCATGATCTTCATCAATCATCTATTACAATAACAAAAAAGGATAATTCAGGTGAGTCGACAAATTTCTACCCCAGGTAAATCACAGTATTCCACCTTCAATTATGAGGTACCCTAAGTAGTACAAATGAAAGGATGCCACAAGAAGTTGTTTTATTTTATTTGGCCAGTGGAAACGGAAAACCAATTCCAAGTTTCTGACTCCACCAACCAATTAGAAAAAGTATTTTAAAATTTGAACTAACTCATCCACTACAGCCTCGACAACTCGACCAGGGTGCTGCAAAAACCTGAAAAACTACCTAACGCTCAGCTCAATTGCACTCAACAATTAAAATTCCAACTGATATTGTAAACAAGGGAATCATACCCTAAAAATTAGGGACAAAAAAAGTAAAGGCACAATAAACAACTCAAATAAATTGTTAATCCTGTTTGAAACCTGCTCCCTCTACTCAATTAATTTGATGTAATAGTTCAATGTAAAAATATTAACATCAGGTACTGAAACTCACCACCAATAACTAACTATGTTAGTACGTACGTGGAGTGTAGGGTGTCACAGCCAAATATTTGGACCCACTTCTTCCTAATTTTGGATACTTTCATCAATATTTATTCATAATTCTGCCTAGCCGATAGTATAGTTGATAGAAAATTAAATCCCACAGGTTATTTCTGATCCAGAGACAGATGCTAAATAGTCGATGTAATTAACTCTTGAAACCATTTTTGGTAGATAGCCAACATTATCGTGAATCTAGTCATGTGTCTCATGATCATGACCAGGGTATATGTTATATGTATATGCGCACAGTAACAAAGAACTGTTCCGCTGAAATGACATTTCCATTCCTTTTTATTTTCCTGTTAAGTTACAATTTTCCACCTTTAATTTCTAACCAATTTCCAGAATTGTACAAGTTTTGCGTATGTCCATCATTCAGAATTTTGTTGCTTGTGTCCCTTTTCTGCAAGAGGAGCTTTAAACAGATGAGTACTAAGCATTGACTTTTGAAATACTGGTTTTGCTTCACTACTGTGAACTCTTGTATGCTTCTGGATTAGGGATTGATCCTTCTGAAAATGTAGGGTCTTGAGAAGACCTGAAAGCAGGTTCCTCCTTCTTGTTGAACTCAGTGAAGTCGTTGTTTGGATCACTTACTAATTCAAATGGTCTATACCAAAATATGGTTCATTGCAATATTTTAGGAATAAAAACCATTGTCCTTGAGAACCAAACCTGTACATTACAAGCAATGTTGAGAAGTTAGTCACCAAAAATATGTATGTCCCAGATTGTTATAGGATATATGTTTAAGTCAAAATTGCATCTTGAATTGCTAGCAAAACGTGACGTGAGATGTCTTTCTAGGGAGGAATGATATACATTTTCTTACTACTTGATTACTTTCTTCTTCTTTTTTTCATTCTTTTTTGTTATCTAAAAGCAAAGAGTGGTAAAACGAGAAAACATCCTCCATACTACTGGACTGGCACCTAGTATAACCTCAATTGAGTTTGTCCATTAAAAAAAGGTTTTAGTGACATAAGAGGAAATGGAACCTGCATCCAAGGAGAGGATGAGAGTTAACTCTAAATTCTTACAATTACTTGTGTGTCAACCACGTTGAAATTTAAAAGCTTAATTAAAACATATCGTTACTGTCCCGAGGTATTGACTGAGGGAACTCCAAGTTCAGCACTGCACTTGACAGTAATATGACTTCGACTCGACTGATCTTTGTAACTTGTAAGTTCTGTAGGTTATTAAAAAAAGAGGCTAAAATAACTTTTTTAAAAATCCAATAATTGAAATTATATGTACATATATAATAAAGTATAAAATTATAATTTTATTTATTAATATTTTAATTGACAGTTAATTTTGCATTTTTCTTTTCAAAAGTGTTAAATTAAAAGATATATATATCTTCGGACTATCAATTATGAAACCTAGTCTAACACTATGTCGTTATAAAAAAATAGTCCAACACTATGTCATGCTAGTGGGCAAACTTAGCTTTAATTAAAATAAACAAAAAAAATTTTAAACATGATTCAAAATCCAATAAATTTTGTAGTTTTTACAAGATCCAATAATATGAAAAACGGAAAACGAATTTATATTTATCAAATATAGTATTTTTTTTTGCTTGCAAATTTGATATTTTTAAAAAAATAAATGCTAAAGAAGTCATTTCCATTTGCAACGATTACACTAACATATAATAGTATTTATAGGTGTAAGTTGAGGATTCTTGGTTTGAGGTGGATTCCATTATAGGTTGGCTGATCGGTGATCATCATTAGACTAGGTTCCCGGGAGGGAACTTAGGAGCCCTTAGATTGATGTAGTTTTTTGCTGCCAACCTCTTCATTAGACTGAAAATGGACTTGTTTAAGTATGATGGGACTTTCCTTGAGTCTCAGGTTTGCAAGTAGCCTAGTTGGTGGCTTCAGGTCAAAGTGTAGAGGATAGGACTGAGCATCGGTCGGGCTTGGTCGGATTCGAGCCCAAAATTGCTCATCAGACCAAAATCGACCACAATATTCTTTGGTCCAAGTCCGATCAATGAAGCCTTCATTTATTGCAGGTTCAGATTTTTTGGTTTCGAGTTTAGTTGGTTGGGTGACGTCGGATCGAGAATCTAAGTAATCGAGATGCATAAACCTTGTATGGCCTAAGATGGATATCATCTATTGAGCATTGAAGCTTTTTTTAGGTTGAACCCATTGGAATAGGCCAGGACCAAAGCTTAGCATGTGTTTGGTTTAAATGAATGAAAGAGATATAAAAGTGAAAAGAGAAAAAAAATGAGATAAAATATTTGAATTATAGTGTGTAGAGATGTGAGATTCACACTAATTTTTTAAACTTTCGTCTCAAATTGACCCAACTGCCCAAGGAAATTTAAACCCAACACTACCTTAATCTAGAACACAAGCCAAATCAAGTTTGCAAACTTCTTAAATCACACAATCAGTTAGAGAATGTTGGTATGAGAAGCTCTCTTTTACTCATAAGCACCATGTTCATCACTAAGTAAATGTAGATCACTCAGTCTTCGTTAAATCCACATCTACACCCTTCGTAGCTCTACTATAATATACATTGATGACATCATATTAGCAGGAGATTCCCTAGATGAATTTTGCTTCGTTAAGAACCAACTTTGCACTTCCTTTAACATTAAGAGCCTTAGAGTTCTCAAGTATTTCCCAGGGATCAAAGTTGCTCATTCCGCTCATGACATATCCCTTTTGTCTATGAAAGTATTCTCTCAACTTGTTTCATGACTCTATCTTTCTTAGTTTGCACTTTGCAGCCTCAAACTTGTGGGCAAGAATACGTCTCAGTTAAACCTAACTACATATATTAGGGACAAATAATCGAGCTATGTAAAAATGGGGAGGGGGATGTGGAACCTGACTTTTGGGTTATGTTACTTATGCAAATCAATTTAGCCACATTTAAGCCATCCCAATTTTCATATCCAGCACGGTAAAAAAATATTTGGGCCTATATCTCTTTTTTTGGCTTATATATATATATATATATATATATATATATATATATATATATATATCTTCTTTTCGGCCGGACAAAAACCGGTTTGGCCCAGAAATAAATTCTGGGATTGAACATGTGAGCAAGATGGATTTAGCCATACTTTCACAGCTACATTTTTAATAAAATGTTATTCTCTCAATTCTCAAATATTAATTTCCATTTTAATTAGCTACTCAAATATTGAAATTAAATTATCTAACTCTCACTCCGTTTGTCCCAACAAAACATTTTATGATGTTACTTGAAGCTGGTTGATGCCTTTCGCTTCTGCTCATAAAGCATCACATTAACCAACAATTCGCAACCCGGCATTAACAAACTGTTCTACGCATGTATCTTCAGAATCATTGTATATAATTCACACCCTTTACTTATTTATAAACACAAACCATATATTGAGCACCAAAGTAAACTAGTTTGCTTTGTTTATCTTGTCAAAAGAGGGCTTCCCTCTTTAATGAGAACAAACACACTGCCACCATCACCCCTTGAGATACGCAATTCTTCGTCAAGGTATGTAGTGAGTAACCAGGACTGAGCATTGCTGTTGGAAATTGGGATCTTCAAGGGAGGCCTACTTGAAATGGTTTTCACCACCGATGAGGCTGTGTCTTGGACAGAGGTAAGGATTCCTTTGAAAGGTGTAAGGTCAATATTTTGACCCAGAAATTCCACATTTTCTGGTATCTCTAATGAGTCCGTAAGCTGTGGAGTGCCAATTATGCCTTCCTCAAACTTTATCTAAACAACATGCAAGATGACAAAATGTCACTTGTGGAGCTAAACCAAGATGTTAAACTATAATACAATAGTCCAAATCAAGATGCTAAACCAATATCATATGATTGCAAAAATTCAATTTAGTACAAACAAACCTGCACACGTTTTGGACTTCGAACATCGAATTTGGCATTAGTACTAATTGAGGTGGTGGCCAAAGGACCAGCGAACTGAACAGAGTTTTGGACCGTAAAATTCAGCGAGTCAATAGTCTGAGATATTTCCTCTACCTTGACCAATGGTAGTGTTCCACTTGACAACAATGGGAATAAACCTGCAAAGGATGTATACCTGCGGAAACCACAAATCCACCCATGAGTTGGTAACTTTCAGTTAAAAATTTCACAATCTTTCTTGTGAAATATTGCAGGGGAAAGAACACAAACCATTCAAGAAAATTAAAAAGGCCTAAATATGTTTATGTTCTACGTCTAAGGGTTTTTGTTTTCAGTTTGTGTTTTTACTTGTCGATCCCGGTAATGTTTCCATCACTTGTTTTAATAGTAAGAACTAAAAACAACACATGACACCAACTTAAAACAAATATTACTTTATTAATTTGCAGGAACTAAAAACAAAAATTGTTACAATTTGCATATTACTGCTATATTTGCATGGACATAAACCATGTTGCTAATGACGGATTCACAACAGGAAACAAAACAGGTAATCACAAACATTTCAAGGATTAAAAACTAAAAAGAAATACAAGAACTAAAAAACAAAAAAAAAATCGTTATACTTGGACGAACCTTGAAGGTATTTAACAAACTAAAAAATTATATATTAAGTTACGTAATATATATATTGAGAAAACTAAACATTTCATTGAAATTAGGTGCAGGGATACTCACTTCCATTCGCACGAACATCCAATTGAAGAACTAAAAGAAGGTGTCACTAAAATATCCAATTGAACACAAACCATAGAAGAAACCTTGTACAATTCTATGATTTCTATCAATAACAGCCCATGCAAATTAATTGGAATTAAGAAAGCGCATAGAAAAAAAGAAGCAAGTTAAAAAAAGCGATTTTGAGCAATTGGTAGCTTACGCGAGAATCCATTTTCCGTTGAGGAGAGTCAAGGCGTCAGTGGGAGCAGGGTTAGGGTTCTTGGCCTCGAGCTGAGTGATGAGTTCAACGATCTCTGCTCTCGTTTCACTCGTTGCTTTCAGTCCACGATCCGTGCCATAAAACGAATCCACCAAAGCCTTCTTCAGCTTTTCCGTTTCCGTCTCCGTCGGTTTCTCCTCAACCGCTACTCCTCCGTCGTATGCCTCCTCCTTCTCCGGGCCCCACTCGTCGTCACTCGTCACCGCTCGTACACGCCCCACCGACCTCGCGAAATCGGCGACCATCCTCGGCTTCACGACAGGTTTGGTCCAAACTCCGACGCTGCTGCGCGGTGGCGAAGTAGAGGGTGAAGAGTTAAGCGGCGGCATGCAGAGGAGTTTGTTGAGGTGAGAGAGAGACGCCATTGTTCAGAGAACAAAACCCAACGCAACAGATAAGGGAAGTGGTGGATTTTGTAACGACACGTGAGCTTTTAGAATTTGACTGTCCAAACTTCTAAAATGAAAAATGTGTGGCTTCGCCGAAAAGACATTATCCTCCTGCATTTATTAATTATATTAATTAATTAGTTAAATTAGTTTCAACTAAAATTTATGAGATTCATAAATAAGTTTTAATTTGATTCATAAAGACCTGTAGGCTGTAGGGAAGTAACTCTAATTTTAATTTTTTAATTTAACATTAATTATTTTTTATTTATATTCATTATAATATTAATGAGGGATAAAAATATTAAAAATGAATTAATATTAATTTTATAAAATTATTATTTTCTTTTATCTAATTATTTTTTATCTGTGTAAAATAATTTAGAATAAGAATTATAATGAGAAAGAAGAAAAAGTAATAAACATTTTTGTAAAATATAAATGATGATTACTATATAACATAATTTGTTTAATATTCTGACAAGTTTGGAGAAGGGCAATGTCGGTTTTGAAGACAAAAACGCCAATCAGATGAGATAGATAGGAGAGACGTGTAATACAGTAGAATCTTTTTGAGTTTTAGCGGTCATATAAAATAATGGGCCAGTGTCTAGCTTTCTGAGAATCTGAATATGAAAAACGATATGCTAATTGCTAATGGCATCGTGGCAACTCTAGAATCTTCCATCTGTTTGTTGTTTTTGGAGCTTAAGCATAGGCCTTTGTTTCTCTGGAGAATTCCAACATTTGTCATCTTCTCCTTTTTTGGCATTTTTTCCCAATGCTCGTGTCTACGTGGTACCATCAATATTACCATTAATTATATTTTTAATTTCTGAATTTTTAATCCTTAATAAAAAAATTGATCAGGCAGTCATAGTTTCTGATTTTCTTTTCATGATCCTTTTTGGTCTCTCCTTTAATGATGTGGCAGAATCTGGGACTGCTACGTGTTTCCCAGCGACAAAGTTTCATCATTCATTCACAGTTTCACGTAAGAACAACGACATGAGATCGACGGCGGTGAGAGACCGTCAACAGCACACCCCCTTCCTCAGTTTTCTGCATATTTTCAGAACCAAACATAAAAAAAATAGAAAAACCATGACGCCACCATCGAACCAGCTGGAACCATAAGGGGACGGTCAACAAGAAAAGAGAGAGAGAGAGAGAAAGAAAAATAGAAGGGGAAGGAGAAAATATACACACCGTCTTAGCATCTCCACTTCAAATCCAAAACGTCCTTGCTTCAGATCTGCTGCGTCTCAGAATTTTTCGCTTCAGATCTATTGGGTCTTAGCGTTTTCGCTTCAGATCTTTCTGTGTCGCTCTTGTTCGCTCGCTTAATCAACGGCACCGTTCCGCTGTCGTTTCATGACTACCAGAACCGGCTCCGCGAAATAGCAGCCACCATGATGACTGCCAGCCAGATCTTTCTGTTTAGATCTGATTTTGTTGTATTTTTTTTAATATTTTAATTTTTCTGGTTTGTGTTTGATTTTGAAACATCTAGATTTGAACTGGAAATATCAAATATTGATTTGGGACCTGAGTTTGCTCTTGGTTCAGATTTGATTTTGTTACGCCAAGTGTGATTTAGTAACTGGAGCTGCGTTGATGGAGTGACGAAGGAATGGGGAAGAAACAATTTCGGGGGTTTTAATCGCCATAAATGTCTAACACAAAGATATGTGACACCCAACTATTACCACTATATCGTCATTCGTCAATTAACAAAATTGATAACGGACAAAAAAATCAAGAACTATTGTTCAATTTTTTTATTAGTAACTAAAAGTGAAAATTAAAAAAATTCAAAGACAAAAAAATATAGTTAATCTTATCTATAATACATAGGTTAGTATCAATTTTTCTGACATTCTTTCTTTTATTGGCTAAAAATGATTAAGTATCATAAATTTGACTCAAGTATTAAATAACAAATTAAATACACTAAAATTTATAAATTTTAATTAATAATAAATAAAGTGTTTAAAAAAGTAATACTGACATTTTTCACAATCAATATAGTATTAAACTCAAGAATTAATATGTTTACTTTATGTATTTAACTTATTTTATGTTTTCAGTTCAACAACATCCCCCAACAAAGCAAAATGAGTAATCTAACGAATGTAACTCAATTATCAATAAATAGTGGAAAAGATCTTCAACTTTAGTTTAATTATAAATATTAAGTAATATTTAAGATAAATCATTAAATTGGCAATCATTTTATTTTCATTTTTATTTGTTATTTTTTTTAGTCCTTCTATTAGTGTGGTCAAAATGGTTGGTCCAATCCTGACTCGAAGAAGCCAAGGTAGGATCTTGTGGGCTAGGATTGGCCAATTGGTCCTAAATTTTAAATTTTAAGGTTTTTTTTTTATTATTTGAAAGTTTATAAAAAAACTTTACAAAGATTTGGATGTAGTTGACCTATCCAAAGAAAAAAATATAGTAGAAGCAAATAGAAGTTTATAATCCAAGTATATATCCCAATGGTTGCTTAATCATGTTGAAGATTGATCACATTTAATTTCACTATTCCAGTATATCCTTGACAAAGTAGGAAACTAAGATATTCATGAATTAATAATAACATAAAAAAACACTTGTTGGACCAAAGAAAAAATAAATAAAACAACACTTCAAACAAAACCTATCAAGCCGTTCTTAAAACTGCTAACCATTTAGAGTGTTAACCATGTAGATCATTATCCATAAAGCAATACAATCTCATAAGATAAGATAATCAAACAAGAAATTGGTAGCAATTTTGATTGAGTGATACAACATATATTGGTATATTAATTGTCAAAATCAAAATCTAGGCATTTTCCTTCTCACATGCACTAGATCCTCAATCCAAAACAATTTCCAGCTTTCTCAGGACTTTCTCAATAAATCGGTTAACATGAAGGTTAGATAATCTGCACATACGCACACATTTAAAGTCTGAAAGATGAAATATAAAGTCTGATATGTACATTCTCATGTACAAAAAAACAGAATTCACTCCACTCCAATATTGGGTGGCCATTTCAGTCACATTGGTACAAGCAAGAATGCTTATCATCTCAACAATATCCTTGGTTTCATATCTACATCATGATGCGGAGCAGCATTAATTCACCAAAACAAAGCACCCTAATGAGGCATAGGAATCCAGCAGGTGACAAAAAATGAAGCCAAAATTTGGCACTCAATACTTGCAGCATGGGTATGGTTGTATATTTACACAAGAAGTCTCATTCTTATGTCCACAATCTTTCTACTACTCTTTCCTTCAAAAAAATTAACCAAAATCACAACCATTAATTTCCTAATTTGTAGTTAATATTGCACTTTATCATATGAAATACCGCACCCTCCTTTAGAAGAGCCAAATCCCCTTTCAAAGGCACTCCAGAATAGATGCAAATTATCTTTGCCACATCTAGTTTGCCAATCACATCCAATGCTCTCTTTTGTCAATTCCTTTTGCTAATACCAAAATCAATCAAGAATAAAATTAGGGTGCTTTGTTTTTGCCAATCAAGAATAAAATTTCCTACTTTGTCTTTATCATGGCATGGTGAAGCGTTTCAATTCGCATCACACCAGTCTTCAAGGTCTTCTTATTCAGCTCAGTGGTGCAAGAATCAAACAACAATTTGAAAACAGGAAGGAGGAGAGAAAAAAATAGAAAGAAAAAAAATGGAAACTAGAAGACATATAAGTTCTGATTTCAGAGAAGTATACAATTATATATTTACCCTCAAGTCAAGTGTGGGCTAGAGCTATATGTGATTCTCTTCAACCTAAAAGGTTTTCTATGTTGTCCTTTGTCTGTATCTCGAACTTTTTCAGACCATTAACTAGCCTCTTAATTTTTTAAGAGAGGTAATAGGAGAAAGTACCAGTAAATAAGATTGTAACTCTTTTACAACATGAAAGCTTGGTAATATTTGGAATTAGAACACAAAACTGATTTTTTATTAGGAGAGAAGCTCAAGGCCTCAAGCTCTGATACAATGCATGTGCAGGCATAAAACTGGATATGGCAACCTTACAGCATCAATTGCCTACAGAAGATGCCATGGGTTCTGTTTCCCTTAGAGCTTAGCTTTTTGTTTGCTTAGCTTCTGTTGCATTTCCTTTCATACTCATAAAAAAAACTGTATAATATAAAGATGTCTATATTTCATCACTCTTAATTCTTAAAACAATATTATTTCTATGTTTCAGGTATATATTTTTAGGCTAATTAATTACTCTTTCTTTCTAATTTACTATTTTTTTTAAATATTTTTTATTGAAAATTTTCTTTTGCCTCTATAAATATGAATTTACTTTTACACATTAACATGTACTTGTAATTAATAACTTTTTTGGTTAACATGATATCATTGCATAATATGCATCTATTAACATTGTTGTGAGTAATTTTCATTAAAAAATTTATCTATTAACTTAAATTTGAGATCTCGTTTAACGAGATCAAGTCAAGCTCAACTTAACGATTTATTGATATTTATATTTATAAATAACTAGCAATTAAATCACAAATAAATATAATACTAGAAAATATATATTTTTGCATGAAAATACATTAATGTCTAAATTACTAAAAAATGCACTTTCTTACAATTCTTTTATACCTTTCTCTAACTGTATGTACAAAAAAATTACCTTTCTCTAATTGTTATATAATAATTTCACTATATTACACTTTTTCTTTTATAGTGTCTTTTCACCTAAGTAATAATCTATTAAAAAAGTTATCTAAACAAAACTTTTTTTTCATAATTAAACTATTTAAACTAATTTAAATATTAGTCATATTTTAATTGTTTTTAAATTTAGTATATAACTTCATTCCGTACCTACTTAAATCCGTGCGTTGCACATGTAACCCAAGCTGGTAATATTAGAATACTAAAGAATTTATCATCCTTGCAGTTGCAGGTTTGGAAGTGGCAGATTTGTTTTTGTAGAGTCAAATCAAATGGCATCCACATAAAGGCAGCGTATTGATTGGTTGGACTCCATTTACTAACAAACGTCAATCATTGTTTGAAATTGCTGCATGAGGAATATACAATGTTATCATGATTCAACTTAACAATCAAAGAATATCATTACAATTATTTAGTTCAAATCAATTTTCAAAATCCTTCATCATCTCCAATATTTTTTAAAAAAAGTTTTAAAAAATTTATTATTGCGTTAATCACGGAGGGATGATTATGATCATGATGACCACAACGTGGCTACTTTAATTTAGGTCTGAATTCTTAGCAGAATCTCCACAAAATAATTGCTGTGACCAGGAGGTTACCAGTCCCACACATACCAAACCACAGTTCTGTTTGTCACTTTGTTCTATCCTTTCTTTATTATTATCTCCTTCAGTCCTTCTGTTACTTCTTCCTTTATCAAATGTTATGGTTTAATGCTATTTCTTTTATTCTCTTTTTATTTTTTGGCTCACCTAATTTTGTTATTCATATTTTATCCTATCTCCGAACTGGTGAATGGTGATGCATAAAGTTTTCTGGTCCAGCAAGACAGCGATATGTATAAATAGTTTGTTTTTAAGGTTTAAGTGGCTCAACAGATAACGTCTGACACTCTCCGTGTGAACTTTACATTCTTACACATTGATTTAATTATTTTCTACACACAAACTTTTAAAAATAAAAAAAATGATATTTTTATAATTAAAAGATAGAAAAAGAAAATAAAAGATTAAGCTAAATCATCCCTAATTAAATTTCTCATTACTGAAAGAATTAATTAAGTAGTACTACTTTTATTAACAATCATTTTAATAATAATTTACCAAACATAATTTTTCTCAAAAAATTGAAGAAATTATTAAAAAGTTAATCTCAACTAAACACATTTAATTATTCTTAAATTACTTGGTGGAAAGTTACATATTTTTATACTTCGATCATATAATACCCACTTCTTTAAATATCATGTAGCTTGTGTAAAGTCAAGTCTATATAGCTTATCGAGATAAATTATACTTAACTCGCTGTAAATTAGTTTATAATTGATTCAGCCCATAGCGAATTGGTGCAAATGCCAAGCGGTTTTAATTGACATCGTAAGCTCTTCCTAGTTAACGGGGGTATGCTAATATTATTCTATATACTTTGTGCCATTGTAGAAATTGTGTGCTGTGAGGGAGTTGAGTGTTTTTTTTTTTTTAAATGTAATGAATAATATTATAAAAGTAGTAACATTGGTGCAACTAATTAATGAAGATCGGCAGGCGTTATAGTAGCATCTTCTAACCTAATCTTGGTTTAGCTGACATTTGGTGCAGTTATGGATTCCTAAGATTGGATAAGAATAAAGAATTTCAGTTATATTTCGCTTCTCTAATGTTAGAACTTTTTTTTAATGAATAGAAATTGAACAAATATCAAGATATTTATAACACTTTTAACCAATTAAGTTAGATTTTATTGGTCTCTAAAGTTACTAATGCTTAAAAATATTACAATGTTTACATGTGTGTTTCTTTGAATGATTATAATGGTCACTGAAAATTAAACATGTTAGATAGATGAATTTGGATTAAGATACATTTTCTATTACAAAATTTCCATTTTTAAACATTTTTTTGGGAATTGTTAGTAGAACTATCAAAATTGATTCAGTTTGACAAGCTAGCCGATGGCCCATTAAGTTAGGTCAAGTCCTACCGTAAAAAATATTAGTCTAAAAAGAGTTGAGTCAATTTAATCCAGCCAAACAGGTTATGCTAGGATTATAAAACCTTGGCCTAAATACTATTGGACACATTTGATCTGACATTATATTTTTAAAATTATTATAAATTTCAGCAAAAAAAAAAGAAGGTCAATTTAGTTTTACCTAACGAACTAATCGGCCAACCTGATTTCACCATTTGATAGTTCTAAACTTTGTAAGGTGTGCTGATTTTTTAGATTGATTATAAGATTAATTTTTAATTTGAAAGTTAATCACGCTTAAAACTTTGTTCATTTTCAAGATTTAAAATATGTTAGGCTGAGAATCAAATCCAAACCTCCATCAAAATGTTTTTTCACGGGAAATGCAAAATTTCTCATTTTTGTATTTGGATGTGTACATATTGTTGGCTTATTGAGAGTTCTAGGTCTCAGATTATGAATTCATCCTAAAAATCGATTATTAATTAAGTTTAGATGATTTTTTTAATTTGTATTGCTTTTTAGATTATTATTTTTATTCAAATTTATCAGGGGTTATGATTAGGTTAAAATATAGTTAATTTTATTCATAATTTGACACAAATAATTAGTAATTTAATTTGGATTTTTAACCATATGATCGAAGTATGTTTTCTAACTAAACCAATTTTAAATAAAGATTAGAACATAGACATTTTATTTTAGATTAAGAGTCTTAAATGAGAGACGTAGGAGTAGTATAATACTTGGCATAGGATTAAAAATGTAATTGAAAGGTTGCATTAACAGCAAAGTAATCCGAATCCCTCACCGTCACCGCAAGAGGGAATGACATGAGCCATTTTGGCCTAAATCTTGGTTGCCGTGCCGGCCGGCTTCAACGGCTTTTGACTTTAGTTGTAAGTCCGGCCAACTGAACACTGATACGTGTTCGAATTAGATACAACTTAGTATAGTACTTACTAATATTAATATGTAGTAGCACTTAATATTATTAATATATGATGATCTATATATAACTTGATTAGCAAAACTGTTCAAATAAATATGGAGTAAATTGCTTTTGAGGGGAAAAGAAAAAAAGAAAGGAGAATTATTGTATGTGTGTGTGTGTGTTACTCAAATTACGAGACTATAAAGAAGCATCACAGTCTGTAAAGGAACCACGTTTCTTCGATCTTCTTCTATTTTGTCATTGTTGTTTACATGCTTTCATTTCACATATTTTAATTTTAGAGTAAATAAGGGAGGTTGCAACGCGTGGAGTGAGCCACACTGGTATTAGTATCAGTTAAAGAAAACCGATTGCATTCCATTTGGCAACTATTTGTATCCTAATAACAAGTCGTTTTCTTTATTTCTCTGGCTCTCCCAATTTTAAATGCTCTTCCACCTCACGAGATCTCTGTGGCCCTAGCCTACCACTACTCACTTCTTCAATGTCCTCCTCCTCTTCGTAACTCTTTTTCTTTTTTTGTGTTCGATATGAGTCAACTCGGCGCGGTGTTGCGGACTCAGAGGGAGCCCAGGAGTACCATTCTGGGTTTGTTGACGGAGCAAATGGACGGCGTTGATAGTGGGACCCGCAGGAGGCGCAGCTTCAAGGAACGTTTCGGATTCATCGGCATGGGATGCTGTGGGGCCACCTGGGGCTTCGGTTCTGACGCGTTAAGTGTCACCCAAGGAGAACAACAACAGCAACAGCAGGAAACGGATCCAGAGTGCGTGGGTCCAGCTGGTTCGGGTTCGGGTATGAATCTCGCGGCGGCGTTAGCGGCGGAGAGGCAGCTCCGGGGGCCGCAGGAGGAGGCAGTGAGAGCGCCGGGGACACCGTGGAGGGTGTCGCTGATGAGGCTGCTGGAGGAGACCGAGGGAGGGGACGCTGCCACGGCGGAGAAGGAGAAAGCGAAAGAGAGAGAGAAAGAGGAGAATGTTGTGGGGAATGATTCGGTGTGCTGCGTGTGCATGGGAAGGAAGAAAGGGGCAGCGTTCATCCCATGTGGACACACTTTTTGCAGGGTGTGTTCGAGGGAACTTTGGCTTAATCGAGGCTCTTGTCCCCTTTGCAATCGCTCCATCCTCGAGATTCTCGACATTTTCTAGAATTTCTTCAAACGATTTTTCTTTTTCTCTTTTTGTTATTCTTGATCCAGAACGAACTAGTTCATCCCTCGCCATGTGTAATAGTATCATACTATGAATCTCATCATGTCTTTGTTACCGCGCTAAATGTTTCTCTCTTTTTAATCTCTTGTATATACTGTATACTACTATATGGCTGTGGCTTCACACTAGACAACATTCAACAAAGTCGGCTCCATTATTTAGTTTCTCTTTTTATTTTTTATATAGGACTTTTTTTTTCCAGCCAAGTTCATTTTTAAAAAAAAAAAAGTTTTATGATTTTTGTTATAGATTTATTTGAATACAGTACATATGTGTTCGACCATGCTCTAGTTTAACTTATGGAAATGAGCGGATCTTCAGTCTTGACTTGAGTCTTGGTATTATCAGTTTTTCATTTTAGTTTTTAAGGATAATATTTCTATAAGCATAGTTACGAGACTGGTTCCTCAAATATTATTGTGATACAATGACTCTTCAACTCGTTGGTGTTTAATTAATTGCAATGAAATGTTGATCAAATAAAAAAGTGGCATTTATCTAAAAAAACCAGAGACAAAATGCCATAGTATATTCTAATATGGTATAACTTCGGAAATTCAGGGGGTGTTTAGTTGTATTTTTGTTTGGTTTTTAAAATATTTTAAAGAATACTAATAATTTTTAAAAATTGTTTTTTAGAGAGCAAGAGTAGGAAAATTTGTATGTGAAAGCGAACAATCACAATAGAGAATTAAAAGTAAAAAAAGAAATCAATTTTGTCCAAACAATTAAGAGATATATTGTAGTTTTAAAATATTAGAAACTGAAAAACAGATATTATCTTTAAAATTAATTTTATAAATTAGTCTTATTAAATATTTTATTTTTAAAAGTAATTTTTTTCAAAAATAGAAAATAAACATTTCTGTAATCTTATCGAGGAAGAAAGCGGGTTCATTTTCGTACGCCAATGTTCTAATTTAGACAAACGTAGTAGTCAAAGAAGAAAACAATTAGGCAAATGTGTGACTGCATACATATAATAATAGAAAGCTTGTTTAATATGCACTTTTAAATAAGTTTTCTATTATTAATTAAATTTATTGAAAATGATAGAAATTTGTGGATATCATTTTTCTTTCTTTCTTAATTTTATTCTCATTATGATGAAAGGGTAAAATTTATACTTAAGTCTATAATATAATCATGTATATTTGTATTTCTCATTTATTTAATAAAAAATAGTTCTCAATTGATACACTATATGTATATAGGAATTTATCAAGTGTGTTAATAGAGTTGAAAATTTCAGATTGTTTTAAATGAATTGAACTCGAACATTTTAACATAAGCCAGCTGCATATGTCGTGTCTTCATTTTTGAAGGATAACATAGTACAAAAAATAAATGTTTCTTATTTGTAGGCAAAAATAAGCCACAACCTTACAATAATGGATAACAGGAATTTATAGTAACTTCATAATTGCCATTGATTTCTATCTTTAGCAATTACAAATTACAATCGCAGTGTAAAAGAAGCAGTTCACTTTATACTTCATTACCATATCTGATTCAAGAAAAAAAAAAACAATATCCTTGATCACAGTGACTGTAGAAACACAAAAAAGTTGGCCAATCAAAGCCAACAACATTGCCACACACAATTGTCAACAGAGGCCATCTCAGAAATAGTGAAATTACTGAAAGTGTTCCTCTGCAAAGGATTGACCAAATGCTAATTTCCTATCACACCTGCACTAATTAACGTTCCAAATTGACACTTGCACTAATTAAAATGGACAGAACTTAACTCAGGGAATAACTTGCTTAACAGATTTAGGGACATCATTGGGTTTAGCAAGTCCAGAGAGACTGATATGAAAATTGGTAGAATTTTTAGAGACGAAAGTAGTGCTTTACTTCTATAGATATTAGAGACATCACTTCAGCTGCAAACAGTGGTTCAATATGCTAATTTGGGGCTTTAAGTAATTAATTTCAAAGTAACACAAATTAGACGAGCCATGCAATGTTTGGTTCATTATGCTAATTTGGTGCTTCAACTAATTAGTTTCAAAGTAACACAAATTAGACTTACCATGCAATGTTTGGTTAATGGCCACAATTGTGTTAAGACAGTAAAGCTATTGCCCAAGCTAAACAAACTAGTAAAGTTGATATTAGCCTATCCCTTCATTAGCAGAAATCTTCTACCAAACAATTGCACATGATACAACTATGAGTAAACGCAATACCTACTCATGCTTCATAAACTTTATCAATAGATAATTTTTGGCTTTGGGAGTTTGAGTTAAAGAGTAATGTGAAAAAAAATAATGTCATCCTAAGTAGAAGAAGCATTTAACAAGTTTGTGCTCATATAGTTGAAATTCTTAACATGCATTGTTAAGAATTGCCAAGAAAGTACCTTACCTTTGATTAAAGGACAAATTTTTTCGTGTAAAATTGTGGCTAGAGAGAGGATCACTTGAAACATAGAATGCATTGCAAAAAAAAAAAAAAAAAACTTTTTGTGTTGTCCAATTCAAATGAACTCAACCAAACCCTGTAGATTACATAAAAACCACAATTGGGCTAAGGAGCTTAAGGGAGTCTTCTTCCCAAACTTAGCCTTTATTAATGCAAAAAAAGAGTAGGAATAGGTATTCATGCTGGAAAAGCCTGGTTCCATAGATTTCCTAAGAAAAGCATAAAGAGAAAGGAAAAGCTTGTTGAAAATGGTAGTGCCATTAGAATTTGGCATGGCAACCATTTTATAACGGCCAAATCATAATAGACTACTAAAGCATCCCAGAACTTCAAGTGCTTGACTCTTAAGTGCAAAATTAGGACAGCAGCAAGCAGCAGCATGAACATGCGATATTCATACATGAAAAATACAAGTTTGAAGACCATTTTTATTAGAAGCAGCAACGTAGTCTGCATAAGAATATTGAAGTCTACACTAGTACTCCTTGTGGATTTATTTATTTTTTACAATCTCCTTCAGCCATTGCTCTAATTCACAGAGATTGGATGGAGGGACATAATAAATACTATAAACAAAAAGTAACTGCAAGTGAAGGTTTCTCTATACTCATAAACCAAGTTATCAGATATCCCGCAGTTCTGACAATGCAGGGAAGGAGTCTTTAAAAGTAGTTTACATCAAATTCAAAGAATATACACTTCCATGAACCAGTATTTGACAATAAAAGTGCAAGGTCCCAGGTACAATTTGTTTTGAAGTTCCAATGAAATAAGTTTATCAAATGCACTATGTCTCGTACGTTTGCGGCTTCTAATTATTCATGTAATAATTGTTTCGAGTGTCCTACATAACAAATCTAATGAAAATACTTTCAGGAAGATGCACAAGTTCTCAGATAACACAAACCTGGGGTACCAGGTAAATCTGTTAAAACCACTTGTAATCACCAAGACACCAACCATGTCCAAACAAAACACTCGAGAACATTGTGTATTGTACCTTTGCCACTTGTAACATTATGTCCATCAAATACAGTGTAATCTACAATTCATGGTTCCCTCTTGACAATGAGAGAGAACAGAAAAATAGCACTTAGAAGTGACTTTGGCAACAACATAAGAATTGACTTAGTTTTCATTATGCAATTCAACTAATTAGTTATTTCTCAGTTGCCATTGAAACAATTTAATTTTGGTTAACAGAATACTTGTGTAAAAAAAAATACAAAAGTCTGCGCAAATAACATCACTTACACCATGTTAAGAAAATCAACCCAGATTTTACACCATGAATACAAATTCCAGAGTGCAATTCAGTAATTCCATCTACGGTGCACACCAATTGAAAGTTTACACAATGATTTTTAATTCATATCGGTTTTCCATCATGAATACGTACAGTTTACATTGTAGTTTTCATTAGGGTCATGAAAGCATTCCATTCCATCCAGATTTGAAATCTTGGAACAAAGATTTAAACATGGAACTTGATTTAGGGTCATTAAGGCTCAAAATTATCATCTCTTCCAATGATGGATAAGGAATTAATCCATCTCATAGGGACAGCTGCACTTTTCCGTTTTAAGGGTCAGGGTCATCCTTATAGGGTTGCTTTATATACCTTTAAACATGCAGCTTGATTTAAAATATGCAACAAAGATTTCAACATGCAGCTTGATTTAGGGTCATTATGGCCCAAAATTAACATATCTTAATGAATAAAGAATGTATCTCCTAGGGACAACTGCACTTTTCCTATTTCAAGGTCAGGTCATCAATATAGGGCTTACAACCCTAAAATGAATAAAGAATCC
Organism: Glycine latifolia; assembly: GCA_013407115.1. Taxonomy (NCBI): domain Eukaryota; kingdom Viridiplantae; phylum Streptophyta; class Magnoliopsida; order Fabales; family Fabaceae; genus Glycine; species Glycine latifolia. The sequence goes on from CM023949.1 coordinate 635,651, forward strand.
ATCTCATAGAAGCAACCACCCATTTCTGGTTACACGTTCATGGTCAGTCTTATAGGGTTTATGTTATGGATTCGGCAAGTGCACTGATCGTTCCAAGTAATAAAGTGATAAGAAAAGTATCGTCTCCACGAGGATTGAGACACCACATTTATTGTGACTGTTCTCTTTAAATTGGATGAAATAAAGTTTGAATTGAATTGTGAATTGTATTGTAAATTGAGGAAATTAAAATTCAATAAGAATTTAAAAACAAAGTTAATTAGATTTGAAGAATTGATTAAGAAGATTTGTAGTTAAAGCACATTCACCTTCTGATCCCTACCTTCTTTACTTGAATTAATTACTAATTTTAATTATGCTAATTGTTCAGATAATGTATCCTTACTTTAAACTAGTTAAATCCTAATTCCTTAGTGACTTTAACCCTTTAATTCAATCAAAATCCTAATTCCTTAGTGATCTCTCTTAAATTAAGCATTAAGAAAATACATATATTCATATGCAATTACACATCCCTATTCCTAGGTAATGTAACAATTGTTATTTTACTCTTGTCAGAAATTAAAGTTCTAATATTCTTATTGTAAATCCTAACTCTCAGAACTTTACCAGAATGATCAGTCCTGATAAAGATATAATTAATGCAAAACAAAGTAAAATAAAACAACTTAGCATAAAAAAATAATAGAAATTAATCCAATTACAAAAGAGTTCACATAAGGTTTATGGTCTTAACTACAATGAAGAGAATTAGCTAGACATAGTTATGTCTAACCTTAATTAAAATAGAGGGAACTGGATCAAGAATCTTAAAGAAGAAGAAGAAGAAGAATCAACCCCTTCAATCTTGACTATCAATCTTCTTGTCCTAACGTTAATTCCTCCAAGATATCTTTTCTTGCTCTCGTTCTCCCTTCCTCAATGTGTCTGTAGCATTTCAGATGATTGTGCCTCTGTGTGTTTCTTTTGGTCTCCTAAGTCCTTATTTATAATTAGGGTGTGAAATCTTTAATTAAAATCTTTAAATCCAGAAACTTCTTGATTTTGCTTTCTTTTCTTCTTTTATTGGTTTTCTGCTATAAAAAATCAAAGAATAAGTGATAAAGATAAAATAATGAAAACTTTCACTTGTATTAGCATGTATTGCTCAATTATTATTAATTTATTGATTCTTTTAGTTTAAAAAATACTATATATGCTAGAAGTATATTAGTTTATATACCGAAATTTTGCTGAGAATGAATAAAGAATTCATCTCATATAGGCAACCACATTTATTCAATTTCAAGGTCGGGGTCATTCTTATATAGTTTATATTCCTAAGTTTGCAGATGATGAATAAGAAATTGATCTCAAAAAGGCAACCACACTTTTCTGATTACAGGATCATTCTTATATACTGAAATATTGGACATAAAAAAATTCATCTCATAGAAGCAACCACACTTTTTCCGATTTCAAGGTCATTCTTGTATACCGAAATTTGACATCGTGTTAGAAACTTAGAAGCTAGGCGTTGATTGAACGAGTGTTTGCGTGAAGCTTATAAAGCACGTCATCTATTTTTTTCCACGGACATATGGGCCTGGGCCCTAGCCCTAACCTTAACCCGGATTAAATATTTATAATTAAATTAATACTAATTAATTAATTAATTAGATTTTGGTAATTTCCCTTCGCTGATTCTGTGAGGATAAGGTGAAATTTGGCCTAAAATTTGGTATTAAAAACTATTTTTAATCCAAAATCAGTTCTAAAAATGGTTTATAATTTTAAAAAAAATTGAAACTATGAATTATTTTAAAATAGATTAAACGTAATTTAAACGTGTAAATCAAATTTTGGATATATATATTTACAAATTCATAGTTAAATTTTATGATAATCATATTTTATTTCATAATATATTTTTAATCACATTGTACGGCCCATCATGAATTTCAACCTCAATGGTGTGTCCGCCAGTGTTTATCAGAAAGATTATGATCTTTCTAGTCCAGCTTCTCATTTTGTGGTGGCAAAACACCGACTCTAAGGATTAACTCATTCCCAACAGCAAAGTATTGATTATCTGTATGTCAAACTCATATCAAGATCAAAGATTTAAAACAGTGGCATGAACAGATTATTGCTATTAAGACGATGTAAATCTTGCTTCAAGCAGATAATCTCTAGTCTCTACCCTTAAATACTTCGTAGCATATGCAATATTGGGACTTAACTCTAAGGTGGTGTTTAGAAAATCGATGGTCTTGGAATGGTGGAAAGTACGCAGTCTGAAATGGATAGTTAACTTGGGTTCATAAATAATGAAATTGTGATAACTTATAAGTATCAACTTGATGCTTATTCAATTCTCATCATCATGCATGGCAAGCAATATAACACTGGCATACATCTCCCACAAGAAAGAATCATTAACACATCATCAATTTGTGGATCTCATTTTTTTTCTTAATTTTATTCTCCCTACTATAAAAAAGTTGAATGGTAAAATTATACTTAAGTCTATAATCTAATAGTGTATATATATTTGTAGTTCTCATTTTTTAATAAAAAATAGTTCTCAGTTGATACACTCCACACATATGTATAGATAGAGGAATGTATCAAGTGGCAATTCTTCTTGTTTTAAGAAATGAGAAATATAAATACGAGTCATTCAACAATATAGGAGGATTAAAATTAATTTTTTTATTGACAATTATTAATTATTAATAGAGAAATTTGAACTCAGCATGATTCCTTTTCTTTCTTTCCTCTTCAATACTAAACCAAACTAATCTTATAACCACGATTAGAATTAAAGTTTGGTTAGCGGTTACATGATTGCTCAAAAAAGTCATGGGCATGCTTTTGATGCTAACCATTTAAATATGTTATGATACACTAGTATTTTTATATTTCTGAATTCTCAAGATAAAAAGAGTCTGATTTGTTAGGTCATATGTATAAGATTATATTAAGTGAGAATTTTTCTTGTTATAAGAAATATGAATTATAAATTCAGGTTGTATAATTATATATATTAATTATGGAGATTAAGTTTAATTACTGGTATCAAGATCACTTAAGATAGTTAGAATCAATTTTTCTCACGTTAAAAAAAATAGATTAAATTCATGTAAATAAGATTACTAGTCGTTAATTTTTTTATCAGCAAGAGAATTCAAATTCAAATATGAACTAATTATGAATGTTTATAATTTTCGTTTCTTACGTTAAGAAAACAAAATCATTTGGTACGGTCCACAAAAGTGAAGAGGGATCAAATAATTTATCTCAAACATCTCTAATAAATTCATATAAAATGATTATAAAAAATTATAAAATATGATTTTATCAATTCAACCATTTATTGTTTATGTCAAATTTTATAAAAATTAGTTTCTCTTGATTGTTTGGACTTTTGAGCGAGTGGATTGATTTCCCGACTCACTGAATGTGATAGAAGGAGAAAAATAACAAATTAAACATCTAAAATTTCAAACTTCAAATCTCCTGCCCTAGATTTTGACAATGCTTCTCTAACTACAGACTATGCAGTATTAATCTAAAAGATTTTGACACGTCTTTTAATTCAGGATAAAAGAATTGAAAACTGATATCAAACCATGCGGCGCATTTATGTTGTACAATAATATATATCTGGACTAATAATTAGATTATGTAGTTTAAAATCTCATCAACCGAAGATCAACTTAGATTAAAAACTCTTTCAAAATAAATCTAAGCCAGGCTTCTGCTCTTTGGATATATGATTTATTTTTTATTGGCCAACATCGACACAATGAAAATTAAATTGGATTGGGTTTGTTTAAATAGTCCACTATTTAAATCTTGCATCTCCCAGTTTATATCATGCATCTCTCTCATTTTATGTTTTGGATAAAAATAACTTTTTTACCACGAACTCTTATTTTGTAATAGTTTTAGAACGTTTATTTTTATTTTGAAATGGTTATCCTGAAAGATAATTTTTATCTTTCAGAATAATTTTAAAACACTTATTTCTATTATGCAATGATCATTCTGAAAGGTAAAAAATATCTTTTAAAATGACTATTCTGAAATAAGGTGATACAAAATTATTTCAAAATGGTCATTTTGAAAAGTAATTTTTACCTTCTGGAAGTACTTATTTATATTTTTGAATGATCATTCCAGAAGGTAAAAAATATCTTCCAGAATGACATTCCAAAATAGGGTAATTCAAAACTATTTCAGAATGGTCATTTCAAATTTATTGTTCCACAATAAATGTCTCTCCCTACACTTGAAACCCATCCAAACCCATAGATGGCGACGTGCAAAGGAAGGAGGGGGAAGTTGGTGGTGCGGCGTCGTGAGGAGGGTGCAGGGGTTTGCGCAGTGGAGGATGAGGTTGTTGTTATAGCGAGAGGGTGAAGGAGGTTGCACGATGTGGAGGACGAGGCTGCAGCCATCACGGGTGAAGGAGGTGCTATCGCGACATGAGTATGCTTGTCAAGGAGGTGCCACGATAGGTCTTAGGGTTGTGATTAGTCTGAGGGATGTCCTAGGGTATTTTAGTCTTTTCAAAAATTTATGAGAGGTGCAAGATTTAAATCCCATAATTCCATTGGTTTGGTCATTTGGAGCAAGCGATGACAACTATTTCCAGCACTCCAAGAATTATTTCTTGAACTTTTCACATTGTTTCCGAAGTGATCATTCTAAAAACAATATGAGAAATTCAAGAAACAATTCCTAAAGTAAAAAAACACCAAGTGACTCATAGATAAACCATCAAGTGGGTATCTCGAGTTTAACGATTACTATAATGTCAAATGCTATTTTTTTTGAGATGTATTTGATATGGATATTCCTATTTACACCCCATTTTTTTAAGTACACCCTATGTACTCCCTTTCTGCCTCCCTACCAAGATGTACATCCCTTTTACATTCCAAAAATGTATTTCTAGAATTAAATATACCTATTCTAGATATATATCTCTAGAACTTTAATTTATAGTTTTTGAGATATACTTCTGGGAATACATATATATTTTTCTAATAAAATATCACTTAGGAATGAAGATTGTTGGCGAGAAATACAAAAAAAAATCATTGATAAGATAAATCTTTATCTTATACTCATGTTTTGTTAATCTTATTTTATCCTATTGTTGGGGCTCTTTAAATCCTATCTAAAATATTCTTTTCATTCTATCTTTATTATTCTTTAAATCCTAATTTTAAACCATTTTCACCATGTATTCATTATATAATACTTTCATCAATAGCATAAAATATTTTGTATTTTATTTCCTTCATGTGCCACTATGTTTCACTATATGTTCATGACTAACTTCATCTATTATACACCTTAATTGTAAAGCAAAACTTTTGATGATGATTTTTTTCTCCCTTTAAGTGTGTTCATTCATTTTCTAATCCAAGTCTACGATAATGATTTAGGTCTCAACCCTCAACGACCTTTAAGTACTTTGATTGAGGTGTGATAGGTTATTATCATAAATATTTTTCTAGAATAATGTATACCATTCCAAAAGTGTATCTTTGGTATTATAAATTATAGTTCCAGAGATATATTTTTGGAATAGGTATATTTAATTATGGAAATACATTTTTTCAAAGAAAAAAAGGCATAGATTTTTAAGGGAAAAGGGTATGATGGGTGGTTGCTGAAAGGGGGGTATGGAGTGTACTTATCGAAAATGGGGGGTCTAAGTAGCAAGAGCCTTTTAATATACTTCAATATGGACCGAGAAAAAGTGCGTTGATACAGATGCTACTGCTACTCGAAACAACCAAAGGGCCATGGGCCAATGCTGAATAATCCCAACAGACAATTAAGGGGAGTTATTAGCTAACTAGCTATCCGTAGTTTATTATTAAGTTAAAAATTCATTAATCAGCCACTTTTTTTTAGCAAAACCGTCCTTTAAGTTATTTTTGTTGTTATTAAAATAGCATTCTAATTTTTTTTATTATCTGATAGGTCATTTAAGAACTTAAAATATTATCATATTGTTCATTTAAATTTTTATCATCATTTTTTTAAAGATCATACAATGTCACTATCTTTATTCTTTATGGATGACCGGTGTGTTAGATATAGTTTTTTTCACAGGAGTGATAGATTTTTTTTTAAGGATCTAACATGGTTGTTAATTAAATTTAAGTTAATTTTAAATTGGACATGTAATTATACTATTCATTATTAAATAGAGACATATACTAAATATACATTTTTTTTTTGTAAAAAATTGTATATTAATAGGTAGTGATTAATCCCAAAATCAAAATGCGTTTTCTGTCTTGTTTCTATTCTTATTCAATATAAAATATAACATATTGACACAATAAATTAGAATTTGGATGGTTACAATTAACAAATACTAATCCAAATATAACTATTGAGTGCGAGAAGTTATTTCAATTTAACTACTAATTTTAAGTTTAAATTCTAACCATATTAACTAAAATAATTTGAATGAGAGTTTTACTATCTATTAATTAAGAATTTAGGATCACTTTCGGCAGTAAATATTTGTGATCTATAAAAAAAAATCCAAATATAGCCCTTGAACTTGTGAACTAAGCCCATTTATGTTTTCTTTCCCCTAAATGCAGCATGATGAGAGAGTGTTTCATTTTAATGGTCTTGAAAGGGACTTAGTCTACACGTAAAAAATGATTCGAAATAGTCTTACCTTATAAAAAAAACAAATTAAAGGACCAAAACTTATGAGCTTGCGTGGTTACACGATACAATCAATTTAATTTATAGATATGAAGTTTGAAATGGACCGGATATGCATAACTTAGATGAAGCAAGTATATATAAATGATATTTTAAGACAGAAAATGAGAATAAATTAAAACAAATAATTTTCTTCTACATAAATATTTTTTCATAATATATATTCAATATCAAAGTCTGTGCAATGGAACTGATGTTAATTAAATTTAAGTGTCAAATATAACAAAATTTATATTGCTAATAATTTTTTACAAATGCTAAATTTTATCAACATCCCTCAATATAAAAATGTAATATTTTATAAAATTAAGTTATATAGCAATTTACTGGGAGCAGATAAACACACAGGCACCATAAGTGGAAAAGCATGATAGTGTGTGCAGAAGTATATGATTCCCACTGTTGAGTTTGAAAGTAGATATCTCTTTCCCCGTTGGTGCAAATAATGTATACATTTGAACGTGAATGTCTTTAATTATTTTGGTTATATTATTATTATTTTACATTTTTACTCCTTAGTGGGGCGTCCTCAGTAGTAAGTCTGCCACATGCCATAAGTTGAACTCCAGAAATTTAAAAAGAGTTTTTGGCTCTTTGTTCCAATTATGTGGTCTCCGAAACGTGAGGTCTCTTTCTCTCAATACTTGCGCATGTGTCTAATCGCTCGCTTATAGAATCCCTATCTTCATCTTTTGGCATCAGACTTATGGGTGTTCTTATATATCAAGCAAGCTATTCATTACCAACAAATTGTTGATCTGATATTGAACTTAGTTTCTCTAAATAAGATTTTAGATTTAAATTTTGTGAATGAAGAAAAATTGATTAAAAAAAAGAATTTCATTAAAAATAATCAATCAGATTTTTTCAAAAAAATTAATTATTAATAAAATCAATAAATATTATATACCAATAACACTTCAAAAAAGATAAAAACAAGCTATTTATCTTAATATTTCGCATGGACAAGAGCTCCAAAACTTTGGGTCATTAATTGCATGCCATATAGACAGTGACTGTGACTCGTACACACGACAGTCCCTATCAGCTTTTAATATATGCTGCGGCCACAAAGCTTTTTGCTATATTTGAACATATATTCTTTGTATACAACCCAATTGTTGATATTAGCCCTAAGGCTCTAGCCATTGGATGCAATCATTTCATGTCTGTCTTCTTTAGAAACTATATCGTACCACAAAATACATGCACGAGGACGAAATTTCTTCAATGAATTAGCCTTTTCTTCCATAAACATTACAAAGTAATATAAAACTGCTTAAATGATTGCTTTGCAAAACAGGTTCAGATTAGAGATGCTTGTGCATATACTCCAATCAGCAGGATGGTGTTTTGCTAATGAGAAATTCTTATAAGAGAATCAATCACACGCTTTAATTAATAAAAAAAACATAACTAGTCCTGAGTTACGTAATCATACATGCATGATAAAACGGTTGGCAAAAGTCACTAAAATTTGTTAGAAAAAATTGTTAAATCGTAACTACCATCTGACCTATAACAAGTCGTTGACCAGATTGAAGTAAAAGAAACACCATGCAACACAATTTTGTTACACATAACCACTAATAAATATTTAAGGACTACTAACAACACATTTTTTTTAATACACTCTATTATATTAGTTAAAATTTATTGAAAATTACATAATTATAAGAGAAATTCATAAAATAAAATGTAAGAATTAGGTCATTTTATATTTTTTTAAATAAATTTCAACCAATAAAAACATTTAAAAGAGAATATTAAAGTGTGTTAAGTTGTTAGCATTTTTATTTAAAATATATTGGTAATGCTCTTTCTTAAATGTCTATTATTTGAGAATGTCTCCATAAGAATTAGAATAAGAATGAGAATGAAAATATGAGTATGCTACCGAATTTAGAAAAGTTTTAATGAAATTTTAGATTGATTATTCAAAGAATGGATATAAAAAAGTGTTTTTTTATATTAGTTCTCATTACAATCAATCTTGAAAGTCTTATTGAAAATTTTAAGAGTTGATGAAAAATACATCAATATTTTATATCAGTTATATGAAGAACAATTAATCTAGAATGTATTTTTTAAATTATTTTTTTTGTACAACTTATGTAGAAGGTCGAGAAATTTTGCAGAAGTGGCAAACACGTTCACATTCTGCATCGGTTGTCTTAGAACCGACCTAATAATTAGTAATTCAGAATGTCAATTTTAATATTACAAAACCATCACTGTCTCACTTATTTTATATCGATTTCCAGGTGACTGATATAAGATGAAAATGTATGTGAAAAGTGTTTTATTAGTAGTATTTAAAAATTCAATTAAGTTCATATTTTCGTAGACGAAAACAGGGACTGCACAGATGTAGTTACAGAATAATGATGTAATATATTATTCATTAACCTTCACTTAATAACCGAACTTTCACAAAGTAAGAAATTGACATTCTCAAATAATTCAAATTAGGATTCTTCGGTACAAGTGTTAGATTTGTTTAGAAGTGATGGGAATCACTTTTATCTTCTGTTTCAAGTCGTTTGGTTTTTAAGTGCAAATTAAAGTCTGTTTCGATGCTTCAAAATATATAATTCCACGTCCTGTATATATTCCAAAAGAATAACCTTATTGTGCTTATGATTATATTCCCTATAATGGCCACTGTTTGATGGCAGCAAATCAAATTGAGTATGTTTATGGATGTCTAGTGGAGCTCTTCAAAACATTATAAATGCGTGATTCGATTCTCATATGATATGACCAACAATTGTCAGAATTTTAAGACTCCAGACATAATCGTGGTACGAATTTGAATGCCTATCACACTTTCAAAATCTGAATATATTCCTGTTAATGGGTGGCGCGATTTTAACTTATGAAATAGAAACATATAGATTCCAAAAGGGATGAATATGACTAAATGCATAAGCTTTCGTTTGGAATAATAACACCAGACAAAATTTTGTATCTTATATTAGTGATACACATATCATTCAACCAAAACCTTTAAACTGATATATCATTATCAAAATAATATAGATAGAGCTTACAGCTCAACAGAATAAATTACCCGTCCATGAAATTCTTAAAGTGTGATCGAAGAACATATATATGCACATATAATTTCTACAAGATGATTAATGTATGTCTTCAATTAGTTTTCTTTGAATCCTCTTTACTTTTTTGATGATTCTTAAGTGATAATATACTCAATTAATTTCCTTTCTAATCATATATAAACCTCTCTTATTAATTAATATATCAAGAGATATATTTGTTACAAATAAGGAAAATTTTTGCGTTAACATGATAGATACGCAATGTTATGATGTTATATATCAGGAACTCTTAGTAAGGTTAAAAAAGAGAAAGAATATTAATTAAGCATATAATTGAACCTTAGTTTAAGGAGTATCAACTTAATTTTCTACACATATATTTGAAAGGAAAATTTTTCCTGTTACTGATTATATTCACTGAATCACCACAGGAGAGGACAATATAGAAATGTACTTCTTTCATAAAACACTATATAACATATTCTGGTTAAAGGCCCACATATATGGAAATGAGCGAGAAAAGGAAATAAGGCATGGTTACAAAAGGCTGAGAGGGCTCCACTAGTGAACAGCATATCATGTGCAGATAATTGGTATTCACCAGAATGCTCCTCTATTGGGTATTTTTTCGGTCACCAAACCAATACTAAATATTTATCTGGGAAATAAAATAAAATGAATGAAAATAATGCATGATATGGAATCCTAACAATTTACAATGACAAGGGAAAGAAAATTCAATACTCAATACCACTCTCGGAAGAGTCCAACAATATGAAAATTCCTTGCACGCCAAAGGATATTTGTTGATGATGCTCTTTATTAATGTCTTGGGTGTCCATGATTACAGCACTAACCGATTGTTGCAGGTCTCAAATTGGTATCCACTACTCAGATAAACAGGAACAAATTCATGGAATTTTGAACAAGAAACAAAGTACGACATAAGCCATTGGGTATATACGTGGCCATTTATTTTATAATCCTGCTTCCACATGTGGTGTGTGATCATCTCCTGCAACTATACATAAAAACTGCGTAATCCAAGTTAAAGGCGTTATATCTATGCCGAATCCATATATTATTAGTATGATTTAGACATGAAATGGCACCATACATCATCCATATGATTTCATTCTCATTGGAATTAGTTGAAAAGAGGTTTATGATGATTGAATCAAGGTTTTTTTTCTTTCCTTTTTATTCTCTTCTTCCATAAATGTTTATAGTCAAGTTTAACTAAACAAACCCCATAATAGATGTTGGAGACATATCTAGTAATAAGGTATTTTTATGAGAGTGAGTAAAAGAAAATCTATACCAATCATAAAATATTATATAAGAAATCATGTATTTTTTAAAAAGCATTTGACTAGATTGTTTTTAAGCTCAACTATTGATGAAAAAATTTAACAGTCATCAGTTATTCTTTTTACTCTCAAATAAAAGATACTCTTTCATTAAATACATTCATAAACAAATATGCAATGTAGTTGTTGAGGCAAAAGTGTTGATATATTGGGACTTCAAATATTAAGTTGCAAGCTGTAATTTACATTCTAATAAATTAAGCATTATTCTAATAAATTTTTTTAATAAAATTTTAAAATACAATAGACAAGGATAATAGTAACATGAAAATATAAGAATTTAACATCTATGCATTGTAAATTTTACACTCACATTTTCATCTAAATACAAATTATTATTTGAATTATTTTAAAATAATTATTTTAAAAGCCAACTAACTTATTATATATGATAAGTTATGATTGAATAAGTTATGATTGAATGATTATATAAAACTTTTTACATTATTAATATAACTCTTTATTTCAATATATAAACTATAAAGCAAATTAAACTATTAATATTAGAATATATATAAATCCATTTTATACCATTTAAACTCTAAATTTTAAATAAATTTTATAAACTATATTGAATAAGAACAAATTATATTCAGTTGACAAGCTTGTTCCAATTGCCTGCATGCCTGGTCATTTTCGAAGGCTTGTCTGTATTCACTAGCAGTTCACATTTGGAAAGACATTCACCTGTTCAACAAACGATGACTAAAGAATGGAATAAAATCCTGTTAGATCTTTAAAATTTCTTGAGTATCATGATAGTCCATTCAACCTAAAGCTTGGATGGGAATTAATGCAGCTGCTAGCTAGCTATGTGAGTTCTAATCAGAAATGACCCACCTATTTATTCTTTCAAACTACTCAGTCCAAGTTACAATAATTAATCAATTATCCTTAATTTCCTCTTTCCACTAATCAAACAAGATGGCTTTATTGAAATGACATCAGAAAAGAAAGAAAGATTTGTGGGAATTCGATTCAGGCGTGCTTAGCTTCGTGTTAGGGTTATTTTCCAACATTCCTTTTTAGTATTCTAAATTCTCTGCTAACTGTTTAACCTTTCATGCTTTAGCAAAAGACTCCCATGGAGATTCATGTTCCTATTCGTATTTTTTATATGTTTTTATCAAACAAATATTAATTGTTAATTTATTAGTGATAAAAAAAATTACTATATTTTTCCCTGTCCCTTCACTTATCAAATCAATTTTATAATTCTTTTCATATTTTTATTGTTTCCTGTTTTATTTTTAATGCTTCATTGGCTGACCCGGATTGTATTTGCTTTTCTAGAGATTTCTAATTTCTCTTAATAAAGTTTTTCATTAAAAAAAACTATTTAGCCTCTATTAGGCTCGCTTGTGAAAGTTAATGAATTATCTCTACGTACACAGTATGAGACACAATCTGCCACTGCCATTATAGAAAGCAACATTGCATGTGAATCAAGACCGAAAGTTGATGAATATAATTCCTGTCACTCTGAAGCCCATGCCTTTTATTAACTACTAGACAATATATGAGAAGAAAAAAATGTAAAATTGAAAATTTTAAGAGGAAATATATAACATAATGAAAGAGATATATGGGAAAAAAATATAAATTATTAGGAAATGTTGTAAAAATATTTTATAAGAACAAAACAACTCACAAAAATTGAAAACATATCCCATTATTGTTTATTATATATGTTTTCTTTAGTAGAAATACAGATCATTTTTTTGGTCGAAAAGAAAAGATGGCACATTGTCTAGTAAAGCATGTAGAAAAGCAACATTAATTGTCAGTTACTATTATGTAGTAGCAGGTAAACTCAAGAGGTTCTTTGTTTGTTTGTATGCTCAAGCTGTCATGGAGGACGTATAGAATAGAAGTCCACTCGCTCTAAAAAAAGCATGAAACGCACGTATAAAAACAGTCACCTCTCAGCTAATTGTTTCCGTGAAACACTCCCAATGTTTGGTTAAATGGATTATCTTTGTCCTCAAGAAAAAATATACAGTATATATTTCCTTTATTTGAGAAAAAGAGAAAAAAGTTTGTTTTAGATATCAAAATTAAAATTATTCTGTACTTTTCTTTATAATAAGCAAAGGGTAAAGGTTTTGAAAAAAAGAGAGGAGAAAATATATTATAGAATTGAAAAGGAAAGAAGACAAATGACTAGATAGTTGAGGGGATATTTGATTTTTGTTAAACTTTTTGTGTCGGGTTAGTTATGGTCTAAAACTTAAATGATAAACCCTAAAACTTAAATGATAAATTATAGAAAATATTATTTATATTACTGTATACGATAACCTCGTGTTAGTTAGGAAATTAATGATCCATTACAAATTCATATTCAATAATACGAATTGACTCTTCTAAAATGAGAAGAGTGCACTTTAAAAAATAAAGTGCAATAATAATTATTAATTAAAAAATAAATGATTAATATTATAATTAATTTTAGATAATTTCCACATATATTTTCGTGATTTGAATGAATCCGGTCCCTATGAAGTGAATATCTCTTATTAGAGAATAAAGTAAGAAATCGTAGTTATTAAAAAGAAAATCAATATTACATATACATACATATATATATATATATATATATATATATATATATATATATATATATAAAACAAATAATGTATAAAGGATGTATATATGAATTGTTATATGATCAACCATACCTTATTTTTTTTTATGACTGAAATTACATATTTTTATATTTATTCACTTTCGAAAAGTCTACCTATCATCTTATGCTTTCTTATCCTTTTTCTTCTACTATATGGAAACAATGTTGTTATATATAGCTGGTTTGGAACTCAGATATGTAGCCATGTGTCAAGATTGTAGGAACCATTTTTTACAGCATATATGTGTATGGTTTATCAGGGAGGGAATCTTAAAGGTTTGGTTGATTGCGTGGTTTGCGTGGTTTGCAACAATATGGACTAATCTTAAAAGTTTATTGAATTTTATAAATATTATTTTAAAATTTATACTAATCTTGATTGAGTTGTGATTAAATAATTACGTAAAAGATAAAAAAAAATGTTATAACTAATTTATTGAGTCAGTAATTAATCTATTTCATAAAAAATTTATTGAATCAGTAAATACATAAAAAAAATCATATATATATATATATATATATATATATATATTATTTGAGTTTGAGTCAATAATTAATCTCTCATTATATGTGATTGTTAAAATCCACATAAATTTTGTATATGTGGAAATCAAATATAAATTTTTTTCATTAAATAAATTATTCTCATGTGAATACAATAAAATTTTACATGTGTCAATTAT
>CM023949.1:650244-677328 GCA_013407115.1 Glycine latifolia
TATATATATATATATATATATATATATATATATATATAATTATAAACAAAGGGTTAACTTTAAAAAAAAAATAACAAAGTTTACATCAATGCTATTATCAACTTCTAAAGTAAAATATATAAGTTTTTAAAATTTTTTTTTAAATCAGCAAACAAATATATAAAAGATTGGTACCAGTGGTACCAATGGCAAAAAAACAATGTTCAGAGGTAATTAAGCTTTACAGGTTAAGACTATTTATACCAAGAATAGATAGTATAAATAAGGTGTAACCCCTGAGCCTTTAACACAACCCATAAATAATATATAAGTTAACAATAACATTCTCAATTCCCAAACAAAAAATCAGTTATCAACTTTCACAAATTTGAAAAGAAAAATTGAAGTTATAACATTTACTTTTGACTTTACAATACATCTACCCCAGCTGGGTAAAAAAAGCCAGACAAGTAATTTAAATTATCATCATTTAAGTAGAAAACATTTTCCGAAATCTCTCAATGCATGTCTTGTACTTGATCATGAGTTGAGACACGTTAATTGATAATCATAGTTGCCAGTCCTGGCCGGCCATACTTTTTACTTCACACGTTCGGTAACCCCCTTCAATGGCATGCCTTTTGCTTTTTGGTTTTTCTTGGAGGTATGATAATGTTTTTGCCTCTATACCATAATTGAATAAAACATGTGTTAAGAACATGATGCATCAATTACACAAATATAGTTACATATATAATATATTATCTTATAGAATACTATTTATGTAAGAATATATATATATATATATATATATATATATATAATCATTAGATTTTAATTAAAAATAATAGATGATTCGGATTAAAATATTTTATAATTTTAATTTAATATAATCATTAAACCTCTAAAAGATTTATCAAACAAATTATGTCTTAAAATATTTCAATTATCGTTAACACGTCACCATCATCATGATTGTCATCACCGCCATCAATAATGGTGATAGTGATGTTAATGACAACATGGTGACAAAGGTGATTGCAACAATGGTCATGATGGTGATAATAACAATGATTAACATTATGGCATTGGCGGTAAAGGTGGTAATGGTTGATGACATTGATTATAGTGGTGGTTGTAATGATAGTCATGGTGGTGACAATTACAATCATGATGGTGATTGATTAATTGAGATATTTATAGATTTAGTTGTTGATTGGTTAATCTTTTAAAGATATCATGATATATTAGATTTTAATTTTAAATTTTAAATGTTTTAATCTAAATTGATTATTATTTTTAATCTTTATCCAATAATTGTCATTGTTCTCATGTTTTGGTATAAAATATTGTTTTCAGAGGAATCGTCCTCTTGGCTTATATTCGTTTTGCTAAATTAACTTTTCAAATACTGATAATAAAAATATATATATATTTTTTCTAATAGTGCTATTTCGTTCTGATCCTTTGGATGGGAAGGAGTCAAGGAGATATATAGTGTATAGTGTGGATGACATTCATGTTAATTTATACTTTTTTTAGAAGGATAATACCAATATTATTCCACTAAATTGATTAGTTAAATAGCTTATAAGCATGTTTATCTAAGTATAAAATAAAGACATTCATGATTGAAGTTGGCTGGGCTCTTCAAAAAATAAAGTGTGGAACAGCTTGATGTGCCACTCTGTGGACTTTGTGGTGCAACAGGAATAAAATTATTTTCCAGCATCAACTCTTTGATTTGGATTCGGTCATGGAAGATATAAAGTTTAAAACCTGGAAGTGGCTTGAAGTTAATGTACCTGCGTTTCAATTTTCTTATTTCGAATAATGGTACTCTAATCATCTTATGTGTTTGCAATGTTTACAGACTTGACTATTAGTAGTTGTTTTGGGAGGGTTGATATATACTGAAAGACTTTTGATGGGCATGATGCCACGGGGTGGGAGATTGAGATTTTTTCTCTCAATGTCTTAACGGTGGTCATAAGTAGAATATCTTTGTATAAGGGGTTGATTTGATTCTAGAACATTCCTCTTGTAACAGTTTTGGTACTTCAGGTACCTTTATCAATCCTATACCCTTTTTTTTCTGATAAAAAAAAGACATTTGATCGATAAACAATTTTTCTCATAAAATTATAACTTTTTTTTTTGCTAACTTAAACTATTTCATTAATTATATTATAAAATTTTTAGATGCTTTTTTCTTATAAGTAAAACTTTATTAAAAAAAAAAGATGCTATACAATCTTATAATGTTTAGATTTGTATATTACATTAAAAAAAGTTAGATTGACTCAATCTTGTCCCATAAATTTTGAATGTTGATCTAGTCGATATCAAATTTAAATAAATGGTCTGGTAAAAAATTCAACCAATAACTTTTAATTAACTTTTCAACTTTAAATTAATTTTACTAAATATAATCTTTTATATCAGTAATGTGTATTGTATGTGTTTGCATGCTACATTCATATCTTAACATATTAATTTAGGCTATTTCTACATGTAATATATATATATATATATATATATATATATATATATATATATATTATTTATCAACTAGTAAAACCTATGTATTAATTACTTATTTTATCAAACAAACAAAAATATTTTAACTTGATAAAGTTTAAATCGTGGATATAAATCAGGCCAAGATAAATATAGCATTGCTCCTTTTCAAGTTGGTGTATTGATTCTATTACTTATCTATCTTTATTCATATGATTTAGTCATAATTAATACTCTTGCAAATGGATTAGAATACCCTTATACCAAGTTTCTTATTAATATATACTCATAAAATAAATGCCGTACTTCTAATACAAGAGGTAATTTAAAATTAGAAGAAGATAACTTATACTTTGTCCTATTTAAGATCCAAATTTAAAATGATGTTTGTTTTTTTATAAAACTTAATCTATAATATTTCTTATATTAATTATTTTTATATTAGAAATATCTCATTAAGAAGAAGAAAAATACATTGGCAAATCATTAGAAAAGATAAAATATTAATTACAAGGATAATTTTTTAAAATTATAAATTTAAGACAAATTAATTATTATTAACTAAATTAACTACTTTCTGATAAAGTAAGTAATTAGGGCTTATATATAAAAGCGAAGGAAGGCCATGGAAATACAACTAGTTGCATATAAAGTATAAACTAAATATCACCATATATATAACATGAACTAAGGTGCTCGGTTTCTTTTTCTCTATATCGCACACATAAAACGCGCCTTTAATTAATTGAAAAAATTGCATAAATGATAAATCCATTAAACAAAGTAAGTAGACATAAACAGAACATCAAGTCAATTGACGTGGCAGAAAAGGTGAGATATTACGTATCAGTATAGTCGTTAGAAGGACTGGGATAATATAGCGTAGAAAGGTTCATGTTTCCTACAATAACCGAAGGGGAAAAAAGGAAATAATTAATGTGAGTAAACTTTATAATATTGCATTTCCAAAAATATAATTTAGGGCCGCCAAATTCATGCACGCTCGAGCGATGGCTTGTCTTGTGTCATTTTTGGATCCTCTTGCTGGCTGCTGCCTAATCTTAATTTATATTAGCGTATCCATCATAATGAGGTCATTGGTCAATTTTTTTCTTTGCATTTTAATTAGTTATGATATTTTATTTTGGTTCTTGTTGTATGACCACTTTCAAATTCTATTTATCTCCATAAGTTTCTCTGGTTACCAAATAAGAATAATAAAACGAAAAAGCTGGCTTTAAGTGTGCTCCTGTATACATGCATCGATCCAGCTCATGCAATGAACAATATTAAGGATGGTGACATTTCCTTTTTCTATTTCATCTATAAGTGTCTTCTGGTTAACTAATTACCAAATACGAATAATAAAACGAAAAAGCTAGCGTAAGTATGCTCATGTACATGCATCGATTTCATGCAATGAACGGTATTAAGGATGATGACATTTCCTTTTTCTAGCTATTTCATCGGATGATTATCAAACCATTATTCATTACAAAATTAGTGGGAAGTTATTTGATTAGTATATATGTAATATCAAATAATGTTTTGCGTATGAAAAGCGCACCTGTATATGTCTACGTGAATAGATTTGTTTAAATAACATAATAATTACGCGATTCATTGTCATAATTTTGTCGAGTTAAAGAGTAACCAATTGAGAAGAGAGGATAATTTATTTTGGTATCATGATGTCGATCTAAATTAAAGCTTAGATTCATGTCTGTCCTTTATAGGATGTATACAAATGAGAGGCTATATAGATCTTTTCTTCATAGTTACATTAAAGTGTGGATGCTTCCTGATAAGAAAAAAGACAAGAGGGTTAGAATAGGAGAAAATTAAGAGAGAGAAAAATAAAAAATTTAGAATAAGAAAAGCCCGAATGAAAATGACATTGATCAGATGTGCGCGTGTGAGAGGAAAGGTGGTAAAGCCACTTGTGGTTGTGGGGTTGGGTCAAATTAATTCAGATGAAGAAACCAAGAGAGAGCAAACACGCACAACCCAAGGGTCCCATTCACTACCAAAACCGAAGATGACACAAACTCTTAACGAAGAACATGGTCACATTAATTTCAAGTGTCAAAAAATGGTAGGGGTCCATCAATATGTGTGCGCACATACATTTTCCACGATTTTTCTATCGATCTGCTCTGTCTTTTAAAACTAATTTCATAATCAAAACTTCCCTTCCAATTATTTTTCTGATCTCTTTCCTTTTCCCGATATTAATGTTTCCCACTCAACTTGGTTTGTTTCTATATTCTTCAAGTTCAAGTGGCACAACTCATATGGTGAAAGCATTCTCCTCTCTCTCTCTCTCAACAAGTCATTCTCCTCTCTTTAGTTCTAAAGACACTAGCAATTTCTTCAAAATTCAAATTAATTAATTATTTTAGCCTCTAAGCTACCATTATATGCACAAAAACTCATTATTTTTTAGAATGAAATTTCTCATAGAAATTTTGTGTCTGCCACATTAATTAAATAAGCAAGATCTTATTAATATTTATAAATATGTATGAAGAGATAGATAAATATAAAACTTTTACAGCACATGACAAAGTTATATAAGCACATTTAACATGGAAAAGTTATTAGATGGACTTGAATAACGTGATCTTCATTAATCTTTATATAATACCTATAATATGTAATTATGATTTTTTTTCCACAAATTGAAAATTTTAAATATGTATCAATTTTAAATATGTATCATATAAAAATTGAATGAGACCATCAACAAATACAAATCATAAACTGTCTAATAATTTCTTATGATCATATCCCTATTATTTGAAACTCAAAGTAGCATTTATGCTTCATTAACAGAGAAAATAAACTTTATTTCTTTGAAAATGTGACATCCTACACACTTTAAAAGTTATCCATTTTAATTAACTCGATGTATTGGCTTCACACAACATACCCATGTGTTAAATTGTTAAAGATTGTTCACTTTTTTTAGACAAATATAATTATATTAAGGTGAGTATAAGTAATACCCTCGCATAAATCAGATCAACCAAGACGAATCATTTTATGTATAATAGTGAGGAATTATGGAACAAAAAATAAATCTGCTTGGTTTCAAACTTAGTACAACTCAAAAAAATCACAAAATAGCTAAATAAAAACAATGAGAACAAGACTATGTAATATCAATCATTTGGCTAAGAGGGCTTGATTAAATTCTTTTAAACTTTTCACCCCTAAGCCTTCTTCCTTCTTTTCTTTCTCAACATATCTTTCTTCCCCCCTTCAAAAAAAAATCCCTTTGTAACTTGTTGATTTCTCTAGTGACTCCTGTAGGAATCTTAAAGAAAGAAATAAAGTATAGAGGTAAGGATGTCAATACTTAATTAATGAGACAAAGTCTTGCTCCATATGAAAGTTGCCTTTGCTTCCAACTTGCAAGCCTATTCTTGATCTTTTGAATGATAGGTTGCCAAGTCCCTTCTTTCCTTGGGTTAGCTCCAATATGGATTCCTAGGAACACAAATGGAATTTCCATCATCTACAATTAAGAAGAGAAGCGAACCTCTCAATTATCAATTCCTCCACACAAATTCCTCCTAGCTTGCTCTTGTAAAAATTGACTTTGAGTCCGAAAACAAGTTCAAAACATCCTATAGCACTTTTCATACACAACACATTTTTCAAAGTGAAATCCCCAAACATAAGTGTGTCATCAACAAATTGTAGCACTAAAAACTCCAAGATATCCATTCCCACCTTCACACCAGAGAATTTCTTGACTATCATAGCTTGCCTCAAGAGTCCTATAAGTCCCTCCACCACCATCAAGAAGAGGAAAGGAGCAAGTGGGTCACCTTGCCTCATTCCCTTGTGTGTGTAAAATTCTGTGGTTGGACTACCATTCATCAAAATATTATTCACTTAACTAAAGTTCGTGATCAGCTTGTAAGTTAGAAAAACATTATTTAAGTGTATAATTATGATCAATTCATATCATATTCAAAATTTAATGAGTTTATTTTTATACTAAATTCTTTATTGTCATCCAATTACAATTTTTTAAATATAATATTTAAAATAATTCTTATAAAATTCAACAATTTTATTATATATTATAATTTAGAATTAAATGATAATGTAACTTTTACAGCATCATTGTATTTAAATTAAATTCTTTTATATATTATTATGAAATTGAAAGTATATATTCATTTTAATATTTTTAACACACAAAAAAATTTTAATTCATTTTTGACTGATTAATTTTATTGATTCAACATTCTTCCCATTTTAAATTTGTAATATTTTAGCCTTTCCATTTAAAATGATGAAAGTTTATTGATGTTTGTTAAAAAATAATGAGAGTTTTAGTAGTCTTAGAGCATATATTTTGTTTAATGTTTAACTAGATTCTTAAACTTTTTGTATAAGAGTTAGAGTTCCTAATTACACTTCCTTTAATTTGATTTAGATTATAACAAAATATGTTGAAAATTAATATATACATATATATTGAAGATAATAAAGCAACATGTCATGCGTCCGAACAACTTTTTCTCATTTCTTATTAATTAAATAAATTTATTGCGTTCTTAGCCGCTCCTCAAGTTGAGGCCTATAAATACATTAGATTGCACCTCTGAGAACAACACTCCTCACAGCATATACTCATAATTCATATAGCTAGTTGTTTAAAGTAAGAGAGAAGAAATAAGCAAATGGCAAACTTTCCAGTTGTTGACATGGGGAAGCTTAACACCGAAGAGAGACCTGCAGCCATGGAGATTATAAAAGATGCCTGTGAGAACTGGGGTTTCTTCGAGGTACTAATTAATTACTACGTCCCCACCAAAGAAAATTTAATTTTCTCTTGCATGTGTTTTTTGTGAAAAAGGCTTATATTAATTTTGTGCGGTGTTTGTTTTTCGAAGTTGGTGAACCATGGGATATCCATTGAGCTGATGGACACTGTGGAGAAGCTCACAAAAGAACACTACAAGAAGACTATGGAGCAAAGGTTCAAAGAAATGGTGACCAGCAAAGGTCTTGAGTCAGTTCAGTCAGAAATGAATGACTTGGACTGGGAAAGCACCTTTTACCTGCGCCATCTTCCACTCTCCAACGTTTCTGACAACGCAGATCTTGATCAAGATTACAGGTCACACTTAATTACATTAATAGACATGTTTGGATTAAAATTTACAAATCTGTAAAAACAATCCTTTTTTTCTTCTTTTATTTCAAACTGGACTTCAATGTAAAATTGAGGTATAACTTAGATTACAATCAGACCTAACTAAAAATAAAATAAAAGGATTTTTTTAGTCTCCTAACATATATATGGCTATTTAGTTTACTCTCTAGCTATACCTTCAATTTAAGTTTCTCCAAAAAAGTCGGTTTGATGATATCTTGGTTTCTCTCAAAAGTTAGTTTTTCTTTTCAAACTCAGTTCGCAAAATATGAAATATTTCAAATTTATGTTTGCAAACTTTAACCCAATCAATGCACTTATTAGTTAAATCATATCTTGTGCATATTTTAAGTTTAATTTTTTGGTACAAAAAAAGCTGTCTCACGGGCACACATGTATACGTCCTTTGTGTTTTGTTCTTTTTTCTTTCAGGAAGACAATGAAGAAATTTGCACTGGAACTGGAGAAACTTGCAGAGCAGCTTCTAGACTTGCTATGCGAGAATCTGGGGCTGGAGAAAGGGTACCTGAAGAAGGTGTTCTACGGATCCAAGGGTCCAAATTTTGGGACAAAAGTGAGCAATTACCCTCCTTGTCCCACCCCTGATCTGATCAAGGGCCTAAGAGCTCACACTGATGCTGGTGGCATAATCCTACTGTTCCAAGATGACAAGGTAAGTGGCTTGCAGCTCCTCAAGGATGACCAGTGGATCGATGTCCCACCAATGCGTCACTCCATTGTAATTAACCTAGGTGACCAACTTGAGGTACATATATACTTACTATATCTACATGCCGACATGCTCCAATACCCTATATAATGTTTCTCACTGGTCACTTTTCACCAAATGTTAACCAGTAGTACTCCAATTAATTATTCCGATTAAGATCTCTGGATATAAAGATAAAAGTGTTTTTTCGAGAGTTTTTCAAAGTTTTTCTATTAGAAAAATAATTCTATGTTTCAAGTAGATAACTCTCAAAATATAATTATAACTATATATAAAAGAAGTATCCTTAAAAACTTAAAATATAACATTTTTATTGAAATACGTAAAATTGTGTTATTTATTATTTTTTATATTATCTTTTATGATTTTTATAATAAATATTTTTTTCATTTATTCCTTAAACAAGTCCCTTAAAGATATTGGTTAACAACATTAATTCAAAAAAATATATCCCATATCATACATACACGTTGCAATCAAAGATCATGGTGTGATATATAGCCTTGGCATTGAGTGCATTATTAACTTTAAATTCTTGTACATAATTTTAATAGTGAGTTTTGTGCTTTTGTGGGCGTGACATTAACAGGTCATAACCAATGGAAGGTACAAGAGTGTGATGCACCGAGTGATTGCTCAAACCGATGGTACCAGAATGTCCATAGCTTCTTTCTACAACCCTGGTGATGATGCTGTCATTTCTCCTGCACCAGCCTTGGTGAAGGAATTAGATGAGACAAGCCAAGTGTACCCGAAATTTGTGTTTGATGATTACATGAAGCTCTATGCTGGTCTCAAGTTTCAGGCTAAAGAGCCAAGGTTTGAAGCTATGAAGGCCAGTGCAAGCGTAGTTGATGTGGGGGCCATAGCCACAGTTTGAGTCTCAGGGCTCTCAGCATGTGGAATCGGTTATGTGTGTTTCTGTTAATAATAAACAAAGGCTACTCACAACATACTACTAGTGTTTGGTGTCCTTGGATAATTGGTATGGAAGCTTGTGCTTGTGCAGTATAATCAAACCTTATATAGTTCAAAAAATAAAAGTTATTAGGTTGATCTTAATTAGTTTGTGCGTGTGATCCATGATATGATGTCGCCTGTGAAATGATGGTTAAGTTAGTGCGATATGTAGTGATACACTGTTTAGAAAGTAGCCTCATCTTGCCCATTTTACAAGGAACTGTCTCTCATAATTCCTCTTTGTCTTATGATTATATGAACAATATAGAGTGAATGATATATTCTTACTGTTTTTCTTTCTGTATATATTATTACTCCATCTTACCTTTTCTTCTTTGATTAAAAAGAAAATAAATAAACTCACATTTAAAATCTTTCTTCTTATATATTATAACAAGTGGAGCGTGTGAGGAATGCTATAAAGAAATAGAATGTGAAAAATAGAGAGGGATTTCAAATAAAATTAACCCAAAATATAAACACAAATTACCCACTGGAAATTAAAGAGAAGATACAGAAGACAGTTAAAGTGTGTGAAGTGGCCTAAGGGAATTGACGACTCCTAAGCACTAGTAATCTACTATTTCCCATCTTTTTCTAGCAAGTGGGGACACATCCACAGAAGTAAATTGAAATAAATGAAATTACCGAAAGGAGAAAAAGGATTTTCTCTTGATTTCTTTTCTTTATTTTTCTCATGAAATGGAACGGCTCACATGTAATCTTAACATTTGGACAATTTTGTTTGATGACTTTATTACAAAAACAATGCTTATTTGGATTTATTTTGGGCAGTTAATTAGTTAATTGAACTTTAATATCCACGTAAAATATTTACACATGTAGCGCCAGTAACCCAAACCCTGTTGTCAAATCTTGTTCCAATCTCTGGATTGAGTACCATATCCCGTGGTTTTGGTTTTGCATAGGTGATGATGTGATGTAAAGGCAAAAGTGCAAAACATTAAATCGTAATTTAGTAACTACTCCCTTGTTAACTTCAATTACGCCAAACGTGCATTTCAGATAGCATTGGTCTTACTCATGATATATTTTAAAAGATTTAATTATTCACTTGATCTCAACTACTCTCTCCCTTGTGTGCTTGCGCCTTGTTAATTTATTATCTTGATTAAAAAAAAATATAGTTCAATTGCATGTTGGACTATTAATTAATGTCATTCCAACCTCTCATATCGGTTTACTTACTCTTTTAAGGGGGGAGGGAATACCAGTCCTTCTGATTGGTAATTAATTAAGTTTCCATTTGAGGAACCGAAAGGTACAATAATGATATGTTATAAACTATTGGACAGCGACCAAACAAGAATTTTAATCATGCTAACAATTTAAAGTTGGTAAGAAAGCAGCTTCCTTGGATTTGAAACCCAACGCTGAAGGGCTGTCAGCAGCATCTGGAAATTAATTAAAGAGTTGGGGGAATAGTAGGTCAGTGTGTAATTTTTTATAAGAAAACTAAATGGATTCTTGTTTTATACTGTTTCATTCTGATTTATTAAACGTCTATGGGGAATTTCTACAAGTCATGATGCTATATTGGGACCACAAGCACCACTTCTCCAAATCTAACTTCCCGGCCCAAAACAATACTTAAAATCTATTTGGATTTGATAAATATAAAAAGAGAAATCCTAGAAAACACAGTCTAACACAAAAAAAATAGTATACGCGCGATTGAGAATCATTATGCTTTCAACTAATTTAATATCAACTAATTTAAATATGATTTATAATTAAGTATTATTAATTTTTTTATAAATTAAGAAACTTGAATACATGTCATATAAATATTGATCAAAACCATAAACATATGATGATCCGGGACTTTCTAATAATTTTTCTTCTAACATACTTTGCATTATTAGATAAAATTTTTTGGGAAACATATAATTTTGCAAGTTTTATTTTTTATTAAATGAATCTCAATTATGATTTTATTATTTTTAATAAATTTCAACTCATTGAAAAGAATTTGATAGAAGAATTTATATATATATATATATATATATATATATATATATAATTAGAAAGATGTGTTAAAAAATGATTTACTCATACAAAAATATTATGAAAGGAAAATCATCAACTTGTCATACTAATAATATAAAGAAAAGAATTAAGTAAATCATGTGAATAGGGTATGTGTTGCATACTTGCATTGAATTGATCACTTAATTAATTTCCATCAACAACATAGATTTTCCCTGTATTACTTAATTGCTGGTAATCTGAATAACAAGTCTGTATTATCCCGTTGTATGAGATTAATAATTTAATGGATTCGCATTACATGCTAGACAGAAGGTTGCGGTTGCGCAGTAAATAATTCCCGTTAAGAGCACCGGCAAATGTGGCTCACTTTTCCAGTAAAAAAAGGCACTCTAGCATGTAACGGACAGTACATAATCTTTGATGAATGTGACAGGGCAAGTTTATTTTTTAATTAAAAAAAAGGACTCATAGGTGACTGGGTAAGGTAATTGTATGCTCCTCTGACTTGAGCTTTTAATATAAGGATAAGGATTCTTTCCTTCGGCCCTCTACCATGCAAATAATGTCCAAAGAGGAAACAAACCTACATGCACTGAAAATTAATTTGAAGCTTTTTAGTGTAAGTACACGGAAAAATGATACTTGCATAGATTTCATAACTTACCCTTCAAATCAGAGTCAGCCATTTAAAATGCATACTTCCTCTAATTTAAATTATAAATAATAAAAATCTCTTCTTTTCTTCAAATATAGAAACATCTTATTTAATTATGTCTTATTTAATGAGATTTTTTTCAGAATATCCTTCATTTAATAAGATTAAGAACTTTTTTATATTTGATATCAAATTTCAATGAAAAATAATTTTAAAAAAATTATTAATAGATGGTTAGTTCAACTACTTGAACATATTAGTTCAGTTTGTTTTTATTGATTTTGTTTTAATTAATAATTTCAGTCTCAAGATTAAACTATATATATAGCTCTTTATATGTTCAGTGAATGTTTAAAGGATCCGTGCTTAAACTTCTAGAAAAAAATGATTAAAAAATGCATAAAAATTCTTTTGTAGATTTTAACAAAATTAAGTTATTTTTTAGTTTTCAATTAAAAAAAACACGTTTTTATTTAAATAGATAACTATAATTAGAACTTTTTATAGCTTTTCAAAATAAAATGAAATTTGAATTTTTTTTTTTTTTTGGATTCTTGTTATTTTTAAAATTTTTAAAAAGCTAACAAAAAATTTAAAATATAATTTTGAAAACAAAAAATTGTTTCATATTGAATTAAAACAAGCTATTTTTTTTCGTATAGCTGGAGATCACAAGGCAAAAAAATTGAATTCCAGATTGGTTGGACTATTCACTTGATCTATTTCTAACAAACTAATTAGGTTTTATCTTAACAATTCGTTTGATATGCAAGAAACAATTTTCAAGTGAGTGTTTCCCTGTAGTAATCAGTCCAATTTTCAAGTTTTATCTTGGACTTTTGTCGCTTTTCATCCTTTGTTTGGGAGAGTGTATGATAGGACGAAAAGAAGAATTTTCAAGTGAGTATTTTCCTG
This sequence comes from Glycine latifolia, assembly GCA_013407115.1. Classification (NCBI taxonomy): domain Eukaryota; kingdom Viridiplantae; phylum Streptophyta; class Magnoliopsida; order Fabales; family Fabaceae; genus Glycine; species Glycine latifolia. Next base: position 663,193 of record CM023949.1, read on the forward strand.
TAGTAATCCGTCCAATTTAGGCGGACAAAGAGAAGATTTTTTTTTATATAACGACAAAAATACATGCATCTCACATCTAAGATTTTATTGGGGATATTTGTGTTACTTTATACATTTGTTTTCCTTTTTTCTTACCAAACAATCTAAACCGTGTACCATTTTTTTATTCCTTTTAGATTGTTTAGATTATTAAAAAATAAGCAAATTTTAACTAATTAAAATGTCTTGAGAATATAAAAAAAATTAATATTCACTGCTTCTAAACTTGAATATAAGCAACAAAAAAAAATCATATATGATAATCCAAAACATAAGTAAATTTTAATTAATTTTATCCTATTTAATGATATCATTTTTTAATGTACTTCATTTAACTAATATTTTATTTCAAATTAGGTAGTGTTTGCACATCTTTTGATATATAAAATACAAAGAGTAAGAAAAATAAAAGATAGAATGAAATTTAAAAAATGACAATTATATAAAGATTGTTCTATCAACATGTGGCACTGCTGGATGATATTTTTTACTTTTTATATAGTTATTAATGATCTTTTTTCATTTTTATATCAAATTTCATTGTAAAACTAAAAATAAGATTGGTAAAATTAAATGATTTTAATTAACATTAATTAGACTTTTAAATATATTTACGTAAGGAAATAATAACAATTTAGAGATGGATATACAAGTTAGGTCTGTCTGTTTTCATCCTTATCTAAATAAATCATACCACACTGACATGCTAATTGAATGAACTTCTTTTTTTGTTTGATTTGCACGTCTACCTCAATTAGCCCGTGAGCTAATGAACCAGTACGCAAGCTGAATAATGATTCTAATTTTTAAAAAAGAAAAATGATAGGAAAACCTGAAAAAATTATAAAACAAATTAATGTAAAATGACTAGCATACTGTTAGGAAAAAAAACACGAACATATGGATGGGTTAATGAAATAATAAAATCTAAAAAAAAAAAGCTCTGCTTACCTCACTCAAACATCAAATTAAGCATAAAAGACTCATTAGCAGCATCCAGGTTTTTCTTCCAATCACCCATTCCAGGTTTGAGAAGCAAAAGCCAATTGCAAGTGAACCTTTATGATTCATTGATTCCCCCTCTTCAGGCAGTAGTACCCAGTAGACACGTAATGAAATTAATAGCTATAAGCTGAAATTTCAAGATGTATTTAACTATCTATTTAAATCCATGTTACAGAAAAATCATCAATCATGCACGGCAACAAACTTATCCTAAGCACTTTGCCACAACTAATCAGTTCATCACACTAAGGTTTTCGCTTTCCCTAATGGAAACAACCCATCAGAACCTTGGCGTGCAGCGCAGAGGCATTCATGTTTTTCTGTTTCCCTTTACCTATTTGCTTTTCTACTTTTGCTTTTTATTTTCGGAGTACCATCTTCTGAGATGAGAAAACTGACTCAGCACTAACAAGAAGTCCACAGCATATCTTGCCTTACTCCCAAAGCATTATCAGCCTTATACAATAGATTTTCTACAACAAACCATGTTTCCAAAATTAATAAATTCAACTTTTGCTCATATAAAATAAAACCTCATTATGTAAAATGTACCACACAAGCAACATTTGGGAGAAGAAACATCAAACAATTTTTTTCAAGAACAAGTATGCAGACCTCAACAAATTGCAACAGCATACCCAATACAGCATGGGAAGAAGAACGACTGCTCTTTGGTGTGTAACATTGATTAGAAACTGATAATCGTGAAACAAAAAATGAACAGAAATAATCTCTTTCAGATTGCCAAGAATTCGAGCAAAAATTAAGAAAAACAACTGAAGAACTATCTAATTTAGGAGCTCAAAATTTTTTACTTTCAATTAAAAGGCGTCAAAATTCCCCTGAGCTCGGACACTTTGTCCAGAGGCGTCATTGGAGATGCTACTGAGCAGACATTGACAATATTCCAAAGCCACACATCATTCATATCAAATTGAACTAGCCTCATTGATCTCTATATCACCAGTATAATTGAATTGTGTACTCTTGATCCTTCCCTTGCATCTCCATTGGCACAATGATTCTTTAGAACCATTGAAATATCAGCCTCAGAAGCTCCTGCAAGCACTCAATAGCAGTATCCAGGATTTTTCTTCTACACCCATTCCTAATTTGCATTCAACTAGGTATCATTGAAATAGCATATTAGCCCAGAAAAGGTGAATCTGCAATCTAATGATAGCTTCTTCTTCTGCAGATACATCACCCTGACCCCCAACACTGGAGGACTCGCCAACATCAGTTCCCCTTCCCTGCTGTTTCTTTCTTCTCAATGTTATTCTTTCTTGCTTGTATTGGGATCATTTGTCTCATTTGCTCTCGATCAGTTGCAACCTTACTCTTCTCGGTTAAAAAGCTGTGGTGTGTCATTTTGAAGCAGCTTTATCAAGTAATCAATCTATCCAGAGCCTCCTCACTAGTCAATTTCCTCAAGTCTCCAAACAAAACTCCATCCTGAGTCCATATATGAAGATGTTGATCAACACCAATCATCCATCTCCGTTTACTTGCATTCAGTACCTTCTGTTGCACCAGATTTTTCCTATGAGCATCTTTTTTTACCTTACCAATCCTCACCATCATGAGCTCCAGAAACACATTCACTTGGGGATTCATCACCATTGGTCACTTTTCTTTTTCCAATAAAGGTCAGGACTAACTTCAACAATGTTTATTCTCAGCATCCCAATTGAATCACTTTTATTCGTTTCATGTCCCTTTAGGAGATGCTATCTCAGCCAATCTAAGGAGGTTGTAGTCACTAAACACCACCATTATCTTTTGCTCACTCTAAAACGGCCATTCATCAGCATCTGTGCAAGCCTAATGTCAAGATCATAAAGAAGCTTGAACCCCAGTCACAACTTCACGAAACTGTTCCTTCCAGTTTTTGTTTTCTTTTTTTTTCTAATTAGGAGATTTAATGGATGTGGTACTTTGGTATGATCTATCTGAAAAGTCTGATCAAAAGCAAGTATGGGGAAAGTCTAAGACTGGATTTAACCAGGCCTATTTACATGCAGAGCAATATTGGCAGATTGCTTACGAGCCTGTTAACAGATACTAAGTTCAGCGGAAAGTGACAATGATATTTCCAGCCAGGAAAAGTTTTTGCAAGCATTTAACTGACATGCAAGAATGACAAGTGTAGGTGAAAGGGGACTATAATTTGTCTTATCTATTAGAATATAGTGAAGAGAAATATCTGGAAAGAAAAGATGAAGTGATCTTTATTATCATCAAATGGTACATGTATACAATCAGGAAATGCTACATATCTGCTGTGATCCGTATCACAGCTCACTGCTGTGGGGACGTTCCGCTCTCCCCACAAATCAAGAAAAAAATTCGTGAAACTAAAACAAACCTGCCACAGGTAGCAATGGAATTTTGCATGTTCATGAGGACATAAAAAAAAAAAAGGTTTTAGCATACAAATTTTCACACCTTATAACCACTCCAATTTGTGTGAACCTTCCAATCCCACCAACCAGCTTCCATCACTGCCATTTTTTGTCCTCTCCAACATTTTGTTATTTTCCCATCATATTTCTTTAAACTTTATTTTTATTTTTGTTTTATTTTTTTCTCTAGTTGTCACAATCTAAATATTTCATTGATAGATGGTTTCTAAAAGTCAACGCATGGAACCCTCTAGCTCTAATGACAAAGTTCCAAATACCAAAAACAAGGAAAAGAGCAGGAGCAAAATTATAGACAATTTCCATAATATTATTTTCTTTGATAATCCTCAGAGTGTGTGGTATGAACATTTAACCTTTACTTTCTATAAAGACAATTAACTGGAGAGCAACCTCATCCAAATTTCAACTATTTACTACCTCCAATTATTATTCTCTGCCTCCGATCTTATTAAATGAATGTACTATGTATTGTGCCACTTATCTTACTTCACCTTAGCTGCATTAGAAGTAACAGATTTCTTTATACAGTCTACTATTCCTTCACAATCTGCTTCAAGAGCACAGACTGAGCTGTCATCATCCTCTGCATATGAATGAGGTGACCGGAGGTTCCCATGGGTTTGACAAGCCTTCATTGTCTTACAATGTTCAGCTTCATCATCTCTGATGTTGACAAATACGTCATACAGATTTTCTAGATGGGAAATAAATAAATTGTTAATCATCAATGCGAGAAACTTTACTGCATTAAAAAGGCCAATGCAAAGAGGTATTTGGTTACAAATAATTATACAAAATAAAGGGTGGGGTTGGAAAACCACAAGAATACAATTTTAAGTACAAATGTTTCCACTTCAGGACAGGAGTGATTAACCACACAAATGATATATAGAATGTTCAAAAAGTGATATATGATTAACCACTTAAAAAATCTAGTGATTAACTATATATATTGAAACTGGACTTGATTTTAGCAAAATCCCCCCCCCCCCCCCCCCAACCAATCAGACAGAACAAATTCAGTATAGTAAATTAGTAATAAAGTAATGTTGGACCAGGTTTCAAGGCATACCTATCTTAGGTCTTCTTGAATTAGGAACTCTGGAAGTTTGAAATTCATCTGAGGAAAATGATATGGGAAGTGAGAAATTCCAGTTTTTCCTCCAGTAGAAAACCCGGGGTCATAAAAATGAAAAGCTTACCAAATAAATACAAGTCATCTCCTGTATAATAATTCACAGCAACCTCAGGAGCTGGCATTTTTTTCAATTCATCTACAAAAAAGTATCAAACTGTCAGAGTTATCGAAGCACCATGTACAGATAGAAACAATCAAATAAGCACATGAAGCAAAGAGGAACAATTTTTGGAACCTTCATCAAATAAAGTAATTAATATATTACTTATTAAATAATCAATGCAAGATCAATTATCTGCTTTCTTTTCTGATATTTTTTGGTTTAGACAACAAATTCAGGTGATTTCAAGAACATGTTAATCCAAGTTAGAAGATGAAAAATGTAAGCATCAACATAAAGCTAGAATAACCTCAGCCTGTCATTATTCAACCATGCTACAGCCTAACAGCTCGTCTTAACTTTAATTAATTTTCACATCAAATAAATCATGATTCATGACCATGTATAAAACCAATGGTTTTCCATACCTCAATTACAAAAGCATAAAACCAAGAGTTAACATAGAATAAAAATCTAAATAACACAAAAAAGAAAATGGAAAAGAAAACTTCATAATACCTCCTTGGACCTTGATAAATTTGTCATAAGTTTCAAATGCATGACTCTCTACACATTCAGAAAAGTGATCTGCACTAGCAATAAACCATACACCTAAAATCAGTAATTGAAGAACCAAGCTTACAGGTACCAAATGGTGGAATGTAATTCAGTCAACATGTTGATTAACTGTTGATAATTTAGCAAAAGGAACTATGTCAGTTTCTACATTCTTCTTTGTTTGCGCTGAACTGCTGATCAGCTGTGTTATTTTAGTTGTTTTAAGTTCAGCAACATAGTTTAATGTCAATTGTTTACCTCATTTTATTTTTATCAATTGTGCAAGAAACAAAGGCCATATGGGCATCTCAAATACTTTCTCATTTACACTTCCAGTTTATGTCACTGGTATAACCAAACAAATAACTAGTAAAAATATGTGCATAGATGTGAAGGCAACTTCTACTTTTCAATCAAACAGGTGACATTTTTTCATATGGGGTCTTCAAAACTCCTCATATGTATACAACTTAACTAAATTTTCAGTATAGTACAACCAACGAACTGAAAGATGTAGCATGAATTGAAGTTAAACAAAATTCAAGTATTTAATACTTACATGCCATTCTTGGGCTTACTGCATACATTAAAACTGTCATAATATAATAAAATATTGCAATATGTTGAGCGAGAAAGCGGTCAAACCACCAAGCATTCCCCCCTAGTTCCTGCAATAGAGGTCCAAGCTTATCAAATGCAATAAAGTATGTGCACAATAGAGTCACAAATCATGCAAGTGATTGCAAATTACAAAACTTGCAAAAATCCCCCAAAAAATATATTTTTGCTACCCATTTTCATTAATGAAGAATATCTTTCCTGAAAATATTTTCCAGAGTTTACAGCAGAAAAACATTTTATGTTGGTTGATGTAGAAAAAGCATTTTCTAGAAAAACAATACTCTATGTTGGTACTGCCATAGTGCCATTCCATGACAATTCAATAGAACAGAAGATTACAACCATTACAGGAGGAAAAAATTACTTCTCCTAAACTAATCAGACAACAGAAAATATTTAGAAAATGCACCGACTGTATTAAGGAAAATAACATTCTCGTTTTCATTTTTTAATTTTTTAATTTCTGGTATTTGCCTATTTGGTGTGAAAATATTTTCTGTTATTTGATGGCACAAAAATAATAATTCAGAAAGCATTTTCCATTGTTTTGTGTAGTAGCAGAAAAGAACACAGCTTCCTGGTCAATTTCTACTGTTTTTTTTTTACTATTTTCTTCTGAAAACATTTTCCACTGTCAGGTTATTATCTATAAAATAAACATGAATATGCACGTAATAGGAGTACATTTATGTGACTGAAATCATTATCTTCACTGTGGAACATTCCACTGTATAGTGTTTTTAGATACCTCCTAGAATCAATTTTAACCCCCAAAATAATGGTGGAAAATTGAAAAAGTTGAAGCAATTATTTGCAGCTTTTAGTAGAATTGACAGCTAATCCAAACACATACTAAGTTTCCCTCAATTTTCTCCAACTTTCAATCAGGTCTTCTGCTTCAACGGTTGAGTTTACCCATAATACATTCAACTACTAATCCTCCAAAAACAAAACAACATATGGATGCTGATGGACAACTAACAAGATTTGCAGAATGACACCTTTTGAGAATTAACCAATAAGACATCAGTTACACTAAAAAATTGTCAGAGATCTTACTTCCATGATGAGCAAATGATGCATTTCATTCCAGCTCTCAGCAAAATGCACTTTCAGATAGTCTGCCCGCCTCCACCAGCCAAAACTCTCATACATATGGAGAACTGACATAAAGGCTGCCATAGATAAACAGTACACAGAAATTAATACCGAAAAGTCACAATGAAAATGCCCAGTGACTCCCTACATTTACAAGTAAATTAAGTACACACTTGACAATGATGCTTAACAAGCATAGTAATACTCACTACATACAGCCAAAGAATTGCAAGTTCGCTACATCATCATGAAATTTAGAATAAAACCAAAGACTAACACAGGTTCATTTAAAAAGAAAAAGAAAAAAAAAAAAAAGAGTATAATCAAGTGTAGCAGTAAGGATTTCAAGAACTTACCAAAGTAAGGAACCCTGGCAATAGTTTCAAGCACAAAAAACCTTGCATAGTGTCTATCATGGTACAGAGTATCAAGTATCTTTATGACGGAATCCTGAAATTATCAGTGGAGCTGAAAATAAGTAATAAACAACAAATACTCACATCCTTCTTCCTAGGAATAACAGTCCCCAAAAGCAGAACCAACGATTCAAGAAAGTTTTAACTATATGTAAAATCAAGGTTTTAAAGAAAAGTTCGTGACGACAACGCAAACGCAGTTGTGACTGCATCGGCCGCATTTGACTGCAGCTTCCCTCAATATCAAGTAACACGATTAATCTGAAAATGCTTGCTGAATGTTCATACACTTAATAACTCAATAAAAATGTTTTGCTAGAAAGATTAATAATAAATAAGCATGCGTAACAATACAACAGTATATGGTGATTCTGACGGTGAATTTCAGTGGAGTGATTGAAGGAGGAGAATTAAATTACCGTGAGAAAGATATTGACCGATTGTTCGACCTTGATAATCCGTTTCTCGAACGCAGAGGTGTTAATGTTTCCACTAGTTGATTTATCAGCGGTGTGAAGAGGAGAAGTTTTGGAGGGGAATGAATCCTGCACGATCACTTTTTCCTCTTTATCCTGAAGGAGCGAGGAGCGAGCCCTAGAGAAGAAGAAATCAGAGAATGGAACTGATAACAGAGGAACGAAACAAGTAACGATAGGTTAAGATTACGAACCTGAAATGTTTTGGAGCGTTATGGATTCGGGAATAGGAGGAAGAAAGTGGTTTGGGAAGAGGCGAGGAAACGAAGAACGAAGAAGAGAAAATTGCCGCCATGTTTGGAGAGGGAACTTTGTGTGTGTATGAGAGAGAGAGAGAGTGAGATATTAATTGAATTGAAGTGTGGAAATGGGAAAGAGGAGGTGAGTGGTCCACGGAGGCATTAGATTTGTCGATTCGCAGCGTTTTGTCATAGGCGGCATTTACGGCAATTCCGGCGACTTCTCCTACCAGTGTCCGCACTCGGATATTCTGTTCAGGTTTCATTAACTCTTATTTTGTTTTTTCTTTCTCAACCAAGTTCCGTTTTCCGTTGTACTTTCAAGTTAATTTTTTTTATTCGTGAGAATTAAACACCTAAAAAGAACTTAAATACTCACTTATTCTAATCAATTAATTAAATTAATCCTTTATAAATAAATTTATTTTAATTTAAGGATAAATAATTATTTTTTTGTCTGTAAATATAATTCGAAATTTAGTCCTAAGAAAATTCTATCATTGAATATATAAAAGTACAATAATTACATTCGCATATAACTTAATACAAATGAATTTTCAAATCTTAAAATTTAATGTCTAATTAATTTTAAAAAGTATAATTTATTATCAAATTAATGCTTGTGGTAAATTATCAAAAACTTAATAACAAAACAAAATTATTATATTTTCTTACACATTCAAGAAATTTTTATTCTTTGAAAAATTAAATTATCATCAATTTTACATATTCAAAAATAAAAATATTATTTATCCTTAATTTAATGAATCAACCTTTGGGTTAATAGAAATTATTATTTCCACATTTTCTTTTTCATCTTTTTCACACAAAAAAATTAAGTTTTTATTTCTCGTAAAAATAATATTTCTAATCAATGATTTTTTAATATATAAATTACAATTAAAAATAATCTTGTATCACAATGTAATTTGTTTATTATAAATATAAAATGTAATTCATATATTCAAAAAATATTTATTGATTACAAATTTTAATTTATTTACTATAATCAGTTGCGTCTTACACAAACTAAAATACTAATTAACCTAAAACTCGAAAAACTAAAATCACACGCAATTTAAGTTAAAGAAGCCCAAAATACAATTAAATCAAGATTATAATATTTATAAAGATTCCTTATAAACTAACCGTGAAACAAAAAGGACAAAGAATTTGGCATTCAGTGTTGACAAAGGGTTTCGTAAGCAACTGATCCACCAGTGCTAAAAAAAATTGCAAACTTGTTTGTAAAAATATTACTCAAATGGTTAGGTATGACTTGTATAGCAAAGCAAGTTGTGAAGAGGATTAGTGTGTGGAGGTCTAAAGTAACAGATGTGAGCTGTTGATAGCTCTGATTAAAGACCAAATCCGGACATGGCTCCAGTGGTTCACGGACCAGTCATTACATGCCACTTTTCACGCCTTTGGGCCCAGTCTTCTACCCAACTAGTTCCTTGTACAAAACAACAACTGCTTTGTATTAATTAACCCTATAATTTCTGGATTTCTCTTCATATTCATTAGTATAAAAGATTTAAAATTTAAATAATAGTAGTAATTTATTATTTAACTCAAAATAGGCAATTAAAATAACTTAAACCAAACATAATTATTCACTCATAATTCATTGTTGTGCACTTTTAAATGAATAGATTTTCTTTCCATGTCAAAATGTTATTTTTTTATTTTGCAGGAATGAAATTCAAATATTTTTTCATAATCTGAATGTGTGTTATAAGCTAAACTACATAAATTAGATTGAATATCTAAAAATGTTAACTATAATATATAGTCCGATCAATCTTGTGACACATTTAAATTCAGATTTTTAATTTAAAAAAAAATATTCCATTCATATAAATTTTAGTTGGAACTCATCCTCAACCACCAAATAATTTCTACCAGAAAGCATACTAATTGCTTTTCTAAAACAAGGCCGAAACTCTTGACATCTCCTAGATTGCTTGTGAGTTGGCGAACCCATATGGAGTCCATTTGGGTTGAATAGCATTTCTTCTCCAGGAAGACGACGGGGTCATGGCAAACTGTGATTAATTTGACATAAGGCATTTATTAAAATATAATAATGACAACTGTGGTGATTAAACTAATGGGAATTGTTAAGTTGACGTGAGGCTACATATAAAAAATTTCTGAAAGAGTTCATCCTAAACCTTTAAGTAATATGAAATATTTAAAAGAGGGACAGAAACATTATTGCAGTTTAAACATTAAAAGACAAGCAAAGAGTGCTGAGACAGCGACAGCAACAGCAACATTCGTTCATTCACATCCAAATCCATCACACTTCCAGATTCTAATTGCCAACACAATTCATATTTACACGCTCTTCTTGGATCCTATAGTTTCATGTGTTCCTATCTGATTATTCTGGCCCCTAGAAAAGTGCATGCCTAGATTTCCAAGGCCATGGAAGATGAAAGAGGGAGTCTCCTACTACCAAAGAACATGGAGGAGCACCACCCCGTACATGATCATGGAACAACAGAATTAAGGAACTTCAGATCATACCTGAGATGGGTTTACGTGGATCACTCCAACGTGAGCAAAGCTGGTCTCTCTTGGACCGTGTTCTTCACTTTAGCCATTGTTGTGCCAATACTCTCGCACTTTCTACTTGATTGTCCCACCTGCGACGGTGATCATAGTCGACCATACCACATACCCGTGCAGATTTCTCTCTCTGTCTTCGCCACCCTCTCTTTCATCAGTATTTCTTCGTGGGATCGTAGGTATGGCTTCAGAAAGTTTCTCTTCCTTGATAAATTAGGTGATGAAAGCCTCAAGATTCAACAAGGGTACTCAGAACAGATGCAGGTTTGTTTTCTCTTTCCTTTTCTCCTTTTCCCGTTTTATTTGGTATGATGATTTCTTTAAACAATTATAGAGTATCTGCCATTCAATTTTTTGGTTGACTCACCCAATTGCAACGTTTGTGTCCAAAGTGAAAAAAATAAAGAACAGTAGCTTGAAACATGTTTTCAATTACAACAAGTCCTAGTCTTTCCTTAAGTAGGAAAAAGTAACATAGTACTACTTTTTATAGTTTTGGTACAACATAATACTCTTTTGTTTGCAGTAATTAATTGCCATATCCACTGAGAAATTGGCATGCAAATAGCAATTTTAAAATTGTACGATCTGCAGTTAAAAAAGGGAACACGATCATGGTCTTTTGGCAAGTACTTTTCTTTTCTGATGTGTTTGTTTCCATCCTCTTCAGAATTATGGCAATTATTTGGTCAATATTCAATAATCTGTTTGTTAAAAGTTAAAACCACTTGTTGGAGAATTATAGGAAAAAATCAAGTTCCACGTTAACCAGAGATAGTAGCCTTATAAAGCTTAAGCACCCGTCACTTTACATGTTGGTTTTATAGAGATGAGTTAGGTCAAAATCAAAGAACAAATTTAACTCATATAATCACATCATTATTGATTTTTCAAACTGTTTAGCAAAATAACTTAGTCCCTATTATGCAGAGAACCATGAAGCTTATCATGCGTTGGGGGCTTCCCTGTTTCATAGCAGAATGTGCCTACAAGATATGGTGGTACGTCTCGGGAGCATCACAAATACCACATTATGGTAGTATATACGTGAGCAGCATCATTCTGTGCACATTGGACCTATCTTCTTGGCTGTATAGAACATCCATTTTCTTCCTGGTGTGTGTTCTCTTTCGGCTTATCTGCTACTTGCAAATACTTAGACTAGATGAGTTTGCTCGAGTTTTTCAGCGAGAAACTGAGGTAGGGTCAATCTTGTTGGAGCACCTAAGAATGAGAAGGAATCTTCGGATCATAAGCCATCGTTTCCGAGGTTTCATTCTAGCTTCTCTGCTTTTGGTGACAGCAAGCCAACTCATTTTTCTGCTTATGGTTACAAAACCTCATGCTGATGTTGATATCCTCAAGGCTGGAGAGCTTGCGGTAAAGCTTTTTTCCTCCATTTATAACACCTTTGGTAAACAGATTAGTCATGTACTTATTTAACAACATTATGTCACAAGCACATAATTAATAAGCTTCCTTACAGATCTTTAACATGGTCATAAATAAACTAAATTATAAACAGTAAGTTTGTTGAATTTTATAATAGTTATTTTAGAAGTCATGTAAACGATGGTTTTTGTTTAATTGGTAGTTTATACTGACAATGCATAACTTTAATACTCAAAAGATCTTCAATTTTCTTCTTAAGGATCCTTAATAAATTGAGAATTCTACTATCTGTACTATGCATTTGTTCAAAATGTTTATCATGTTTTAAGCATTATTCAAATAGAATATAATAGGTGAAGTTCAATGTTGCAGTTAGTCTCCATCACCCTGGTGAGTGGACTTCTCATCCTCTTGCGAGGCGCAACCAAGATCACGCATAAAGCACACTCCATTACAGGCCTTGCTGCCAAGTGGCACATATGTGCTACCATAAACTCGTTTGACAACATTGAAGGAGAGACACCAACAACTGCACATGCAATTTCAGCCCAAGCTATTGCTGCCAATATTAGTTGGGGATCTTCGGATGACGATGAGGTAGGAGATGAGGAGGATGACTTAGATAACACCAAATTGCTGCTGCCAATTTACACCCAAACTATCTCATTCCATAAGAGGCAGGCTCTAGGTAAATGTGGATTTTTTTAGTGGTATTTTTCTTGTCAAATTATTAGTCCAATTGTGTTTTGTCCTGAGTTATCTAGCTTTTGATGCAGTGACATACTTGGAGAACAATAGAGCAGGAATCACAGTGTTCGGATTCATGCTTGACAGAACTTGGCTTCACTCCATTTTTGGCATTCAATTGGCTCTTTGCCTTTGGCTACTTAACAAGACAGTTGGCGTATAGAGACAGAAAGGAACTGCTGTGATCCTCCTATCGTGTTTATTGTATATTTCGAATATTCACCGGATCATTTTGGTCTTAAGATTTCTGGTTATGATCTACAAATACCACTTTGTTGGGATCTTTTTGCCTAATTAACAGACAAAGGGTTTGGATTGTGTGTGGGATCCCATGCCCACACCACAATTCCAATAGGCCAAAATTTTTAATTTTGAATGGTGATTAGTTCACAGCTCATGGACTAAAAATAAATAAATAAAAATTAACTTCTCAGTTGATATGTGATGTGTGGATTTGGACCTTTCCAACAGTTCCTTTCTCAGTTTTTCTCCATCTTCTCTACTTTTCTCTAATTATTCTTTCTCTCTATCCATCATTTACTCATGTTTTCTTCAACAACAACAAAAATTCTCTTTTAATACTTTTTGTGTTTTATGCTGCAGAAGCACCAAGGTTGGATAGAATCCAATTTGGAGATATATCCGATGAAAATAACTGGAAAAAAAAAAAAAGTTGCTTCAGCAGGGCAACTGTACAATACAAGATATACTAGGTTAGTGTATTAAAAGACTTAAAAGAGTAAATAGCAAGATTAAATAAAGGGATTGAACAATTTAAATTCACACACACACACATATATATATTTTTTTTTTTTTTTTTAAAAAAACAAATTCCAGATGGTGCTACTAGAAAGAATCTCTTATAAGCGGAAATGAGATTATGACAGGGAGAACATTGCTACGGAGAGCACAACAAAACTTAAGCCAAGCCAACTACATAATCATGTCCTGCCTTTTAAAATGCTAAGCAAAAAGAAAGCGACTTATATTTTGGTACGCAACATATTTAAAGCTGCTTTGTAACTATCGATTTATTTTTTGGGGCGTGGCCCCGGATTCATAGGGTCATACTATTATTTCATTCTCTGCATTGCTAAGTTATTAATTTTAATAATCAATTCCTCGGAGACTAGTTCTACTTATATAAGGGTTTTGTTTTTGCAGAAATACGTTCTCTACTGTTAAGCCAACATATCCTATCTCAGAGGCACACATAGAGAGGTCAAAGATCCTTTTTGCCCCGGATTCTGTACCATAAGAACTCTTCCAGTTAATAATGGCTGTAAGTTTTCCTGTTTTCATAC
>CM023949.1:677338-891325 GCA_013407115.1 Glycine latifolia
TATATATATATATATATATATATATATATATATATATATATATATATATTCTGAACTCAACATGTTATAAATGCGAATAAAACATGATTAGGAACTAATTTGGTTTTAATCTAAATACCCATTTCCTGTTTACGTTGGTGGCTACCAATCATTTCCTATTACTTCATGTTGGATTTGTTACTTTTAATGAGCATCTTCAGAAGTCAGACCTGGCGTTATCTCCTCAAACAAACTTCGTTTTTCCCATAGTTGCCTCCTCCTCTTTTGCCATCTTTCCTTGGAGTTTTGTCCATAGTCTTAAAAACTATGGTTTTACCAGCTATAAGGTCGCCGAAATCAGAGGCGCCACTCGTAATTAGTCCCTTATATAATAGTTTCTCTGTAGTTAACTATAAGAAAATTTCAACTAAATTATGTTTTTTTAAATAATTATTTTATTAAATTTATCAATTATTTATGTTATCATTTTAAATTTATTCTTTTATTCTCTCTTTATTCACCTATTTGTTTCTTATTAATGTTTGAAGAAAAAATAATTAAACATTTAAAAATTAAAAAAATAATCTTATAAAAAAACAGATAAATTTTTTAAAAGTATCTTATAACTACATATTCATTTTACTTTCCTACTTGATGGAAAACTAAAGCACCCATTCATCAAATCACCTAGACTCACAAGTAACACCCGTCAGCTTTTTTTTTATAAATCTCATACCTAAAATTAATTATTATAGGTAACCAAAAAAGTTTTCACATCTTTGAAAATCAATTTCATTGTGATGTATTAGTAGTTTTTCTATAATCACTTTTTGGAAACGAAAAAAAATAAATTAATTTTTTTATAAATTAAAATGTTCTCTCATATTTAGTGAAATTATATGAGAGATCTTTTGTAAATTAATTAATACAAAATTCATTTTAATTTATAGAAAAGTTTATCTAATTTTTTTTAGAAATATTTTCAAAAAAGTTTATCAAAATAAACCCTTGGATATTTTATTAATCCTCATTACATGTTTTTAAGGAAACCTTATAAATTCCTTAGGCCTGTACATCATCCCTATTACAAATTTTTGTGAAACTTGCATATTCATTCTTCACATATGTAACCCCCCTCTCTCGTTGGATTAAATAGGATTTTCTCATATCAATAGACATGACATCTTAATCTTAAAAAAGAGAAAACAAATTCATAATATTTTAAATTTTAAATATTATCCTAAAAAATTAAAATAAATAATAAATTCATAAAAAATAAACTAAATTATTCTTTCTTTTCTAAACTGAAAATATCATGCATATTCTCAACCGATTGACCATTACCTTCCTTTTTTATTGCCGTATGTTATCCAAATGTAATTGCTAATTTGCTACCTTGGAAAACATTGTTTCCAAATGCGAATAAGTTTTGATCCCGAGTCCTCTTCTCCATGACAGCAACATTCTCATCACGTTCCCAAGTTTGGCAACTGGGACACTGACAACGTTCCATACACCGCATATTTTGAGCATGCACGCAGAGAAAAGTCTGGGATCATGATTAATCCTAATGACCCAATGGAAAACCCAGAGGCCTTCAACACGTGCATGAGAGTTGATGCTGATGCTGATGAAGAGATGATGGCTTCTCATGGCTATTCCCACAAGGTACATTCTTTGGAAAGTGGAAGCCATGTGCGTCGCAGAAGCAGGGGAAGTAATGGTGAATTCACAGTAAGAGCAGAGTTTGGCGCCAGTGAACAGAGTCATTTTGATCACTCTGTGACCCACAAAAGTTCCCAATCAGATCACAAGAGGAAAATGTCCAAAGGAGGCAGTAGCATTAAGGGCTTCTCTTCGTCAAGCCATAATACACAAAGGAGTGGAAACTCTTCCTTTAGTGACCACGCGGTAATTTTCTTTTAGCGTGCCCTTGTCTCTGTTTCTTGCATTCATAATCAATTACAGGGAAGCCAGGGGTGTGAAAATAAATTGAATCGAACTGGCCTACAATTGAACCGAACCACTTTGAAAAAATTGAACCGATTTGGATAAAAAGAAGAAGAAAAAAGTGAATCGAATCACTTTATGAAAATGATGCAATGTTAACGGAATCATTTTTAAAGAGGCTTAATTTTGTTTGATTCTTTAGAAAAACCTATCAATATTTGAATAATAAATAGATAAATTAAATTGAATCTAATCGAATTGAAACTAAAAAATCCAAACTATTTGAAAATGAATTGGTTTGGAATTATAAAAAATAAAAAAAAAACTTTTGCACAGCCGTAAAAACTATAATCAATAACCATTCGGATGATAATATTTGAATACATTTATATTCTAAACACCTCTTTTTTTTTCTATCTCTTTTAATCAGTTATCATCCTTATATTTTTCTCTTTAGGTGTCAAGAAACATTTGGCCATATTTAAATATCTTTTTTTCTTGTCATCCTTGTTAGTTGAAGCGTAATTAAAATCAATTAAAGAATAAATAATATTTTTAATTATAAACTTATTTCTTCCGTCTCTTTTCATCCAAGTCAAACATCAAAGTATTATATCTTTTTAATTTCTCTAATATTTCTCTCAAAACAAACAACCCGAAAATTCAACTATATATCATACATGTTTCCTCTTCTTTATTTCTTGCTTTCTTATTTTCATTTACTTTATTATTTTCCTCTATATTATAGAGAGGGCATATGATCTTGAAATATAAAATGTTTAGGTTAGTCTGTGTTTGGATCGTGTGTTAACTTTTATTATTTGAATTTTCCTATTCTCATAAAATACATGTTTGATTTAGGAATGAAAGATGAAAAAATAGTAAAAGGAAAGAAAATAAATAAAAAAGATATTATTTTCTTAGAATGTTTGATAAGAAAGAAAACAAAAAAAAAGATAGTTTTTTCCCTTATTTAATTTTATAAAAAGTAAAAGATAATAAAAAAAGACATATAAATTACATAAATATCTCAAATAAAAAAAATATATGTAACACATTTTTCCCTGTGATCCACATGAATCCTTTCACACTTTCCAAATTCCTACAGTAAGCATCTCCAAAGGCTAGAAGGATTCGCAATTATCATGTTTTCCTTCCCTCTTTAATCATACTGTCTCTTTTGGAAGAAGAAAAAAAAGGTGCAAAAAGTCGACTAAAATTTTTTTTGGTAAACACTCATTTTTAAGATCTCCTATCATTCAAGATTAATTAAATTGTTTTTTAAGGGAAATTAATTAAATTAAGATTAAGTAAAATAGTTCATGGTTTAGGACTTTAGGTTGATATAATAATCCTTTATATTGAATCTCTATTATTTCCTAATATACAACTGACATGGGTGTTAGTTACACATTATTTATTATTAGCTTGAAATATAATTTATCAAAGTTTTTAAATTTTAATGAATCTCACGTATCATTTCATTTGATGATTTTTTTCCGTCAATCTAAGGATATTTAATGAAATTAGTCTCTCTCTTTTTTCTATCTCTTTATTTTATTTATTACTCTACATTGTTTTCTTCATCTTGGACTTCTATGGTGATCAAATTTATGGACTGCATGGGGGCAGAGCCATCGATCAACTGCAATACCCAAATTTGGTTCTTGGGATGTCACAAACCCCGATTCAGGAGAGGGTTATACTCAAGGTTGTTAAAATCGAGATTTTACCTAGGATCGGGAGGGGGGTAAAAGATCGTAAGATCGAGGATCGTAAGATCGAATCGTAGATCCTACCTACAATCTATTATTTTTTGGTTTTATATTATTTATAATTATTCTATTTAAAAAATATAAACTTATGTTATAAGTTTGCAGTTAAAAAAACTTATGTTATAAGTTAAAATTAGATTTTTGGAGAAACTGAAATTCTAATTAGTTTAAAATTAATTTTAATTATGTATAAACTAATTTAACTTATAAGATTAATTTGTTTCATTTTTGTTCTTAATTTTTTCTATACTTATTTATAGAAAACTTATTCAAACATAATGTTATTCTAATTTATAACTGTGTCTAGGATGTCGAGTAATTTAGTCCTTCCACAAGATAGTATTCCTTTTTTTTATAAAAATATCAATAAGAAATAATATTAATATTTGACTATAAATATTTATATAATCAAAGTTCTTAACTGATTTCCTAATATATGTTGAAATTTTAAAATAAGTTTTGGAAAAAATAATTAAAATTAAATGAGGGTTTAGGACATTTCCTTAAAAAAAATAAAAGAAATGAAGGAATAATGATAATAAGATGGTCCACAGACGAATGCTTCTCTCTCCTCATTCTTCTCGCACACTCATAGGCATCGATTCTGCCTTCTGTTGCATCACTTTCACTGTAATTTTCTCTCTCAACCTCTGAGAATGGCTTCTCTTCCACACTCCTTCGTCTGCTCGTGGCGATGTTCGTCTTCTCCGCTATCGCACGATCTCCGGCGTCGTCTCCTGAGTCCGATGCTGCTCCATCGAAAACCGCCACTCCCTCGCCTTCTTCTTCCATGTCTCCACCCACCGCGGCGCAGCAGGGAAGGTCGCAGCGCAGCAGTGGAGCTCGCGGCGCAGCAGGGAAGCTCGCGGCGCAACAGTGGAGGTCGCAGCGCAACAGTGGAGGTCGCGGCGCAACAGGGAAGCTCGGATCGTTCGGGATCGCAGATCACACGATCCTACGATGAAGATCGCGATCCCACTCCGATCCCACTCGCCGGCGATCCCACCTACGATTCAGCACGGCGGACGCCTCAGGGATCGTGGAATCGTACGATTTCACGAGGAAGATCGCGATTTTAACAACAATGGTTGTGTTCTCCAAACAATTTATCCTCATCATTTTTCTTTTTCTTTGAAGTTATATTAACAAATGAGACGTGGGGCGGAGAACAAAATAAAGTAAATGAAAATCAGTTTAATTGAATTGATGAAAAGCCTAGGAAAAAAAGCACACACGTACACACACACACTATATTGATTTAATTTACTTCATCCATCCATGCAAGGTGGTGATTTCTATTCCACTGCTAATCTGGTGAATATTTTCATAATTTCATGCAGTATTGTTGCTGTTGTTTCCAAGCTAGCCAAAGCAAATGAACGTGGAATCTAATGTAAAATTTGAACAGAAAGTAGATCTTATGTGTCATTTACTTTATTTGTCTCGCTAATGTTTCAATATATTTGGGATATTTATCGTATATTCTTCATAACTATTTTAGTTTGATTTATTATCATTTTCATATATATAATTATGGTCATTTTGGGGTCCCAAAATGCTCTATTATGCTTGGATGAAGATGACAGACAGTATTTTGACAACATGCCCTAACTTTTTGAGTACGTCAAGATGAGTGTTGCTAAATGTTTCAATTAATATTGCTCTCATCTTTGACAGTTGTGTTTGCAATAATATATTACATATTTTAGTGAATTTATGTGTCAAACTAGTCATTATTACCTAAAGAGATTATTCTTAAAAATATCACATTTATATTTTAATTAATAAAATTCATCAATAAACATAATAATGACGACTATGATTATAATATTGGAGAGGTGATAATCATGATGATGATAGCGATAATGATAATGATCTCTTTATAGTGATAATAAGATTGTAATTATACTAATTGAGAAGATAATTATAAACTGTATAATGACAATGAATATTTTATCTCATTTGTTAATTATTTTTACTAATATTTATTATTCTCATTTTACTAATAAACAAATAGATAGGTTTCTAAAAGTTAATTTTTCTCTTCATTTTCTTTTACAATTTTTATTTAACTAAATAAAAGAATTGTTATTTGTATTTTGTATTTGGTTTCCCGTGTAATTTTGTATTTTTATTTAAAGTTCAACCATACCTTTAAAAAAATGTTTTTTTAACCAAAAAAAAGCAATGCCGCCCTTTCTTTTTGACTTTGAAATGCATACTTTTGCTTATTCTTAAAATACTCCAAAAAAGTCTCAATTTTTATCTAATATAAATTTTGTTAATTTAATTCTCCCTAACGCTTATCATTTTGCAGTAGACATCAGTCAATGATAAGAAATGATCGGTGTGACTTGTGAACTTATTACATGTGGACAAACGTAGCAATGGCGCCCAAATTCAAAAATACGAAACGACAAAAACGAGAAAGAAGACATCCAATGCGGTCCCATCCACACAAACATCCAGTGGATAAACGATCTAACGGTCTCACATAAACCACCATCACTGCGGGCCCCACTCCAAAGCAAAAATTAAATCACGACGATTATGATCATTGACCACCGCATCACGATCCACGCGTCAAGATCAGGCTGGCGTGCCGATATCATTTGAAAACTGAGTCATCTCTGTCTCTGGCCTTTGAATTCCAATTCCAACACCGAGTTGAATCGCAACGAAGATGAAGACCGAATCGCGTTCGAAAGAGGAAACAAAGACGTATCAGGAATGGTTTAATTTGGCAGATTCAGGTTAGTTTTTTTTTTAATAATTTTGCTCACTTCACAGTTTGAGATTGAAACGATTCGTTTTGATTTGGAAATTTGGAATTGAACGGTAGATGGAGATGGTCGAATCTCTGGGAACGACGCCACAAAGTTCTTCGCTCTCTCCAACTTGTCGCGCTCTCAACTGAAGCAACTCTGGGCTCTCGCTGATGTCAAACGACAAGGGTTTTTGGGCTTCACAGAGTTTGTTACTGCAATGCAGGTTTCACATTTTAATCGTCGTTTGGTTTCGTTTCATCTCGTGTCGTATCTGATTCCCGCTGGCTTTTGAATTCAATTTTCGTTGTTATAAATAGTTGGTTTCGCTAGCACAAGCAGGGCAGGAACTTAACTCAGATATTCTCAAAACGCAAAGTAAGTGTACTTTCATTATTTCTCCCTCTTCATTAGAAATTGCTAAAATGAGTTTAGAATATGGATGCTATGAATGCGATAAATGTGATGGTAATTCATCGCCCTATTTCGCTTGATTACAGTTGACAAGGAAAATATTAAACCTCCTGTATTGGAAGGACTCGATGCTTTAGTAGCAGTAAGTTGTGTTTTTCATCTCATCTTATGCTTTATTTATCGACTAAATAGATCGTGTTAATTAATTCTATTGATTCATTTCCTTATTGTTCTTTTTCCCAGCAAAAGAGTTTAACAATTAGTTCCCCGCCGGAAGTAAATGGTTAGATGTGCAACTTAATCGTTTTATTCTTTTATTAATTAATTATATTATTGTATCCTTTTAATTAATACTATTTGATTGGGTTGTTTTACTGATAATATACAGGGACTCCTCAGCCTCAAGTGTTCCCAACTAACCGGTGGTTTGGTTCAAAATCTTCAAAGAAAGTGAGTCCTGTTATTCATTCTCAGATCTAGAGTCTGTCTTGGTTTTCATGAAATTCAAATTTCCAAGCTACATGATTCCATGCTATGTATTCCATTTGTTCATTTAGTTTCTGCCTTGTT
This sequence comes from Glycine latifolia, assembly GCA_013407115.1. NCBI lineage: Eukaryota > Viridiplantae > Streptophyta > Magnoliopsida > Fabales > Fabaceae > Glycine > Glycine latifolia. Next base: position 684,792 of record CM023949.1, read on the forward strand.
GGTGCTGTATATTCATTATTTTGCAGATGAATTAATAATTTCTCTTTATCTGAACATCTGATTCTTATGTGATTGAGACTTGAGAGATGCTTGAAGCGTATCTGCCAATAATGCTCCCTTAAATGAGTGATTTAGAGTTTAAGCAAAATGATTGGCATACGGGGTTGTGGGGTGAAAAGATGCAATTACACTTCAATGTTCACATGATCGATTTTATGGTGCCAAAGGTGCTTGGTGAATGTTGTCAATTCTGTTCACATTTTTATTGGGAAAAAGTGCAGTACTTCTCCGCACTTGTGTTGATTATTACGAGAGATAGATGTATGATGAGTCATTTATTAAATATTTGTAGTTCCTGTCCTCTCCCATTTCCATTCATTACTCAGATGAGTCCCATCACATTAGAGAATGTATTTTTGTTGCCGTTTATTCTCAAATTACTGCATGCAGTCTTGCTTAATTTTATTTTGTTGCTAGATATTTTCTAATCATAAAAAGGTTGCTTTTTCTTAGTTATCTCTGAATTCAGTTACATCAATCATTGATGGCTTAAAGAGATTGTATATCGAGAGGTTAAAGCCCTTGGAAGTTGCTTATCAATACAATGATTTTGTGTCTCCATTGTTGGTAAGTAGCGTTTGCGCCCAATGTATAAATAAAAGATACTAAATTTTGTTAACTGTGTTTCTTAGAGCATGGTACTTGCTCTACTTAGCATGTCTTATTCGCATATATATGATGATATTAACTTCAAGAATATCTTGGTTTCTTCCCTTTCAGACCAACACTGATTTTGATGCTAAACCAATGGTCATGCTTCTTGGTCAATATTCAACAGGAAAAACTACATTTATAAAACATTTGTTAAAATGTGATTATCCAGGTAGGTTAAGTTCTTGACACAATCTACTCATTAACATTGTAGTAATTTCTTCATTCATAAAATTGATGACTGATTTATTCATGATCCTAACTCTGTAGGAGCACACGTTGGACCAGAGCCTACCACCGATAGATTTGTTGTTGTCATGGTACAAGAAGTTTCATTCTTGTTCTCATATTGCCTCTGGAAGTCAATAAAGTCCAAATAGAAAAATATTTATGTGTGATAAATAGTAGAAATCATGATGTTATTGTTACCATTTTTTTCTTCTAAATTCTGTCAAGTTGTGTTTTGATCGTGTTCATGGTGCTTGCTTCAAAACTCTTTTTATTTAGTCTGGATCTGATGAGAGAAGTATTCCTGGAAATACTATTGCTGTTGATGCTGACATGCCTTTTGGTGGCCTGACAACATTTGGAGGTTCATTTTTATCAAAGTTCCAATGCTCCCAAATGCCACACCCTGTGAGTTTTGTATATATTTCCAACTCCAATGATTTTATCATTGTTTGTGCTTGAACTTGAATCAATTTTTTTCTTTCAGTTGTTAGGTGAGGTAACATTTGTGGACACTCCTGGTGTCCTATCTGGAGAGAAACAAAGGACTCAAAGAAGCTATGATTTCACTGGTGTTGTATCTTGGTTTGCTGCAAAATGTGATCTCATTCTTCTCCTATTTGATCCTCATAAATTAGACATCAGTGATGAGTTTAAACGTGTAATTGCATCTCTACGTGGTAACGATGACAAGATACGAGTGGTTTTGAACAAGGCAGACCAAGTTGATACTCAACAAGTAAGACAATATCAACATAGGTTACATGGTTTATCATATTTATTATCTTTTTTGCTACTTACATTCCTAATTGTAATATTGTAGCTTATGAGAGTTTATGGAGCATTGATGTGGTCACTGGGTAAAGTTCTAAATACTCCTGAAGTTACACGTGTATACATTGGGTACGCTTAATGTTATCTTTCAAATACGTTTAACGATTCCATGGCTTTGCTTGCGTATTGAAATTGAACCATTCTTTCAAATGTATACTGTCTTGTGGTGGTTTTGCAGATTTTATGTGGTCAGAGTTATAGTGAACATTTAATCTCACTGTTTCTTTGTCGAAAATTACATTAAAAGCATTAGTATCTTTTGGTGATATTCGCATTGTTTCACTTTATATTATTAGATTGCTTCTCCTGTGAATTTGATATCTTTTGGTTGTAAGTATATTTTCCTTTGCTTGACTTCACAGCTCATTTAATGATAAGCCTATGGATGAAGGCTTCGTCAGTCCATTAGGACAGGATCTCTTTAAGAAGGAACAAAATAATCTGCTTGCTGATTTGATGGATATTCCAAAGAAGGCATGCGATCGTCGGGTATGGTCAATAATTTCATATTATTTGGGCATGGTACTGAAAATTGAATTAATTTTATGTGGATGATAGACCACTGAATTACCTGCATCTCGTGTCAGCTCCTATAAATTAATTTCCTGTTTCAAAGATTTAGTCATTGGAAATTTGGAATGGTGCAGATCAATGAATTTGTGAAACGTGCAAGATCTGCTAAAATTCATGCATATATAATTAGCCACCTTAAGAAGGAGATGCCTGCTATAATGGGCAAAGCCAAGGCTCAACAAAGACTTCTTGATAATCTTGAGGAAGAATTTGCAAAGGTCTTTCTTTCCGACCCCTCTCTTATTTTGGTTGCTTAATTTTTAGGTACTTACCATTCATGTTTTTGCAAACAGGTTCAAAGGGAGTTTCATCTACCAGCCGGTGATTTTCCCAACGTTGAACACTTCAGAGAAGTTCTAAGTGGTTATAACATTGACAAATTTGAGAAACTAAAGCCTAAAATGATTCAAGCAGTAGATGACATGCTTGGGTATGAAATACCAGAGCTTTTGAAGAAATTCAGAAATCCTTACGATTAAAATAAAAAAAATGTTGGAAAATGTTGTCATTTTTTATGTATGTTTACCAAGTTTGAGATCTTAATGTTTAAGTTCATTATTAATGGATTGTGGATGGTTTCATTTTCAGTGTCTAATATCCATGTTCTGTTAATTTAATGGTAACCATTTGTAGAAAAAGAAAGAAAATACTCCTGCCCTTATTGTTTTGCCTTACAATGAGGGGCAGGCACCATAGGATAATGCTGTTATCGTGAAGGCACTAAGCACATCTAACATTTCTAATGCTCTCTAGAATAAGTGGGGATTGTGGGTCAACCGTGTTGGTAAATTGTGAATGTGGTGCTGACGAATATTGGTCTATTGGAGTTGAGTTGTGCCCTCCAGATTCCTAACTCGTGAAAAAGTATTTGAAATCCAATTAACTTTTATAAAAACTCGTGGTATCCAAGAAAAGTCATTTATTTTCATTATTATATAAAGGATGACCACATCTTTCATATACATATATATAATAAGTAATGATACATAAATTCTTATTTTTTAAAATATTTTATTTCTTTTTATTATATCATAAATCTTATTATATCTTTTTTTTCTCTCTAAGTGTATCATAGCATGAGTATTTGTCAAACATTTTCCATATGATATCAAGGAAACATAATTTTCGAAAGGTATCATATGTCAAAACATGTACATTGGAGATCACGGTGAAATGTAGAAAAGGCAAGATTGGATAGTAAACTTGTAATTTGTCTAAAAAAAGGATTTTCCAAATATAGTAGTTTCTTTATCTGTTTAATAAATTATTTATTGATCTGTTCCAAATATAGTAGTTGCCTGATAATAGGAATTTCTTTTTACTATAAAACGAAATTTTTGTGTACCGTCGTGTCCAATGAGTTTATTCCGAATAAAAAAAAGTTTAGCCTGGGGTAATTGCCAGTAATAAATTGAGTATCGCAGGTAAGTTCCGATTGGCATTTCTGTATGCTTAACTTTTTACTCTTATCTTCATTTAAGTGTTTTTTTAACAAAATTCAAAATCATTGTGTTTATTCATATTATTTTTGTTCTAAAATTTCCTTACTTAAAATTTTCAAATGAAAATCAAAATTATTTAAATTTACTTTCTTTTTATATTTGATGAAAAACTAAAAAGATAAATAAATAATATTTGATTTTTTACTTTCATAAATAAAATAATTTTATAATTGTGATGGAATAATCTAAATAAAGTATTTCAATAACATGCCCGATAAAGGAATATGGTATTTTATCAATATATTATAAAGCAACATTAGAATAATATATTAATGTCAATTTGATAATAAAAATAAGAACATATTTTAAAGAAGTCAATTATTAGTTAAATAAATTCAATTTTTTTATTAAAAAAAAGTAATTAAAGGGCAAGAAGAAGAGATAAGATGATTAAATATTTATTTACTATTTTCTATATAAATTTAAAACAAAAGTTTAGACACTAGTTAATTTTTATCAAGAAGCTGTTACTTGTAAGACAACAATTGTAATAAACTTCTATATTTATAAGTCCATAACCGTACTTTATATACCATTTAGGAAAAAAAATTAACATTTACTTATTTTTTGAGGGAAACACTCATAATTACTTATTTACACTTTTTCTTAGTCAATTACAACTTTAATTAATTAAAATATTATTTATTAACTTATTTTTATATCATTTCTAACTTTTTAGCCGTTCTATTTTACTATTTATAAATTTGTTAGTTTTTGTCAGCAACAAAAATCAAATCTACGATATTCTCTTCTTTCTCAATCATCCAACTAATTTTATATTTCTTAGTTTTGTAATATAATAATTAAATATAATAGTTATTTATTAGGGATGTTATTTACCGTTTTCATAAATCAAATTATGTTATCATAAATGATTATATTCGGTAAAACATTTAAGTTAACTATAATATTTTAAACTAATGACCAATTTGTCTGTTTGATAAATAATTTTTTTTTTAGTAATTTCAAGTATTTGTTAAAACGCTTGTTTCTAGTTTCTAATTTTTTATGTTTTATTACATTTTTATTTTCAAAATATTTATTGTTTTCTTCTTATTTTTTAAATAAATCATGACATTATTTGTTTTATTATTTTACACTTTTCCTTCAATTCACAACATTATTTTTCTGTTACTAACTAGTTTGTCATATAATTTTGCCACACATAACTAATATAAATATTTTCTATTCATATTTTGAAACTTTATTTCAACGCAGTCGCCGTTGCTTTATGTATGATGGAACTGAAGCACCTTCGTCGTTTAGCAAATGGAACAGTAATGGTTACTGTACATTATGGCCTGTTATTGATGACTGATGAAGAACAAAAAAGTGGGGACGAGCCGTGAATTGAATGGACAGCACCTGTTTCTAAGTTTCCTACAACTATAAAGACATGATAGCATAGTTCAAATTCACAATTCACAACATTAATCAAGTGTTTTTGTTTTGTTTCTGTTTCTGTTTTAATGGAGAGAACCAAATATGGCAAGAGATTTCAAGGTAAGGTAGCTATTGTGACAGCTTCCACCCTTGGAATTGGCTTTAGCATAGCCGAGAGGCTTGGTTTGGAGGGTGCATCTGTTGTCATCTCTTCTCGCAAACAGGTTAATTAATGGGTCCTTGTCCTTCAATTTCCCATTTTCACCCTTATCTTTTTCTTCAGAAGAATTGTCAAGCTTAAATCAATTAATCAAAAGAAAAATATGGTTTTTTTTTTTTTTTGTTTTAAGTTGAAGTTTTTTTCTTTTTGGTGGTTTGATTTAGTTTGGTGTGTTAGGTTCATGTCATGTTGGCACTTGGCTACTCTTACAATATTGGTTTGAGTCTAACTCAATTCTAAAAGCTAGTTAATGAAATGAGTATAGCTCCCACTTATATGTACTATTTTAAACATATCACTAGTTCGTGTAAGATCATTGGAGTCTCCAATAGCCACCCCTTCGAAAGTCCTGTATAGTTAGTTGGATTAGAAGAGTTAAGTATTTTATTTAATAGCTCCATCTTGTCTTGGAAGAAAAAGGAGAGGAAAACGGTGATGATTGGTGATAAAAAGAGTATTTTTATGATTTTAATTTGTGTTTCGCTTTTGACACTTCTTACAGATATTTGTTCATTACTGGACTTTTTTTTATTTTTAAATTACTGCAGCAAAATGTTGGTGAGGCTGCTGGTAAACTGAGAGCTAAAGGAGTCGAAGTATTGGCGGTTGTTTGCCACGTTTCAAATGCGCAACAAAGGAAGAATTTGATAGACAAAACTTTAGAGGTGGGGTTTCAAACTTTGTTTAGATACACAGTTTTTATTGGTTTTGAAATCATTTTGTCCAAGCTCAATAGAAGTCTCCTGTACTGTAGATTTCATCCTGCAAGACAGAGAAGTTCAATCCTTGTTTTTGTTCATTTATCAATTGGCTATGGAAACTCTTCTGTTACTGTTATCTGACCACTGATGATTCATATTTTCTTTTAGTATGTTTGGATAAACTCTTGTTAAAATTAACTTTATAGGAAAGTTAAATGAAAGAACTTTAACAAAAGTTAAAGTACTTGAGTTGATTTTAAATTACAAGTAAATTTTAATGTATTATTGTCTTCTTATTTTCTTTTGTGCAAGTGTTTATAAAGTTTATCCAAACATATCCTAAATCTAATTAGCTCAATTTTTATTTGTTATCTTCATCTGGTGGCTAGATTGGGAATTGAGCTGGGTTTTCTTGGGTCCAGGGTATTGGTTTGTGTGGTGTTCTATTAAAGTCATTCTTTGCAAATTCTTCAATGTTTTTCTAGTGTTCTAAAGATGTGGTTAACAATCTTGTTTGCTGGTGTCACGTGAGATTCTCACAGAACCTTTGTAAAAGTTTCGTATTTCTCACTTATTTTTAGCAAAACATCACAATTTTTTCTATATCAGCAAAGATAAAATCACAATTTTCTCATGCAAAAATCTGACGTAAAATGAACAATTCCCTGGTTTTGCTACAGAAGTATGGAAAGATAGATGTTGTTGTATCCAATGCTGCCGTACATCCTTCTGTAGATCCCATTTTGCATACACAAGAATCGATCCTTGACAAGCTGTGGGAGATAAATGTCAAATCCACTATACTTCTTCTCAAGGTAACTAGCTAACATAGTACTATCATATACCCAAAGCCGAAAGAAGAAAAGAACAAAATCAATATATGTTTCAGCATATTCTCTTAATGTAACTCCATGTGATCTGCTGAAATTGAAATTGTAGTACGATGTGTTATCCACTTCTTTTGCTTATACAGGATGCAGCTCCTCACTTGAAGAAGGGTTCTTCTGTTGTTCTCATTGCCTCACTTGTTGCTTATAATCCACCACCTACTATGGCTATGTATGGAGTGACCAAAACCGCAGTTCTTGGACTTACCAAAGTAAGTACTTGGCTTGCATTAGTTCCTTCAAAAACTCTAAACTAGTATCTTATAATATATATAACTTTTTATTATCTGCTTGCTTTTTTAATTCGTTGTGCTGTAGGCTCTGGCTAGTGAAATGGGCCCTAATACTCGGGTGAATTGTGTTGTTCCTGGGATTGTGCCAACTCACTTTGTTGCACATTATACCTCAAATGATGCTACAGTGAGTATATCTTTTGTCCCAAATAGAGTTTTTTGTCTTAACTATGTTGTGTTGCCTTAAGTCTGCTGGTTGTATCAACTTAACTTAACTATCAATATCAATAGTAATTTGAATGAATTTTCATTTTTTGCTTCTGCAGAGGGAGGAACTTGAAAGAAAGGCATTGCTTGGAAGGCTTGGTACAACTGAAGAAATGGCTGCTGCGACAGCGTTTTTGGCCTCTGATGATGCTTCTTACATAACAGGAGAAAATCTAGTGGTTTCTGGGGGAATGCCTTCCAGGTTGTAGCTTCCTGTTTCTTCTTCTGGTGGTGGAATGGTGGACCTACCCCAAAATGTATTGTTTCTCCATTGAATATATTGCAATTTGCACCCATTGAAAAAAAAAATATGCAGCATCTAGGATGGATATTTTTTCTTATCAACTAATTGTATTTGAGTTTCACTTTATTGAAAGGAAAATGATAATCAGTACTAACATATACACGATTTCACACAAGTTTTAAGTGACGTGAATTTATTGGAGACCGTTTTCATTCTCTTTCCTAACCGAATGATTATGTAATATTTTGATTGGCTATTTTTAGATTCTAATGAATTCCTATTGATAGTTTTCCTACCAAATAGCAACCCTCGTTTATATGGACTGGTGACTATTAGTATGCATATAGTAACGATTTGCAGAAGAGATGACTCTTGAAAATATAAGTAATTAATTAGTGTTTCTCTAAAAAAAAATCATTTGAAGTCATTCACCACTAGTTAGAAATCCTTGTAAAGAGAAGAGGCACCTCAAGTCAAATAGGAGTCATGTGAACGGATAGCATTCTGATAGGATCTAGGATTAGGATAAGCTGTTAGTAATATTCTGTTTTAGTTCAGGAATTATAAATAGGAGGTTGGTGGCTAAGGAAAGCCAGCTTGTAAGCAGAAAGTAGTAGGAGATTGTGATTCCTTGAATTATTACACATGTACTGTAGGAGCCAGTCTCCAAGATCAATAGAGTCATTCTTTTTCAGAGTTTTCTCTCTAAATCTGGTCCAGTTCCTAACACATTCCCAAACAGAAAATATAACATACAGAGAAATGTGAGAATGTCTCGTATGAAATAGTGTTTATCACTCCTCATAATTTTTAAATATGAAACTTAAGTTTGTAAGAAGATACACTGTAATTTTTAGGTGATGGTTAAATATTTTGTGAAGTCAGGTAACATTAAATTATATTTCCATTGTTTTCTTTATGTTCTACTTTGTATTGTATTCTTCATGCTGCTTGTCAGCCACTTTTCTCAAAAAATTACAATTTCCTATCCCCACACGTCACCCATATATATCCCTCAACAAGCCGCAAAGCTCGTTCAACCTGAATGTTTGATAAATGATAGCACACACAAAAGAAACAATGTAGGACGTTATTTAACTTGATTTTAGCCAACATTTATACAACGGTATCGGGGTAACATGGATGGTTTTCGATTTTTACAACTATAACATACGCCAGACACAACATATCAACTTAAGAATACAAGTTAACCCAAACTTGACAAATGATATTTAGCTACAAAGCTACATTCCGGCTAGAATTAACTCAAACATAAGAAGGCAACTACTTTGAACCCTTTCGGGTCCTTCTACCTATGTACATAATAAAATAAGCAGAAAAAGGACAATGCAACTTCATGGGTGGATTACATTGATATGACTTTCTCAAAGTGCTTGTAGTTGGCTCTTGTGAATCCTTGCGTCATATTAATCAAATCATATTCTGATTATCATGACAATCTTAGTCTTAGTAGTCTGCTTAGCATCTTCTTCCAAGCCATTTTACACAAAAACCTGCAAATGGAAAATACTCTTGATTCCATATTTCTAGGATTTCCCCATCAGTATTGTCATTTCAGAAGGGCGACTCACTGATTTCCAAGAAAAAGAAAACAACACTAAACAGGAATGACATCAGCATTTTGACTATCGTCACATGTCAAGATTAGGCCTTCAGTATAGGTTGGCAAAAGGCAGCGGATCCACTGGCAGCCCGTTGAGACAGGCTCCGACGCAGGAACAATCATGAGCACGTTATCGAGTCGTTGGACAACTCCCATCACACTTACAGTGCTACCTTCTTTGATGTACCTATGATTTTCCAAATTTACTTTCTAAATACCAAATCATAGTTGAGAAGGAAATTTTTAAACGAGAAAAAACAAACAATTTAGGATGATCAATAGTAAACCGCAGAATAATGCAGTTCATACCCCTCCTTGAGGCGCATTATCCTATCATCACTGGAGAGTTTGCGGTCTGCAAGCCAGCCTAAGAAATTTGGAGATAACTCTCTGTTATCCTTTGTTATATCAACTACAGTAGTTGGTTCCACAAAAGGAGCAACCTTGGCACCATAGCCTGCTTTCACTAATGCTCTTAATCCGGACTGGAAGTCTGACACATAGAAGTCTGCTACGTATTTCTGTCCATAGAAAATAATGAAAACATTGCCATTATGTAGAGTAACTGACTAAGAGAGACACACTCACAATATTCAGTCATCAAGAAACCCAACAATACGAAAAATATAAACTATAATCCTTGCATTAGAGAGGTCGCCAGTACTGAAGTCCATACAAGACACTGGACTACAAGATTCAATATCTATAAGTTCACTGATTTTGCCAATCCAAAAAAAAAAAAAGTTTACTGATTTTGATGATACATAAAACCATATAGAGCACGGTGTTGACTCTAAAACCACCATTACAGTCCGCATGGTTAAGTGAACCAAACATGAAAAGGTATATGCATTCATAAATGAACAGCAATAAGATATTTGTGCAACTAATTTTCTTATGCAGGCTAACAATAATTGTTTTTTGGGTTTATGACTGATTTGTTTGGGTTTTACACACTTTAGAAGGATTGGTGTGGTTGGGCAGCACAAGCATAGGAGTAACACTTGATCCATCAGAAGCATGGGATGGGAGGACAACTAAGGTTTTGTTTAAACAGGCTAGGTAGCTGTCAAGTGAGCACCCACTGCAGTGTTTTTGCTAATTCCAATTCAATGGAATCACAATTTCGGTTTCATTTAACTTTGGTATTTTAAATCCATATAACTACATAGAAATATCTTGTGTTTAAATCTCGGCACAACTAAAGTATAACATATGTTAGAGATACCAAGAAAGTGGAGACAGTTGAAGTAACAAAATATAGTAGCATTGTCAGAATCTAATAATATCATAATAACCCTCAAGCAAATTTATTATAGAGCAAATTACGTTAACATGCAGTTATATTGTTAAATCAACAGATTATATATAACTGGGCACAGGACCATAAGCAAAAGAATAAAAAACAGTAAGCAACCTTGCCAGTAGTACTCGACACCTAATTCTAAGTGGGCATCAAACACTGTCCTAAGCTCTATAAGGTCTCCTTAATTTTAAGCTGCTTAACAATTCCTTCCCCACAAATCAACTTGTTATTCCTCAAGCATTTAGTCATTATGTATTTTAGGTACCAATCAAGTCAATGTAGGTCTGTGTGCATAAGTGATTTCTCACTTTTATTAAATTACGCTTGATCCTGAATCAGTAGTATACACAAAGCATCAATGAAGAGTTGAACAAACTAACCTCAGAGTATCTAGAACCCCAAGTGAAGCAACGGTGTTTAGGATTCACTGATTTTCCACCCAATCCTTTATATTCATATAATTCGGTGGAGACATATACACATCTAGGTACTCTTTGGTAGGATGATTCCAAAGGTATACTGCCACAGGTTACAACCTACAGGAAGAGACAACATGCATAAACATATTATAGAAGTCATGCCAAATTATTTTCCTTCAGTCAAGGCTAGTAGTAAAATCCGTAATTTTTCCCTTAAATTACTCTAGACTATATCGAGAAAAAGCAACTCTCTCACATGAGACTGTAAATCGTAAAAGCTTGACAGCTTACCTGTTCAAGGATTATGATTAAAAAAAAACTAAGAATATAACAACCTGAAAACTAACAAGTATGATATATCCATAATATCTAGCAGAAGATTTTTTCCAAGCAGGTAGGAAGGGATATAAAGGGAAGTGAAGGCGAAGCAAAAATTACTACTTAAAAATGCAACACAATTATGCGGCAATAAGAACATCCAAGAAGTAATATTCAATTACTTCTGTCAAGAAATATATGATTAAATGACAACCATTTCTGTAAAAAGGCAAATATTTCCATTCCTGCTTCCTTACTCTACCACAAAAATGCACGTTCAACATCATTATCCATGACACCACCATCTCCGCCGAATTCACACGGACAAGCTCATGAACTAAGAAAACGATTTCACAACACGCAAGTTAACTCTCCTCTTTTGAGCCACGTTTTAGACCTTCCAGTTTGTAATAAAATCAACAAAGCATATCCATATCAGAACGAAAATTACTAGCTTATTAATACTAATATTCGAGACTCCAACGCCCGTGGCAAAAAATCTTTCAACATATAGGACAACTCCAAAAGAAGCAGTCGCAATCACCACGACCAAACTCACTCGTTACATAAGTATATCAAACCCATACCAAAACCCCATACCTAACAACAAATTATTGAAACCAAATTAAATAAACAAAACAACCCACATAAGGGGAAGGATATATCATAAACAAATAATTTCCCATCATAGCATGATCTACAAGACATTATTTTAAAGGGTGATTATTATTTATTATCATTACCATAATAGTTCAGAAAATTACCCCGGTAACTTTAACGTACTGTCCATCAATGGCGCCTCTAAGTTCAGCATCAGGGTATCTTTTCACAAACCCTAAAAGCCCTCGCCTCCCCCCAAACGCAGTTCCAAGCGATCAAAACGACGACGGGCACAATAACCGCTCCGAGCGCCACCAAGATCACCGCTTTCTTCACCGCTACCATGAGAAACACCCCAACGAGAAGGCTCATTGCCACTACCACCATGAAAACCCACACCACAGCCCTCGAAACCCTGAACCCCACCTTCACCTCCTCGCTCAAACTCGTCACCGCCGAACCATACACCATCTTCCCCCCCGCCATCGGCGCCGCCGCAGTGGGTTGCTCCAGCTGACCCGACCGCCGGCTCCCGACCGGGCCCGACGTTATCAGGCCCGTGGGCTGCAGTGCTATCGGGCCAGACCCGGACGACTTTCGCGACATGGGCCCTGACCCACTCAGTCTGCCTCCCGCCGGGCCCGAGTTCGGCCCGGATCTCACCGACCCGGACGACTGCCGCGACGGTTTCGGCTCGACGCCGGGGATTTCCAGCATTTTCCCGAGCTCGCCGGATTTCTTTGGGTCCCCGCCGGTGTACGGAACTGAACGTGACGTCATTGTCGGCGGACGCTCCTTCAATTGTTCGGGTCGACCCGACACGTAGAGGCCGCTGCTGAGCTGGTGCGAAGGGATTCGGGTCCCCATTTGAGAAAAGATAGCAACTTTAGCTTCACAGAGCAAAAGGGTATGTTTCTTCTTCTTCTTCTTGGTGGTGTTATGTTAGTGTTGGTGTTTGCTCCAGCACTTTGTGTGAGTGAGTGCAAGTGGAAGGGGAACTAAGTTAGAAGTGGGGGGGAGGTAAGGGTTCACTGGAATTGCAGAAATGGGGTTGAGGTTTGTGATAATGACGCCTGTGTCCCTGTCTGTCTCTTTGAAAAATGCCTGTGCTCAAATAGCTGTGCTAGTAATGTTGGGGCTTGGGAGGGTATACCACTTTGTTGCTGGTTTAGCAGTTTTGTGTTTTCTGTGTCCCCACACTTGGTGAGAGTTTTACCTTATTACCCTTTTTTTCCTACTTTTTCCTGTTTGTTATTCCCTTTTTTAGAACTTTCTTTTACCCTTTTTGTGTTGATTCCAGCGTAGGCAACCAACGGAGACAGAACTACGGCAGCCCACAAATGTGGTAGTTTTGTACTGACAGTGTTCTCCTCCTGAATTCACATTCAAGTCATACCTTGTTTTTATGTATTGACAGTTGACACCAGACAATCGATTGAATGGTTTAAATTACGTGTAGTCGAGTGCTACAGACAATAGTATTTAAAACACTTCTTTTTGACAACTGATTTAAAAATTATAACAGGAATTTATTAGACAAAATGTGAAATTCAAAAAAAAAAAAACTTTGTAATTCCAATAAATTTTATCTGATAAGAAAATATTTGTTAAAAAAATATATTTTTAAGATTTCTCTTATGTGTACGTTTGATTTCACATTAAATTATTAAAATCATGTTCACAAACTTAGTTGAGGTCATTATCACAAAACTCAATCCTTCTGTGCAAAATTTAAAGTGTCATATATAATTTAAATTAGGGTAAATAGTTATTTTTATCTTATACAACATTAAAAAATTCATCTTTAAAAAATGAAAATTCAAATTTTTAACCCTAAAAATGAAAAAAGTGTGACAAATTTATCACTCTGTTAACTTATGTTCTTTACTGTTAATTGGAATAGCTTATGTGGCATATTCAAGGATAAATTTGTCAATGCTCTATACATTCATTGACAAATTTGTCAGTTTTCTATCCAAATTATAATTTAATTTTCATATTCTCTCTTTTTTAATCATTGCAAACATAAAATTATAATAAAACTTAAAAATTAGGAAAGCAAATATAAGTTAAAACAAATATAATAATAAGTATAATATTAATTAATAAACATAATTTATTTGTTACTCTGAAATTTCTAATATGACAACCTTAGGTAATGACAAAATCAAGTTGAGTCTCGTTTTTTTTTGTAAGAATTACCTTAATAGTTGTACATTTTTGTTTGAATATCATATTTTGGATAAGTTACTTTCACATTAGAAATTTCAAAGCAAAAATATGAGATAATACATTATCCAAAATATATGGCTCAAATAAATTAAAATGCACAGTCATTAAATTAATTCATACAAAAAAATGAGATACAACTTGATTTTGTCATTATCTAATGTTGTTACAATAGAGAGTTTAGAACAATATACAAATTATGTTTATTAATCAATATTATACTTATTATTATATTTGTTTTAACTTATGCTTGTTTTCTTAATTTTTAAGTATTTATTATAATTTTATATTTGCAATAATTAGAAAAGAAAAAATATGAAGATTAAATTATATTTTGGATAAAGGGCTGACAAATTTGTCCCTGAATATATAAAACGCGGGAAAATTTGTCATTGAATGTGTCATGTAAGCTCTTTCAATTAACGGTAATGACAAAAGTTAACGGATGGATAGATTTGTCGCACTTTTTTCACTTTTAGAGACAAAAATTTAAATTTTTTCATCTTTCGAAAATGAATTTGTTATTGTTCTACACATTCAGGAACGAAAATAACTATCTATCATTTAAATTAAGAAAACTAGTTTAACTTTTACAATATACTTTACATTCTTTCTTTGTTTTCGTCTCCAAAATCATTTCTTAGTTTAAATTTTGCAAGCTTAAATTAAAATATTGATTTTTGATCTAAATTTAATTGAGTTGAAATAATTTTATTTACAGCAACATGTCAACTTTTGATAACTAAATATAAAAATATTTTGTTTACACTCTCATTTTTTAATAACCCGTATATTTAAATCCAATGACAAGATTACTGCCGCACAGAGGATCCATATACATCAATGTTTATAACCACGGTCTTGTAAATATTTTGTGAGGTTTATAAATATTTTGTTAAAAAGTGATTTGTTGTGGTGATAAACTTTAGTGAAATTTTGACATAAATAATAAAAAAATATTATTTATCCAAATAATATAAATTAACTATTATTTACATTAATGATACATATTATTACTTATAGATGAGAAATGGTTCTCCAAACCAATTTTTCACTTTTATTTTTTTTTAGTTTAGTTGCGAAATTGATTCCTCAAGGATAAATAATAAATTTTTTACTTATGAACCGATTTTTCACCTATAAACAGTAATTTGTATCATGAATGTAAACAATAGTTGGTTTATATCATTTGAATAAATAATAAAATTTTTATATTATTTATGTAAAAAATTCAAACTTTAGTATGTTAAGTAATATATTGCAAAATTTTAACTAAGAAAACATCTAATCACAAACTTTAATTTAGAGCTAGTTTATTTTCGGTTTAATAATATTTCTAGTAGTTGAAATTTGGAGTGAATTTGATTTGAAAAGAAAAATCATTGTAGTTTCTCAAATTTAGTTTTTAGAAACTAAAAATGGTTTAAAAATTCATTTTAGTCCCTCAAAATTTTAAATTTAAGGGACTAAAATGATTTTTTTATTTGGGAAAACAAAATTAAATGTAGTCTAAATTTAAGGGATCAAAAACATAAATAAGTATTTATTTTAATATTAAATAACATTGATTTTTTATGGGCAATATAAAATTGGTTTCAATATAATTAAAATGAGTATTTAAATTAATAGTGATCATAAATTTATATTAAAATGTTTAATTTTTATTAAAAAAAGTGAGAATTAATTTTTCAAAATATTCTCACAATTTTTAAAATTTTAAAAAGTATGTGAATGCATAGAAGAGATAGAAATAAAGAGCAACAACTCGATTGTGGAAGGAGAAAAAGAGGACTTGGGTTCGAAAAGCAGGAAGAGCAAGAATAGTTATGGTAGAGAAAAAGTAGAAGGAGGAAGTTGAAAAATGGAAAGGCAAAAAGAAGAGCAACAAGAAAAAAGACAATTGCATCAACATGAGCAATCTGAATGAAGTCAGAGTGAGAGAAACCACCACATTGATTTGAACATTAGGAGCCAAAACAACAAATAGAGATTTGATGTATCACTGAATCACAAAGGCCATAAAAGACGAAGGAAACGAGAAAATTTATACAAATGAGTTGCAATGTTTCATGCAGGCTGCAGCGTGAGACAGCAAGTAGTAATTAATGTCCACATGCTGGATACAACACGAGGTATATATAATAGTATAACAGTAGTACCATTTTAAGAAATAATTTTAAATCTTTCTACTAGTACGTTCTTTTATTAATCTTTTTATTTTATTTGTATGATAGATATTAAATATATTCTATATTTTTAAGACATTAAATAATATATTTTATTTAATATTTTCTTTATAAGATGGTAAAAATATTTATAAAAGGATATAGTTGGAGAATGAAATATTAGTCTATTAAGAAATATCAGAATTTAGTTATAAGAAATATCTGATACACAAATGCTTTGGATTTAAAGAGAAACAGAGTGTAAAAAATGGTGTTGTAAAAATTGTCTTGTCCGTATTAAAAAAAGGAAATAGGTAAATATGCTTGTTATTAATAAAAATTGTTTTGTCCGTGTTAAAAAAAAAGGAAATAGGTAAAAAATACTATACTTTCTTGCATTGTTCCTCATGTGATATAATACAACAAAGGTATCTTTGAATTAACTGAAATATGAG
Source organism: Glycine latifolia (assembly GCA_013407115.1). NCBI lineage: Eukaryota > Viridiplantae > Streptophyta > Magnoliopsida > Fabales > Fabaceae > Glycine > Glycine latifolia. The sequence continues at coordinate 701,691 of CM023949.1, forward strand.
ACTTTGTTTTTTCAAACAGTTTTCAAGAATGTATTTTCCACATTAATTTAATAGATTTATAAGATTTTTTTTTCCAGTATATACTTGAAATCCCAATTGTCAACTTTGTGACTAATAAGAAGCACATCATTCTATCTACTCACTAATATTGATATTCTTACAAAGTTGATTGATGTAAAATTTGAATCTTAAATTCTTAATATCTTTATAAGGTCATGCCTTAATTTTTGACGAATCATGAATCTAACTCATTTAATTAATTTTTTTTTTATAAAAAAAATACTTAGTTTTTTAATATTATTATTAAGCACAAGTCAATTTTTCTTTTAAAAATTTTCATGTCATTTTCTCACATATTAAGTAGTAGGACATATGAAAAATGAGTTCTAGTGGGGAGACTGGCCTTGTGGGTAAGGTCCTACTAGATGGATTCTCCGGGGGAAGAAGATTTTCTAGCCTTATATCATGGCCTCCATTCACAAATGATGGAAGATTGAACGGCAAGATGTAACTTCCATTGGCCCATCACCGTCAAAAATAACCATATTCATTTGAAGGTGTGGGACCAATCACACTTACTCTCTGGCAGTACTAGTAGATCTACGATCCCCATCAAGTGCCCACAAGTGGAAGCTCCTTCAGCTTCTTGTGTGTTATCTACAACAAGCTTCCAATGGAGCATACCCCAACCCTAGTAATGGACCCCTCTTTCTAAATCAAATGGTCCCCCTTGTTCTATTAAAAATTCAGATAGATTATTGTGATCTAATCAATATTTGTTGTAAATCTGAAGTAATCACTCTCCAAAATGTTGAGGAATAGCCTTTTTTTTCTTTCTTTCTATTTTTAATATTGTAAATTCTCTTATAGTAATATTTTTTTAAAACTTGTATATTACTGAATTTTGTCTTACTCACGTTTAGTGTTTTTATATGTTTTAATATTTTATCTCTTATTATCACTCCTCAGTCTCCACAACAATCCACCATGTAGCACTGTTTAACAAGACTTGAGTATGTTTATGGAGGTGATTTATTTCTCACCTTTATCAATTATCCATAATATATAATTTGGAAGAAACAATGCTACAAAATATGTTTGAGATTAAATTTTAAGTAAAAAAAGTTAAACCTTAAAAAAACATGAGAATGTAATATATTTATCTTAACATTCTCAAGCTTGTAAAACTAATCTCCGAAACAAATGTTTTTTCAAGATTTATCGTGAGAAAAAAAAAATTATTGTGAATCCTCAACTATTTCTTTTTGCTGTCTAGAATAATCCTATTCTACTTAAATTAAGTTAGACTATTTTCATCGTCAAAAAGAAGTTAGATTGTTTTCCAATAAAGATAGATGTGGTTTTTCTCTTGAAAAAAGATAGATCGATGTGGTTTTACCAAAACTGTATTGTGTAATTAAATTAGATTGTTTTCCAATAAAGATAGATGTGATTTTTCCCTATAAAAAAACATAGATGTGGTTTTTCCCAAAGAAAAATATAGATGCGGTTTTACCAAAACTGTATTATGTAATTAAATTATATTGTTTTTTTGTGACGAAGATATGTGGTTTTACCAAATCATGATGTGGTTTTACTGAAACTGTATTATATAAATAGGGATTGCCGCGAAATAAGAAGGATTATTAGTGACAGTTAGTAGTTGGATTCCCGCCATGCTAATGTGAATGTGGAGGTTAATATAGTAAATCCGCATCCTCGTGGAAGTCGGTGCAGGGTTAAATGCGGGCCCAAGGTTTTGAAAGGACTAAAATATCCTTTTCTATTGAAAGATGCTGATTCGTATGTTATTGGCTTATTGCTGTTTTCATGTGTAAAAAAGATACGTGCGGGTAAAAAAAGATAAAATTCTATTGTATATTTTCTTACAATTTTTTGTAAGAAATAAAAATATAAAATAAGATGATTGATATGATAGAAACTAGAAAGAGATACAAAATAAATATCATAAAAATATTGTATAAATAATGTAATAAAAAAATTGTGCCCATTTGCACATAATTTTTAAGTCAAAATAAGTATTCAATTTCTTTTTGTGCAATTTTTTTTATAAAAAATGAAATATTTTTTTTATAAGATTGTAAGAATTATTTTTTATAGAAAATAAGTATTCTTTAAACTTAAAATCTCGTGATATACAGTATACGCACATTAAACGTTAATGGGCATATTATACTATCATTTCTTTTTATGTATAATGGCATTAATAGAATTATTAGGATATATAGCTCAGTTGATAGTTGATAGAGTATAATGTCTAAGTCTTATAATTTTTTTTAATATCGTGTTTAATTTTTATAGATAAAAAAGTTCAATTTAAGAGCTGGTGACACAATCCAAATCATCCACATAATTCAGAAAAAAAAAAATCCAAATCATCCACATTAAACGTAAATACTGCTCTCACTTCAATTAACTCGTGGTAAGTGATAACTGGTACAAGCTTTTATGTAAGATAAATAAATCAAACCTACTACCAAGTTAGTAAAAACAAGGTTCCCAATTTAATTCAAATAAAAGATTCGGGTTGAAATATGAATTCAGCATGTGCTTTTATTCATATGATAGACACATAAATGATTTTGACTTGAATTCGAATTAATGCATTAGGTTAGCTAACAAGCTAGCTAGAACATTTGAATGCATTAATACACATTATTACATGTAATAACATATAGCATGTGTCATGCAGACAAATATTAATATATTTTTCTATTAATTTTTACACTAATAAGTTATTTGTTTTTTAAACCAAGGAGTGTAAAACTTAACAGTAGGACTCATGATTCCAATCAGGTTGGCACCCTAGCTAGATCCTAATGTTCAACAACACACCAAGAAATATTATTGAATAAGCAAAGGCAGTGACTACAAAAAGCATGGAAAGACATAAACTAAACTCATAAGCAAAATTATGTGAACCTAAAGTTGGGAAAAACTAGTGTAAAATTATTTTGCAATATTATTATATATGTATTAAACTTAATATATTTATACAAGAGTTGTCTTATCTGAAAATGTGGCCAATAACAAAATGCATTTTGTTTATTACTACATATAATATTTTAGGTATGGTTTTTAATGCATTTATTGGAAAAATTAATAAAACTATTATGTATAATAAGTTATAATTGAATCACAATATAAAAAATGCTTTAGAGGGCATTCTAACTAAATTTTTTTTTTTTATTTTTTTACAACTCTAGTTATTTTATTTAGATATTTTAATAGTACTGTTTAATACTGTATTATTTTAGCTAACCCCTATTACTCAGTTATTTAACTATACATACCTAGCATAAACACAATAATTTGCAATATTTATCTAATGTGTCCAGCACATGTGTCATTCGCAATACATGATCTAAAATTTGTCTTTTGTTATCTCTACTCATTGACCGCTTTTTCTATAAGATTAATTTATTTACATCTTTTAAATATAATATTAAGTGCATGATTAACTCGATTATTTCTAAAAAAAAATATTTTTAAAAATTCTTAAAAAAACTAATAAAAATAAGTGATACTTTTTAAAATTAAATTAAATTAAACAAACATATTTTTTTACTTGGAGCCCATGGTTCCCACTCTCACAAATTCTTTTATAGTTCGTTCTGCACCAAAAAAATCTTTTAGTTCGTTTATAGCATATTAACCTCATGCTGCGTTTTTGTTACCCTACTTAAGTTTTTGCCTTATGTTGTGTGTATGGGATGTCGGATTCAAATAAGGAAACACCTTCTTCCACTTAAGCTTGTCATTAGTCATAATTTGGACAGGAATAGAGATGTGTAAAGTTCCCATTTAAAATAGCTTTTGAATATTTTAATATCCAATCACTTTTCAATCTCCTGCACAATAAGGAAGGTAGGTAATCTTTTGCTTTCTTAAGCTAATCACACGCACCCCGAATCTTTTGCATACGCATCTATATCCTGTATTAAGTTTTATATAATATAGATATGTTCATTTATTGTAGAAACGGCTTTTATTTCCCTCTGAGAGTTGGGTCTTTATTTTGTTATGGGATTGTCGTTTTCTGGATCCATGCTCTTTGGAATTCTGCTCTTTTTGTATGGATTGTATGAAACTTTGTAGTTCTTCAGCATCTCTGATGCTTATTAATATATTTCTGTATCATTGCCAATAAAAAATAAAGTTTTATATAAACTATTCAAAAGGATTTTCAGTATTATTATGAAATGTGCCTACGTAACATCTTCACGATATATTAGTATACGATGTTGTATATTATAAATAATAAATATACAATATTTGGTTGTTTCTTCTATCTCTTTTTTTTTTTCTTTCAATAAGCTGTATTACGCAATAGTCTATATGAAACAATACTTCACCAAAAGAGCGAGAGAAAAAGATTCTAAATGTTCAAGACGCTTAACAAGAGTAGTGAAGACGAATAAAAAACCTAACTGACTAGCAAATTCTTGTGGAGATTACTTCATGCATTTTTTTTTGTCATACTTGTAGATTCAAACTTCTTTTTCAAATGATTGAATTTTACGATACTTTATGTAAACATCACTATATTTTTTTGACAGAATGTAAACATCAATAATATATGAACTAAGATGACCCTATATAGGTCCAGTCTCTGCGTGGCATTATCTTTACTTTACATTGGTTTACTCTGTCATGATAAGCTTTGATCACTAGCCAGTGAGGGTCCCTTATAATTTCCATTTTATAATTTCTCTTTAATGACAAAGATCTTCTTGTTTGCCATGTGTCACTGCCAATCTTGACAAATTGACCGTTCCTGTTTATGCGAAACGTACGTAAAAATGCCACAACTCAAAAATAATAATTTCATAAAAAAATGTTGCTAATAATAATTCAACCAACCCTTTTTTACTAGAATAACGCAACCAACTTAAAATATTATTGTTTGTTAATGAGTGATGAGTTATATATAGGTAAATGGTGACTAATTCGCTGTATAATTATGAGCATGTGACATTGTTATGTTACTTGCAGTAAAGAGTGTTTGAAATTTATTGAGAGCATTTTTTTTTATAAAGGTTAAGCGGATGAATAAAGGTTATGGATATGAATAATCCTAGGAATAATAGTTATTATATATAAAAAAGAATACACCCCTTCACTACTCTTTAACTCATAAAATGGCATATAGGTTGCGACTGAGACACTTGCTGAAATAGTCATATGTTTTGGGACACAATTTTAAATCATTTGTTAATCGATTGAAGAGTAGTTGTAGTAAGAAACCAGTAAGTGAGCATGCAGTGATCACACAAAAGCAAAAGCAATTAGGATGCCAAACAAAATCAAGCTCAAAGAGGTAATGAGGGAGGGCAACAAATAAATAGAAAGTCCAAAAGATTCCAACACAAGAAAGGACGAAGTTGCAGTAGCTCTATTATGCATGAAGGCAAACGAAGAAGCCAAATTTTGTGATAAAAAATAATGGCAAGGAAAGAGGAGAAAAAATAGGACGAAAGGAATAAAAAGAGACAAATTGAAGTTGCGAGAGGAAAATGGGGAACCAGAAGAAAAAATTAATTTTATTCTTGCAAAAATTAAAGTTGCACAAAATTATTTGTACCCGATCTCTCTGTTCTTGTGGAGCATCTGATTTATTGTTTTACGCATTCTCTCATTCTCATTTTCTTTTTTAAGAGAATCTTAAAAGTTTGTTTTATTTTCCCACTCTACAATTCTTATTACTATTTGTTTAGGTTTCTGTTTGTTTGGGCTGCTGTGTTTAAATTTGGGCTTCTGTTGTATTATTAGGAATTTGGCCCATGATACATAGTATCCCCCATCACAAAAACAGACAAATGTTATATTCACTCTCCTTTTTTCTAAGTACACTCTCATTCTCTAATTTTAAAATCAAATGACTTAAGTAACCTTCTTATTTCAAGTTGTTTTGTTTCCCTCATACTGCCGCACACTCCCCTATGTGACAATCCACTCCTTCCATGACAATTAAACACTTTTCCTTGTTTTCTTCATTAGAATCCTTCCTCTCTCTCACTCTCTTTAATTCAATAGCTTGCTCTAATTTTCCTTTCTTCCTTGCTTGTTTGGTCTCTTTCTAACGTTAGAGTTTTTTTCATCCTCCAAACTCTTTAACACAGTACGTGTGCCTTCCTCTTTTGTGATTTATGCATAATTAAAATTGCTTTTGTGATTCACGAATTTTACACATCTATCATCAAAAGGGCCTTATTTTTTTTTCATGGTTTTGATTTCGGGGTTACATAAAAGAGGGCATTTTATTATGTCATCCTTGTTGTTACGGCCATCCAATATGGGCCAAATCCAAGAGGCCCAATAAGGGCTGATCGTATTTAAATTTCCAGGAACGTTCTAGAAATAACCGCAGATTCGGCAACGGAATCAAGAGCAATAAAAGATAATGATTGCTCAATAAATGTGTATTATGGCAACACGGATACGAAGGAGATCTGTCCATGCCCATCCAGGTTAGTACTTATAGGTAAAGAATTCCAAGAGAAAGGTACGTTTTCTGGACTCTCACCTTTCCTCATACACAGTGCACACACCCCACGTCAGATTTTCTCTCCTTGTGTGTATTGTGATCATCTTCTCGGGTATATTTCACCACCATAAGTGTCCCTGAAAGGAGAGTTCAAATCAGACAACAATCATCCAACTCCATTGTTGGACCTCTGTTTCTTACGAACAGAACATTGGCGCCGTCTGTGGGGAACGTTAAATTTCGACTCCCACTATGGTAAACACGAGAAGACACATTGACAAAAGACCACCCGTGGCAGGGGCACCGCCCTCCGTCCGGGTGGAAGACGAGTTTTCAGATACTGCATCCTCTCGGCCACAAAACAATCCTCCAGCTATGCCAGAGGACCCATCACCCATCTTGGCCGAGGGAGAACAAGGATCGATCCAGCGCTTCACCAACAATGCTTTGCAATCCATCCTAGCCCGGATTGAGCGATTGGAAAGGCGACATGCCCTTCAACGCCAGGAGGACATGACCAACATTATCGCCCAGCTAGACGAGCGGTGTGCAAGATGGAGACAGGAAGAGGAACATCGAAGACAGCATACGGAGCAGCACGATTCAAGACAAAGGGAGAATCCGAACTGAGAAAGAACATTTCGGCCTAGCCAGGGTGAAACACATCATCATCAGTCGGCCCCTCGGCCACCACCGACACATGTGGCACCCGAGGCCGAGGCCGAGGGACGTTCGCATCATGAACCGGGACGCGAGGGCAACACAGGACATCATGAGCAACGGCCTAACATACCACGCCAGGTGGCCGGGGCGGAAGGCGAGGTATACAGGAGAAAATATCGGCGCGGACAACACAATAACAGTCCATTCATTGACGAGATTGTCAATGCCCAGTTCATCGAGGATTTTGATGGATCCTTCCTGTCAAAATACGATGGGAGCCAAGACCCGCAAGTTCACATTGACGAATTTGATATGCAGATGTGTGTCCGAGGAATTGACGAGCCGATAATTTCTCGGACCTTTGTTACCACCTTGACTGGGGCCGCACAGACATGGTTCCACACATTGCCGCCACGGTCAATACACAACTTTGAAGACTTCGGCCAAAAATTTCTGCTCAATTTTGCAACGAGCAAAAAGCAACCCAAGTCCGAGTTCGCACTTGGAAAAATCCGTCAACACCCTGGGGAGACACTTCAAAGCTACTTAGACCGGTTCAAGGAGGCCGCTCTACAGGTACAAGGATTGGAGGAGAAAGTACACGTTCACCTATTGTTAGCAGGACTTAGTGGATCGTCACAACTCGCGAAATCTATATATAAGGACCCGGTCAAAACGTTGCTCGAGTTTAGGGTCCGATCAAAGAAATACTTGGAGCTGGAACAGATGGAGATCGCGAATACTGTTCCAAAAAGAAAGGGCTCTCCCCCGAGAAATCGTCAGAACCTCGGGAGCGCGCAGCTGAACAGAAATCCTGATCTCGGCCACCGCCCAGGACGATATGACACGAAGTACGACAGGTATACCCCGTTGAACACTTCCCGGGCTCAAATATGGAGAGAAGTAGCTTTGACGGAGATGAAAAAAAGTAGATAGACCTCGGCCTGTTTTTAAGAAGACCGACCTTAATCATACTCGGTTCTGTGAATTCCACAATGGGTCGGGGCATACTATCGACCAGTGTTGGGACTTAAGAGATGCAATAGAAAAGTTCATCCGAGAAGGCAAGTTGCGACGGTACGTGATCAAAACTCAAGGCCAACAGGCTAAACGGAAGGGTAACCAAAATGATGACCAGAGAGGCCGAGATGAAAAGCGGAAGAAGCAGGAGGTCGAAGAGTTCCCGGAGCCGGAATTCGAATGTAATATGATCACGGGAGCTATGAGAGGAGGAGGAGAAACGACCAATCAACGCCGGAAGTAGCTCAGGGAGATCCTGGTAGTAAGGGAGCAACCTCGATTCAAAGGCCACAGCAGCCCCGAACCCCCTTTGCTGTATTTCACCAAAGACGACTTGGAAGATGTCATACCCGGACACGAAGACAGTCTAGTAATAACTGGGATTATAGCTAACTGCCAGGTGAAAAATATGTTTGTGGATAACGGCAGTTCAGCAGACATCATATCATGGAACGCCTTCAAGAAGATGAATTTGGACGAGGAAGACCTGAAACCATGTCAGACGGTCTTATCCGGCTTCAACGGCGAGAACACGGCCATCAAAGGGTCCATTGAGTTACGATTAACATTGGGAACAAAGGAGGCTTTCAAGTCAGAAAGAGTGAAGTTCGTAGTGGCCGAGTTCCCTTCACCATACAACGTCATTCTTGGAAGACCGACTCTCCACCGATGGGATATCCTGATGTCCACCAAACATCAGAAGATGAAGATGATAGGAAGCAACGGAAGGGTAATAACCATTAGCAGGGATCAGAAAGAATCCCGTCAATGCTATTACAACGCCGTCAGAGAAGCCGAGGCCGGCACCTCGGCATTACCCCAGCGTGCTGAAAAAGAAAAGCCGAGAGCAAACAGACAACAGGTAGAACCCATTAACATGGTGGAGCTAGATGTCCGAGAAGATGTGGAAGAATGGAGGCCCGAACCAGCAGACGAACTCGTGGAAGTGCAGATAGGATCTCAAGCTACCCAGATCACTAAGATTGGAAAGATAGCCGACCCAGTCGCAAGAGCAGAGCTGACAAAGTGCCTACAAGACAACCGAGATGTCTTTGCATGGACCGCCTCTGAAATCCCGGGAATAAAGCCCACATTTTCCTATCACAAATTGTCCATGTATCCTAACTCAAAACCGGTGGCACAGAAGAAAAGAAACCTCGGGCCCGAGAGAAGACAGGCATTGGAAAAACACATCCGGGAGTTATTGGAGGCCGGATTTATACGGGAAATACAATACACCACTTGGCTGTCTAATGCGGTGATGGTTAAGAAGGCCAATGGTAAATGGCGAGTCTGCGTTGACTACACTGATGTCAACAAAGTTTGCCCCAAAGATTCCTATGCAATGCCGAGCATAGACCAACTGGTAGACAATTCTTCGGGATTCAAGATGTTGTCGTTCATGGACGTTTACTCCGGGTACAACCAGATCCCGATGCACCCAGAGGACCAAGAGAAAATGGCATTCCGAGGAAGTGAGGCGAATTATTGCTACAATGTGATGCCTTTTGGTTTGAAGAATGTCGGCGCTACCTACCAGCGTATGATGAACAGCGTCTTCGTCCAACAGCTCGGCCGAAACATAGAAGTATACATCGATGACATGATAGTAAAAATCGACGCAAGTGGGAATCACATCTGAGACCTAGAAGAGACTTTTGGCAGGTTAAGAGACAAGAATATCCGATTAAACCCTCTGAAATGCGCATTCAGAGTGACGACGGGAAATTTCTGGGATTCATGTTGACCCACAGGGGAATTGAGGTCAACCCAGACAAATGTGCAGCAATTTTAAATATGCAGGTTCCGACCAGCAAGAAAAAGGTTAAGAGGTTGACAGGAAGACTAGCGGCACTGACGCGTTTTCTCCCAAAATCGGCCGAGAAAGCCTTGCCTTTCTTTAGGATGCTGAGAAAAGAAGCCATTATTGGCCGGAGTCCCGAATGTGAAGCCGCGTTCGAGGAAATCAAAAAAATGCCTCGCCTCACCCCCTGTTTTATCCAAACCAGAACCCGGTGAAGATTTGATCTTGTATTTAGTTGTGGCCGAGGAGGCGGTAAGCGCTGTGCTAGTTAGAGAAAATGACAAGACTCAACAACCGGTATACTTTGTAAGCCGGACTCTAAAAAATTCAGAGTTGAGATACCAGAAATTAGAAAAAGTGGCTTTTGCTCTCCTGGTGGTAGCCAAACGACTACGCCCATATTTCCAGAGCCACACAATTATAATCCGTACCAACCAACCGATCCGACAGATCTTGCACAAACCAGATCTGGCCGGCAGAATGACCAGTTGGGCAATCCAGCTTTCCGAGTTCGACATCAAATACGAAGCCCGACATGCAATTAAATCTCAAGCCTTGGCCGATTTCCTGGTCGAGCTTACCCCCATAGCGTCAGCACACGAAGAAGCTTGGACCCTATATGTAGATGGGTCGTCCAACGCTAAAGGGAGTGGGGCCGGAATAATAACAGAAAGTCCTCAGGGAATATCAATGGAACAGTCACTATGGCTCAATTTCCCAACGTCAAACAATCAAGCCGAATACGAAGCATTAATAGTAGGTTTGACCTCGGCCAAGGAGCAGGGGGCCCAGAAGTTAAAAGTTTTCACCGATTCCCAATTAGTGGCGGCCCAAATTGAGGGGAAATACCAGGTTAAGGGACCCTTGCTGATCAAATATCTAACCAAGGTAAAAGAACTAATTGCAGAGTTCGATGAGGTCGTTGTCTCCCATATCCCCAGAGAAGAAAACATAAGGGCCGATATACTATCCAAACTAGCAAGTACCAAGGGCACAGGTAATCACAGGACGATCGTCCAGCAGGAGCTACCCCACCCTACATGCATCATGGTGATCACGGCCAGCATGGATTGGAGACAACCCATTATCAGATACATAGAACAAGGGATAACCCCAGAAGATGCTGCAGAAGCAAGGAGACTAATCCGAGAAGCCTCCATGTATACCACACAGGAAGGAGAACTATACCGCAAAGGCCCGCACACTCCCATGCTACTTTGTGTAGGACCCAGCCAGACCAAATATATACTGACCGAGATACATGAAGGCATCAACGGCCATCATATGGGAGCCAAAGCTTTAGCAATGAAAGCCATTCGGGCAGGTTACTTTTGGCCAACTATGAAAGCCGACGCCCAGAATCATGTGAAGAAATGCGAAAGCTGCCAGATGCATGCCCGGATTATACGACTGCCCCATTTGAACTAACGACAATCACATCTCCTTGGCCTTTTTTCAAGTGAGGGATGGATCTCTTGGGACCGTTCAAGGCCGCGGAGGGACAGCTACGATGCCTCATAGTGGCCGTTGATTATTTCACCAAGTGGATAGAAGCAGAGCCTCTAGCTACCATCACGTCCGCCCGAATACAGAAATTTTTTGAAAGAAACATCGTCTCCAGATTCGGGATCCCGGCCGAAATCATCACGGATAACGGAACTCAGTTCACCGATAAGAGGTTCAGAGAAATGATGGCCGGCCTCCATATTAAGCATAATTTCTTATCAGTGGAACACCCGCAATCCAACGGTCAAGCTGAAGCCGCTAACAAAGTCATCCTGGAAGGACTCAGGAAATGAATGCATGAGGCCGACTAGAATTGGGTAGAACAGCTATACTATGTTTTATGGGCGCATAGAACGACAACTCAATCATCCACTCGGGAAACCCCATTCAGAATGACTTACGGATGTGAGGCTATGATTCTTGTAGAGGTCGGACACCCTTCCTGGAGAAGAAGGACTATACTCAAGCAAGGGGAGGACTTAAACAATGAAGCTTTGATTAACGAGCTTGAATTAATAGAAGAAACCCGAGCTAAAACGCATCATCGAGACATGGCCATGAAGCAACTATCGGCCAAAAGATTCAATAACAAGGTCAAGCCGAGAAGTTTCGAGGAAGGCGACCTGGTCCTACGCAGAGCCGACATTGGAAACAGGAACGCCCGAGAGGGAAAGTTAGCAGCCAACTGGGAAGGACCTTACCGAGTCATTCAAAATCTCGGCTATGGGGCGTACATGTTAGAGACCTTGGACAAATGCGCAATCAAGCGAACATGGAATGCAGACAAGCTGAAGATTTATTTTAGTTAAAAATAATGATCATCCGCATGTTTCCTGTTAATTGAGAAGAGTGGGCCGAGTACATTGGTACCCCCATCTCATGTAATCTCTTTCATCAGGATCTCGGACATGAATAATTTTTTTGATATGAATAAAAATTCGAACAGCCTTCGAATATACTCAATATTCGGTCGTCAACTAAAGATATACTCGATAGCCCGACAATATACAAACGTTCCAAGTTAACTTAAAGTGCCGCCAAACCCTGATCAGGTTGGCATGGTCTCAGTTGGCCATGTTGCACATGCAGTAACTTAGATATATTCGATAAACCGAAAACATTTATCATTCGGACAGTATTATACTTGCCCGTTGGAGCCAAACGAATAAACGTTGTGCACACAGTTCTAAAAAGAACACAATATTATAAAAATTCAAACAAACGCAATATTATAAAAGCAAATTGTATCATTGTACGAACATAGAAAATAAAGCAAGAAATACAAATTTTAAAACCGGCATCCCGACCCTTCAATTCTTGTCGGCAGGGGCCGAGTTCGCCTCAACACCGACTTTGGGGGGCACCCTCTGCTTCAATAACAGAATCCTCTTGTTCGTCATAAGGAACAATCATCCCGTCACGAACATAGGAGTGAAAGTGTACCCCGTCAGTACTCAGATTAATCCCGGCATTTGCACACTGGACCTGAGCCAAAGCATTGTTGAAAGACTCCTCGGCCACAGAAACCATCATCTCCCGGAGCTCGGCCACCTCTTTCTCCTCGACCAAGAGCTTCGACTTGGCTTCCACGGCCTCGGCCTGTGCTCCCTCGAACAAAGTCTTCACTTCGTTCAGGTTCTCGGTCATATGGGCTGCCTTGGCCAACGCCTGCTGCTTCTCTGTGTCGGCATCTCGAAGGCGGCGCTCGAATTCCTCACGAGCAAGGCGCAGCTCTTCACCCACTTTTTCCGATTTAGCATGGGCAGCCGCCAATTCCTCTTGAGAACGGATATACCTCGTCTTTAATGTGACAAGGCTATCCACGAGGGAAGCAGTCCGATAGGCTTGAAGCTGCATACGACCAAGCTCGGACAATAACTCCTCGGAGATAGGAGACGAGTCCGATAAGTTTTTTGGAGCCCGGACAAAGGGGAAAAGGTCATCAGCACCCTTCTCCCAGAGATGCCCGGGCACCAACTTCAGCGCCTCGGGAATCGCGGTCGTCGGAGCCTCCACCATCGAAGAGTCAGAGATCAAAATAGGAGATGTGGCAGCAGCAGGACGAGGGAGAACCGGGACCGATCTCCCTGCCGGCTCTGGAGCCGACTTCGCAACAACCCCGAACCCTCCAGCGTCCGGAGTAGCCTTCGCAACTTTCCTCCTATTCATTTTAGAGAAGAAGGTAGGAACCCTAGCGACATCGGAGGCTGGCTCAGACTGACCGGACGCCTTGCGGGTCCGGGCTCCAACGTCATCGGTCCTATTCTCCATCTCAGCAGTTACGCAGAGAAAGAAACAATCAGTCAATAAGTCAAGAGGAAGTACACATACCATATCCGAGCTCGCCTAACTAACATTGAGAAAATGAAATAACATCAGAGAGACCCTGGCCTTCTCGGAAAGCATCAATGCGGACCACCGAATAAGCATCCGCATCCGACAGACCTATCTCCTCACGTTGGTAAAAAGAGGGGGGAAACTCATGATGAGCATGAGTCCAATAAAGTGGGAACTTCCACTTCACCCCGGCGGACTCCGGCCCTTGAAGAAAGAAAGGTTGACGGCCGGGTATGGCGCACACCTTGAAAAAATTGGCCTTGAATCTCTTAAAAGATTCGGCAAATAAAGGAAAAAGTTTACGTTTTGGCCGACTCTTCAAAGAAGTCCACCCCTTCCTCTCGGGAGGCTCTCGGCCTGAACGACTAGTATGGATAGAAAAGTAATAAAAAAAGACGGGGACTGTACAAGGGACATCTAAATTTACACATAAATCCTCAAAAGATTTTATAAAAGACCAGCCATTGGGATGAAGTTGGGTAGGGGCCAAAGAAAGGTGTTTTAAAACTGACATCTCAAATTCGGTAAGGGGGAACCGGATACCCAGACGAGTGACCACATCTTTACAGAAAAAGAAGAAATTTGATTCGCCTTGATCGGCGGACAAGCATATTGGCTCATCGGGATCAGGTTGACAAATGGAAAATCCATCCTGATTCCCGATAGGAAGAGCTGCGATACTCTCCCGACTCATGACAGATGAGGTGTTCAGAACCTCATGAGTTACCCAGGGATACTTAGACACTAGATGAGGAGACGGCCTGTCGGTCTGCGACCCAGTTGACCGAGATTCTCCGATCACCTCCAATGAGACGTCCATGCCTACCTATGACAAAAGGAAAAAAAAAGAGCGGTCAGTAAGAATACCTGAAGAAATGACGACAGTCGAAGAGGCCAATGACACCGTCTCTCTCGGACCCCGAAAAGCCACTGACACTCCTGTCCCCATATCGGGGGGAGGATGGGAGATAACCTGGTTATGACGACACGCACCCAGGGTATCATTGGCTTGCTTATCAAAGCCTGGGGTAGCCAAATAGAAGAATTCATCCAAGCACCTCGGACAGGGTTCAAACCGAGTCTCAGGGGCAGCCGTAATGGGCCGCGGAAACAAAGGAATACCTGAAGGGATTGCAGAAGGCCCTCTAGGCTTAACACAAGACCTAACACCAGAACCCACTACGACAGTGGAAGGGCGAGATTTTTTGGGAAAAGAAGGCTTGGAGGATTTAGAGCCCCCCGAAGGGACACACAACAGATTTTTGCTCTTCTCCTCGTCTGAGATTGGGAGACCAAAAAACCAAAATACAGAGCGAGGAGGAACGGTCCTACGAATACGCGCCTCCTCCTTAGGACTAAAACTAGAAGGACGCATGACTCGAAGAAATAAACAGAGGACAAAAGAAAATCAAGAGTAGAAGAAAGAAGATGAAACCCAGTACGGGATGCTATACCAAAGAAAGAGAGATGAAGAAACAGAACACAGCAAGAATAATAAAATTCAAAAACCCCAGGAAATAAAAAGGAAGGAAGAGAAGATAACCTAAAATTAGAAGGAGTCTGGAGAGTGTAGCACCAAAGATGGAAAAACCGCAGCACGCCAAAGAAGAAAACGAGAAGGAATGAGCAGGAAGAAGAAGACAAGGATACAAATTTGAAGAAACAGAGCAAGAGTTAGAAGGTAGCAAAAACAAATATCGAAGCATGAAACGTTTGAATTATGTAACCAACAGAGGAAAATAACCAACCACAAGGGCAAAACCGTCTGAAAAACCAAGAGTCAGGGGCAAAATAGAGATTTCACTAGAATCGTTCATGATTAGAAGGGACAAAGAAAAGACAGAGCATTAAATGAAGGGGGGCGCGTCGTTTCACCTCTGGAGGGTAATCAGAACGTTTCACTTCCCAAAATTTGAAGGTGGGAAAGTAAACCGACTTCCCCCAGAAAAGCATACCAGCAAAGCAAAAACAGGTCGAGAGAAGGCCGCTAAACCAAGGACCGACATGCTTAGCAGAAGCTGACGTCGACAGGAAAGGCCGAGAAGGCAGACTCGGCCACGGCTCGACGGACGACAAGAAGTTGGCATAATATCACCCCGGTCACCTGGGACGCCGAGCAACCGGGCCGAGGGGCAACTGTTACGACCATCCAATATGGACCAAATCCAAGAGGCCCAATAAGGGCTGATCGTATTTAAATTTCCAGGAACGTTCTAGAAATAACCGCAGATTCGGCAACGGAATCAAGAGCAATAAAAGATAATGATTGCTCAATAAATGTGTATTATGGCGACACGGATACGAAGGAGATCTGTCCATGCCCATCCAGGTTAGTACTTATAGGTAAAGAATTCCAAGAGAAAGGTACGTTTTCTGGACTCTCACCTTTCCTCATACACAGTGCACACACCCCACGTCAGATTTTGTCTCCTTGAGTGTATTGTTATCATCTTCTTGGGGATACTTCACCACCATAAATGTCCCTAGAAGGAGAATTCAGATCAGACAGCAATCATCCAACTCCATTGTTGGACCTCTGTTTCTTACGAACAGAACACTTGTAATCGAAAATTATCTTACCTTTTGTCGTGTTGGGTTTATGATCCAAGGTAGTGTCTGGATTCATGTTAAGTTGGAGGGTAAAGGTTTGTTTCGAGTTTGATGGCTTCGGGAATTAGAGAAATTTGGAGGGGTGTATTTTGTGTAGAGAATAATTTGACTTGGTGGGGTGCAGTTGGCTGAGTATAATATGTCGAACCATTTGTAGTGAACGTGAGAAAATAGGAAAGTTGATATTGTTAGTGGCGAACAGAGTTGGTTTGTTGTTTAATGCAAGTGTTACATCTGGTAGTGTGGATTGTTCACACGGGGATTTTCATAGAATATGTCTTTGCCTTTTGTGCTTTGTTGGCATTTTATCAAATATTAAGAAGTGCATTACAGAAAAAATCATAAGACATCAGACGCGAATATTCAATTCGTAGGAGGAATTTCAAGTTATTGAAATTTTTGGTTTTGTTGATTAGGATTTTTTATATTCATTGTAGTCTTGGACGGGAAGGAAATTTTAGTGAGCTAGAATAGCATGTTGCTAGCTATTTTATGCATCACTTTGCTTTGTATTGACGTCTTGGATATGGCACTTGTGCTTTTACTGCTTTCTCCAAGTTTTTATTTTAATAAATTATTTTGCATTTAAAAAATAAATAAATTATGTCATTCTTGTAAGGTGCCTGAGTTTTGCTAGAGATTTCATGCTATCTCAAAATGTACACTTATGTGGTGACAAACTGTTGCATTTTTTATGGTTTTATTTTGTTTTGTTTTAATCGTGGATTTCAAGCAGTTTTGTAATGTATTCCGGAAAGTATTTTCGAGAATATAAAATCTAAAAAATAATATTCTAAATTACTTTCCGAAAGTTGACTGTTGTATTCTGGAAAATAGTTTCAAGAATAATAATGTATATAAGGATATTTGGGGATATAACGTATTTATGATAGAAATTTTTTTAAATAAAATAAAATGAGGATGTATTTAGAAATAAAGGGCAGTGAATATAACATTTGCCCAAAAAAAATGTTGCATAGTCATTGTGTTGTAAAATTTAAAGCCAAAAATCAATTAACCTAACTTTAGAAAATGAGAGTCTTCTTAAAATAAAAAAAGAAGAAGAGAGAATCTGTTAAATAAAGGTACGCGGGGACTAAAGTAAAAAACTGCTCAAATGTAAGAACTAAACACATTTAAGACTCTCTCTCTCTCTCTCTCTCTCTCTCTCTAAAAAAACATA
This sequence comes from Glycine latifolia, assembly GCA_013407115.1. NCBI lineage: Eukaryota > Viridiplantae > Streptophyta > Magnoliopsida > Fabales > Fabaceae > Glycine > Glycine latifolia. The sequence continues at coordinate 719,322 of CM023949.1, forward strand.
TTTAAGACATTATTATGCATATTTATGATAATTTTAATTGTATATTTGGTAACGCAGTTATTCTCTATTTGTTGTGATTATTTTTAATTATATATATATATATATATATATATTAAGAAATTGTATATCTTTTAATATCACTATTGTTGTGTCTATATAATTTTTTAAAATTAAAATTTATTTTTTGAAGTTATTCGGTTGCGATAGCGTTTAAAATCAAAAGCTGCTGGAATTAATTTTGTTTATTAAGAAAACTTAGCTAGCATAATTGTAATATCTTGTTAACCTTGCTATATTTATCCCTGGACATCTAAGCCTTACAACAAGGTGGCCCAATTTTCTTACTAAGTTTTATATCAATGAAAAAAACCCATTAAATTTAAATTGCTTTATTGAATTGTTTTAATTATAATAGTATGTTAAATTTATAATTTATCAAGGAGCACTTTAGTTGTAATAACTTATATTTTCAGTTTTTTTTATATTAATTTGACAGTAAAATTAAATTGTAAAAAATGAGTTGCTTTAAAAGAAAATGAGTTAATTTAATTGTCTTGCCTTGTTACTTCTACTATCTTCTAACAAGGGAAAACTAATCATTGCCTCATGTCATAGGCGATAGCTTGATACTTTGACCCTCACAAAATTAACCCAAGGAAAATTTTGAAATAAACAAATTTTTCTTAATTACAATTATTAATAAATTTTTTATAAAATAATAAAATTTTAATTATTTTTAAGGACTTAGTATAATTACTTTGTCTCTCCCTTCCTCTCTCATCCCATCATTATTATCATCATCACAACTATCAAACATGTCAAATTATCATTGTTACTAAAGTCGCCACCACATAATCACAAATATTATTAGTCTCACAATTCTCATTATTATCTTCAGCACTCTTATCATATTTTTCATCACTCTCATCATTATTGTCATTTGTCATTACATTATTATTATCACTAATAATATTATTGTTATAACTAATATTGTCATCACAATTATTGATATTATCATTACCATTATCTTACCATCGTTATTATTATTTTCATTATTATGATTATCATCATCTAATATGTGTTATGATGTACACTAACTATTAAATAAGATTAAAGTTTACTATACTCTTATTTTATTTTATGTTGTTATTATATTCTTATATCTTATCTTATATTTTTATAATCGGTTATCTTATAATATCTTAATCACAAAAAAACCTTACCTCTTAATTTCTTTTTTTATTTGCTTAAAAGGAATTCATTTTATATATACCATCTGTTAGTACGTATTTGAATGTTAATCAAATTGTCATCTACGTAGGAAACATTTCTTTTCTTAACGAGCGAAGAACAATACAAAATCGCCCTAAAAAAAATAAAATAAATGCCTACCAAATCTTTTGTCGTATCACCAGCTGTTTGTGATCAAGATTTCACGACCCATTATTTTCGGCTGTGAATATTGGCCATGTACTCTTCCAGACGTGTAATCTGGTTGCTTCTTCCTGGTATATATTTTGGCTCATGGTGCATTTTCGCAAACTTTAAAAAATGCAATGCAGTCATTGTACAAACTAGAAAGTACAAAAAGTAGATACGATTTTTTAGTGTTTTTAGTATTGTTTTTTCATTAGAAAGAGAATTTTATTTTATTAATTTGTGTAATAAAAATTTATATTGAATATTATTATATGTTATTATTTTTAATTGGGTTTCAAGATAGTACACCAATTCAAATAAGATTAGACACGACAATGAGATAGATTAGACATGAATTTGACTCTCTTTTTTCATTTATGTACCCATAAAAGGTGGAACAAGTTTAGAATCTGATTTAAGAGAGTCAAAGATAGAAATAGTAAATCTGTTAAATCATTTATATATATATTTTAACATTTTAAATTAAAATTGCTGTATAAAAACATTTTAAATTAAAATTTATTTGAAATGACGAAACCCTTCAACGTTTGCATTCATAAGTTTCGCGTGATTTATTGTACTGCTGTAAATTAAATTCAATTTCATTCTTTATTAAATTGAGAAAAACTCGCTGAAAAATCATATCACATTTTTAATCATATATTAAATTAATTTTAATTCAAATAATATATAAAAATTACTAAATAAAAATAATGGAAATTTAAAATATAAAAATAAAACTCTAAATAACTCAAATTAGTTTTTATTTTTAGTTAATTGCATAATGTTACTTTGTTGTTTAATTATTTAACTATTAAAATAATTAATGTATATAATACGTTATTATAATTAATGAAAGAGCTAAATTACACTTTTAGTAAATCAAAATTATCCTTCTAAAATAATAATCATTTTCAGTTTTAAGATCCGCTTTTTGAGTAGATATTTTATTGTTTTAAGATGGGAAATTTGTTTTATTAAATATTTCGTACATAAATATTATAGAATTCAAATTATTTTCAAATTAAAAATATCATAGTCATAGTAAAAATCACATAAAAATTGAATCCTTCAAAACCTAAAAGATTAAAAAATTTATATAGATTTTTTTAAAATTGAATAGACGGTTCATCTCCAAGAAAAATCTAAATCTATATAAGGGTTACCACTTAGCCAGGCATTATCCTTGAGCCAACTCTTCCGCTCTACTCCATAATCACTTTATGATTCATCTAGAACCTTACAGAAGTTGGAGATGAACCAGCCAACCTTGGACCCACCATGCAGTCTGTGTTTGATGAAGCCTACAATTCAGTAGTAACTGAAAAAAAATATAGTATATATCAAGTTTTGTCCTTATATAAAGCCCTCTTAAAAACTGTACAATGCACCTTCCATGGTCATGTCATAGGAATTCATTTCAAAGTTGAAAGTATTCAACATACAATAACTGAGGTGTCTCCTTTTCTGGTTACATGGAAAAGAAAAGAAACGAAATTAAAAGGGGTAAACACCCCCTAAGGGAGGAACACGGTACCTGAGCAGCTGGTGATGAATTAGACCCAACAGGGGCATCTAGAGATGCAAAGTCTCATCACTAGTAGTGGCTGTGCTTCTCAAAAGACAGGGAAGAAAGGTGGCTTCTCTTAGAACATGAGAAATATTGGTGGACAGTGAATTCGAGTTAGCGCCATGATGTCTGCAATAACAGCATGTAAATGAAGGTTTGGACACGTTTTGTTGTGGACAACTCTAGAAACTAAAAGCCACGTGACCGTCCATTCAGAGTGAGAACCTCTCTTTAGTAGCTACCATGACGCATACTTGATAACTACTATTGATTATGTATGTTTTCACGATTGTTTACTTTTCTTGCTTGATTATTGTTCAGTTTTTTCAATATAATAATGTATGTGTACGTGAGACTTTATGGGTCTGTTTAGAACGTGAATTTGAATTAGTATCTAGTCGACAAGTCAGATATATATATATGGTAAATTTTATTAATTGTTTATGAAATAACTTTGTAAGTGACTTTTTTGGATTGTTATGACTTGTATAATGAAAAAAAATCGATCCCTTTCTTTTCCTTGACACCCTTGGAGAGGAAAAAATTACAAAGCATAATCCTCAATTATTAAACATTTTTTCTCTCCTTTTTTCTGTATTTTTTATGAAGATTTGTCTTCACGACAAGTTATTCTGGCTGATACCAATCTTTTTCGGTGTAGTATGTGACTAGTGAGTACACATGTTGTTGCTGGTTGTGATATTTGAAATTAAAGAAAGAAGATGGAGTAATACATACACGCTACACTTGTCCCACTTATGAACCTAGCTTCCTATAATGCACGTAATAGTGCATGACCAGCTCTGAAACATTTACGACAAAATAACTCGGAAATTTTTTAGCAGTTAGAGGGGGGCAACAGAAGATTTCTGAAGTGATCATGAAACAATATATTTCTTGTGTATGCAAATTATATTAATAAAAGGTGATAAAATTTATTTTCTTGGAAGAGGAGCGTCGATGGAGAGGAAAGGGAGACAAAATCCATCACCCAAAAAATAGGAAAGAAAAAGAAAAACAATGAGAACTGAAAGGGAAGAAACAAATTGGTTAATATTTAAACATGTGAAAGAGAAAAAAAAAACTCAAAAAAGTTTAGTAGTGATGCATTGATATCAACAATGCAACACTTAACAAACTTATCATATATAATAAAATTTAATTTATAATTAAATACTTATCATATATAATAAAATTTATAATTGAATAATAGTACAAAACTAATTTACACCTATAATTTATTTTTTCATTAAAAAATTAAAGAGAAAGAAAAATAAAGTAAAGTTATCATTACAACACCATTTATATAAAATTTTATGTATTTATCTCTATCATCGTATTAATTATTACATTCCCCACTTTTTTCTCAATTCTCTTTTAATTGTAAAATCTGCTTTATAAATTATTGTACAAAAAGAATTGCCAAAATAAATGTTAATATACATGCGTGGAAAGAAAATGAAAAAACTTCATTGTACTTGCTACGGAATGTCCCTTCATTTTTTTGGCCCGGAGAATAAAAGGATGAAATCCCCCAACCCCCTACATGTTCCATGTGATAAGCCCACACCACAAAGAACCACGGCATTTTAAGCAGTATACGGATACACCTAACAGATTGCGGGCCATGTTGTGTGACCCATGGAAGGAAATATTGAATGGTTTATATGGTTTGGGACTCGAGTATTATGTCTCACTCCCTCTTCTTTCAACTTTATTTCCACATTTTCAATTTTTCTCCCAAACCCTTGTTTTTGTTGTTTTTTTTAAAAATATTTTGATCTTATTTTCTACTTTTACAAACATATATAATAGAATAATATGATATTTTGTCGTAATATCTTTTAATTAATCGTCTTAATTTTTCATAAATGTAATATTTCATCACATCCTCAAAGAAGATAACCAATGTTAAAATTTCTTGGTTAAGAGACAAGTAATGATCAAATGCAACCCGCTCAAAAGATCTTAGGCTTACGGGCTTATGGCCTAACGGTTCTTTAATTGCTTGGTCTTTTTTTCCTCCACCTACCAAAAATAAATAATATCATTTTGTCCTTTTTTATATTCTCAGAAACGAATCTTAAGATTTATAATTATTCACATATATTATTTAATCAATTGAGTTAAACTCCTTATAATCATTTTATCTTAATATTTTACAAAGTATTAAAAGCAAAATAAATGTATAAATTATTTAAGATTTTATATTTAATGAATTGGAAAATTAATAAAAATAAAGTTTTTAAAATTGAACTCATGATTAAGACAAACAATAATTCTTCATTCATTGGTTTAATTATGATTAAAATTTAAATTCTGATTATGCAAATGTGTTTAATACTTGATGAAAAAACTTTGTTCGCCCATAATAATCTAATCTCAAACAAGATTATCTTTAGTGAAACCTATAGTCCGGACAAAAAAAAAAGATATCCCATAAAAATTCATAATAAAGAGTTGAATAATAACAATATGAAGATATTATGCATCAACTCTTATGGTTTTGACCAAATTGATTTTGTTCTTGATTAGTTATCTGCTTCACCAATTTTTTGGATTATCTTAAACAGCGACATGATGGATTCTCGGTACAGTTGAATCAACTAATCTAGTTCAGTTTTAAATTTTTAATAATTATAATATCAGTTAATATTTAAAATTATTTATTACAAAATATCATCTTATTTTCACTTAATGTATTTTCAAAATTTTGTATAAAAAGTAATCAAAATATTATTATTTTTATTTTCATTAATTTCTATATAAATATTTAAAATTAGAAAACATTACTATAATAAAGTACTATCATTTTTACAATTATTCATAAAAGTAATATATATATATATATATATATATATATATATATATATATATATATAAACATTTGTCAAACTAAACAAACCTTTCTAATTCCTATACCTTGAAATAGTTCAATCAGATTCCAAAACTTTACTTCTTTTTTTATTTTAAAGATCTGATTCCGCGCTTGGAATCACTGCAGTGTAAAATTGGTGACCAATGCTTCAAGTGCAAGCCTTCATTCCGGATTCCGAAACTAAAATGCTTAAAGAACATCTTGTTCCTCATTCAAGTGCTCTATGGAATGAGGTACTGCATGCTACTACGCCTCACTCTCAGCAAAGTGTTTTTTCATTTTTCACAGCAGAAGGAGAAACAGTACATTCATAGAAATGACTTTGTTTCGTAGTAATATCAAATGAGAGGTCAATCTCTTGGCAGTTGGCACTTGTCTACTGTGTTCTTTCTTTTGTTACGTTACATGCCACTCTTGGAACTTTTCGGGGCCCAGCAAGGATAGGGATATATCCAAAATCTGAGAAGACTGCAAAAGCACCAATAGTTGGATATGTGAGCTCAAGTCACCTCGTTTTGTATTCTGGCCACTTAGAATGCATTGCATTCATCATAATGTCATAATCAAGGAAGCTCTCAATTATAAATTGACCAAAAAAACTCTCTCTCTCTCGCTCGCTTTAACTAGTTCACTTTTTAAACCACACAAGCACTCACGAGACACCCTTGAAACTTTTCTACCTCTGAATTCTTCTTTATGCTGCTAAACAACCTAATCTTACTAGGAAAAAACCGTGAAAAAATCCTTCTTCTTCTTCTTCTTCTTCTTCTTCTTCTTTCACTCGCTAGCACAATTTCATTTTCAATTTTTCATTACACCCCTTAGCATTTGGCTACAAGCAATGCAATCCCAACATCCTTCTCTGTTTCTGCTTGAGTTTTAAATGTTATTCAGATTTATTTTTTTATCCATCACAATTCACAGCTTTGATACACCAAGTTACCATAGTTTTTGTTTTTTTTTTTATTATCTGTAAGAATTGAAAACAAGTACGAGAAATTTACAATAACTTACACATCCTACTCAACCAACTTAACTAGACCCCCTAGATACCAACTTACCATAGTTTGACATGAAATAAACCGTGGCCTAATTACTGAAGAATGACTTTCAAAGTGTCTTGTTGGAATATACATACTCATCAAGATGGTTTAATGAAAACCCAGAAACACTCTTCTTTCTTAGTTGGAGGTCATGTTTCAAAATCAACTCTCACGATGAAAGTTTCTTATGAGTGTATGTTTTGACGAGCATCACATCACATCATAGCAAAGCAAAGTGCATAGGTTTCACAATCAGAAACTTGTTTTCTAGGTTCAATGGCAGGGTCATGTTTCCACGGGCTTAGGCTAAGGATGTCTAAGAGTAAAGCTTTAGCGGAGCCTTCATCTTCTTCCAAGACCCAGTTGGAGAGTGACGCGGAGAACGTGGAAAGGAAGAGATTTGATAGCATGGAATCGTGGTCATTAATATTCGACTCAATAGAGACATGGGAGACTTCAAAGGAGGACCAGAAAGGGGAGCAAGAGGAATGGGCTGCAGACCTGTCACAGCTTTTTATAGGTAGCAAGTTTGCTTCTGGAGCTCACAGCCGAATTTACCGTGGAGTCTACAAGCAGAGAGCTGTTGCTGTGAAAATGGTGAAGATTCCAACTCAGGATGAGGAGAAAAAGGCCTTACTGGAGGAGCAATTTAACTTTGAAGTGGCTTTGCTTTCACGTCTCATTCATCATAACATAGTGCAGGTACGGTGTTTAGTGAACATTTAATCTTATGGTCCTCATGGTAGTTTGTTTGTTTATCATTTATGGGGTTTTGTATATGTGGATCTGAAACTTGGAGAAGGGGGGGGGGGGGGGGGGGGGGGATAAGCAAGAAACTAGTTAAGTTTGTGACTTTAACACTTGAAAGAAATTGATAAATTTCATAAACGACTATGGTCTTGTTTTTCTAATTAAAATAGTTTCTGAGACACAAAAAAAGAGGAAAAGAGGGACCTCTACAATTTAATTAAGTAGATTGGCATAAACAATACACCTGATTGCTGCCCAATATTGACTTTTTAACTTTCTCTTTTTGCCATTTTTAGATGAGTGCTACAGTGATTTATCTTTGTACTTGGCGTTTTGGAAAGACCATGAGGTATCCTATTTTGAGTGTTAGACAAAATTGATTTGGCCTTGACATGATCAAAATGGAAATTCCATATTTACTTACTATGGACATGATTAAAATAGTTTATTTTAGTGGAGGACAATTCTTTTCTCATAAGTTAGCTTTTGAAGTTGAGCAATGCTCAAAGTAAAATTCTAATATGGTGAAGTTTATCTTAGTAGTTGCTATTGGGCCATCCATCATAGGACCAACTGCATATTAAGGTTGAATTATATCTAAACCCAAATTTGAGCTGCATCTGTGTTTGAAATGCCTCTATTAATGGATGCATAAGCTTAAATGACTCTTAATTTACAGTTTATTGCAGCATGTAAAAAACCACCCGTATACTGTATCATAACAGAATACATGTCACAAGGGACTCTGAGGATGTATCTAAACAAGAAAGAGCCGTACTCACTCTCAATTGAAACAATACTAAGGTTAGCTCTAGATATATCAAGGGGTATGGAGTACCTTCATTCACAAGGTGTGATTCACAGAGACCTCAAGTCAAGTAATTTGCTTCTCGACGATGACATGAGAGTTAAGGTGGCGGATTTTGGCACATCTTGTCTTGAAACAAGATGCCGGAAAGGCAAAGGGAACTCGGGAACATATCGTTGGATGGCACCGGAGATGGTTAAGGAAAAACCTTATACTCGGAAGGTTGATGTGTACAGTTTTGGTATTGTGCTTTGGGAGCTCACAACTTCTCTACTTCCCTTCCAAGGAATGACACCAGTGCAAGCTGCTTTTGCTGTGGCTGAGAAGGTAACATAGCTATGCCTGAACTCTAAATGATGTCTTCATTATTGTGTTAATTTCTTTAAGATAAACGATTGCATCACTTTTCTGCTTGACAATTCTGAGGGTCTTATTGATTGAATGTTTTTCTTTAATCCCTTTTTGACTTATTCTTGTTTGCTTTACAAAGTTCTTTCTTGGTGTACTGAAGCCTTGGTCATGCCTAATGGTAACTAACTATATTTTTTGTCTAATTTGATAAATGACACAGCTTGGACTTAGGGATGTGCATGTTTGGGTTTCACAAACAAAACCAAATCAAATCCTATTTGAAACCAGATATATAATTGGATTTTAAAATCAAACTACTTTTCTTTTTTAATACTACTTAAGTTGATTTTACCAAAGCGGTTTCAAATTGGTTTTTAAATTGGCTTATTAACAAAATTGGATTTGACTGGTCCTAAAATCGATTTTTAATTTAAAATTAGTTTTAAAACTGGTTTTTGAACCAAAATTTATTTTAGACTTGGTTTTAATATAAATTTTATATATATAAAAAAGGAATTCAAAATTGAAATCAGTTGTGGCATTGTCTAAGATGATTGGTTGGACTAGTTCTTTGTAGTAACAATTACAATCAATGATTGGTCCAGCAAGTTCTCTGTAATCAGAAGTATACTCAATAATATGGGAATTTCTCCCTTGAAACAGTTTGGCTGCTAAATAAGGATGAAGTTGTCCTTTGCACATTATTTGTTCCCCCTAATGGGACTATGAAGAAAAGTGATATCTACGGCATTTAATTTTTACATGCATACTAGATGCAAAAAGGTTCATAACACAGTAGCTACTGGCTGTTGTCCCTTTTAGTATTAAGAGAAAAAAAGTAGCCATTGTTACTCTAGTAACTAAAATATCTATTGTAATGATGCAACGAATATGCACATCCAAACAGGAAGTTTGGCTTGCATCTCTCACAATACCTCATCTTTTAAAACCTTATGCCTCATGCCACAACAACAAAAAGCAATTTTCAAAACTTTTATCAATCCTCTAATTGACCTCTTTGATAATCGTCTCTAAGGCAGAGCTAATTGGAGAATCCTTTATCATCTTGGTGCTGAGCCCTCATTTCATGGATGTCATGGCCAATCTGAAAAGGGAATCGGAATTTCAATTCTATTCCGATTAGTGCATCTACTATTCTTGTGGCTTATGAGTATCTTTTTGGCATTTTACCCATTCACTTCCATTTTAGTAGTATGTGTGACTGAATGGATCAATAGACTCCCATATCTCACCATAGTTTCAATGCCAAAATACCTATAGGCAGAGTTTCAGGGAGTTCTGCTTTGCAGAGAATTCTAATCCTCATCTTTTTCCCTTGTCTTAGCCCGTCTGACAAGATGCTAAGTGTTACTCAAAACATAAGGAAGAGGTGAGGACTAAAATATTGTAACTAGTAGTAGTTTTTTTCAAGGTAATTTCAATGTCACTATGGATTACTTGGTCATAGCACTTTCATATATAATATAATCTTTCTTCAGAGAAAGCAAACTAAATACCGCAGGCTACATATAATATAAAATGTGTGTCCACTAAGCTTTATTTCTATACATAGATAAGATAGTTATAAGTAGTCACTAGTCAGAGTAAATACACATTTAAACTACACGACTGATAAATGACTCTACTTGTTCATGTTGCATCTGATCTCACCTTTTGCTTGAGGTTTAAAACCTAACATCATGGCAGCAATCCCCGAATTCCAGAAATGGAAATCTTGAGTTACTTGAACTATGTGAGGTAGGTATTGGGTTACATGTGCAGAAGCAGAACCTAACATGAGCAATGATCATGGATTATTTTAATCAAGACTCTTGATCTTTTTGTTGAAAAGTGTAATAGTCGGTGCATGTGTCTTCTAGTCCTAATAATGGGAAGCACCGATGCATGGGCCTTGGATGTTTTCCCTCCCTAGTCCCAACAAGCATCCCTTAATATCGCTCCACCTCATAAAAAAAATGTATGAGGCTAACAGTAACATTTGTTGCATTTTGGTGCCACATTTGTCAAAAGTAGTCCTTGGACTGTGCATAAAAGGCTACCCGCTATGGTGTTTTCTCGACTAGTGCTTTCCCATGAGGCACACACATCCCCTTGACCCCATAAAAAGAAGGAATAAACAGCATTTGTCTCTAAAATTGTGGAGCGTTTTAGAGAAATGTCAAATAAATCTCTAAAATAATAATTTGTTTCATCTAAATTCTATCATTTTGATCTTTTTATTTTATCAATAAATACTAATTTATTAATTTTTTGTTAACAGATCAAACTCATGATTTTTTTTCTTTTTTTTTTAACCATCAAAATAATCTTATATCTCATATTATCATATTGATTCTTAAATATATTAATTCATACATACTACCTATTATACTAATGTAAGTAACGAATTAGACTTTTATAGGATTTTCTTTTATGAGATGAGAGACTAGTTTGATAGCATCCACTAACTTTGTGCACAAAAGTAACTGTTAACTCTAAAAATAAACCCTTCGATTTGCTGAACTCCTTAAAACTATTGTAATCTTTGTGTACCTTATAACACTTTTTTAGTGTTGAGCATGCATAATAAAAGACTTAATGCTGTCATAAGTAAGTAATTGAATTTTAAAAAACTGATTGAATTATTGTTGATCAGAATGAAAGGCCTCCTCTGCCAGCTAGTTGTCCACCAGCACTAGCACATCTGATAAAGCGTTGCTGGTCAGCAAACCCCTCAAAACGGCCAGATTTCAGTGATATTGTGTCTACTTTGGAGAAGTACGATGAGTGTGTGAAAGAGGGCCTACCACTGAGTCATCATCATTCAGGGCTAGTCAGCACAAATGTAATTATTGAACGCCTAAAAGGCTGTGTATCAATGAGCTCCTCCATACCTGTGCATGCTTGATTCCTCCCCTACTAAATCTACCATATATGATGCTCTTATTACTTTAGAGTCCATCATATAGTTTATAGTTATACACGCTTCATGTTCTCTCAACTGTGTATTACTATGTAATTGTGTTTCAGGAAAATGTCGAGTTTGGCTTCTTTTTTTTTTTTCTTTTTATATGGCCCCTTCCTTTCTGTGGTAGTAAGATGAGCTATTAGGTTGACAAAAAAAATCAAGAATTGTATCACTGATGAACGTGCCATACAACATTATGATATGGCGAGTTTTGGATCAGTATAGTAATAGTATGTATGGAAATACGGTGGATCACGTTGAAAAACCATGATAGCTTTGAAGTTGTTCTCTATGAGGTGGAAATTTTCACATCATCATATCATATTAAAATTTTGTATCAATCTCTCTCTTTCAAAATGCATACGAATTTTAATGTCACTTTACAAATTTAATTTCCATGAAGAGAGATAAAAAAATATTACATGACAGAATCATTTGAAATTTTAACATCACAAAATAGGTCCCTCTCTCTAATACCCTTTCTTATTAATTAAATTCATGTGGGTCCTATTATACATTTGATAATCCTACTTCCAGAATAATATTACTCACATGAAAATTTTAACTAGTTAGAAAAAAAATGTGTTGCAAGGATTATGAAAGAGTGTATGGTTAATACTCTTAATATATTGCGGTTCTATGCAAAAATTGAGTCAAGGGTCATGTAATTAGCAAGATAATTTTATTTAAAGTTCCTAAAGACTAAAGAGTAATATTAGCATATACCAAGAGATCTTTTTCATTAGTTGACTGAACAAGATGTGTGTTGTGAACTTTTTAATAATTGCATTTAATTCTTACAGGAAAAAAAAAGAATAATATTATATCTTCCTACAAATCTCTCTAAAAATCTTGTTAAAACATTAAAAAAATATTTAATATTTTAGAAATATAAATGACATTCAATAATTGCCATATAAAGCAAATAATTAAGAAAATTAGTGGAAAGATTTAGAACTATTCATCCTTAAATTCTTCTCTCCCATTAATCATTACTATTGCAACATGCCAATTACTTTTCTCATGTTTTTTCATAAAGCCCATTGTGCATGAAAGCACGATTCCCAATATTTAAAAGATGAGAAAAAAAATACATCGTGAGAAGTAAACAAAGAGTTTTAAGAAATAGATAAAAGCCAACATTATTAATTAGTACGGCATAATTGTGGAGGAACCATTAGATCCTAATAGTGAAGGAAGGATTGGTTTCATTCTTATTAATTACTTCTACCGAATTCAAATATCATAAAAATATAATTAATTTATGTTGATTAAGAATATTAATTAACTTCATTTAATTTTTCAATCTCATTTTAAAAACGAATTTTTATTTCCTAAAGAAAAAAGCTATTTGGTACGAAAATAGTCACGAATGGTGATTTCTGTTAAAAAAAAGTATTTTATATATTTTTCTGTTTTTAATCAATATATATTTATCTTTAAAAAAATGTTATTTGAGATTTTAATTTCATGCAGTTCGTGACATACTTTTTCATACTAAACAGAGGTTATGTTTCCTAAAATATCCCTTTTACACTAATTGATGAAAGACTTTATTTATTCGAGAACATGTTTCAAATGCAAATACTCTCTTCATTTTGAAAGTCATGGTTGGTATTACAACTTAAAAGAAAACTAAATTTATATATAAAGCATATTTTAGAAATAATTTCATTAAATCTGATGAAATTAATTAAAATTTATCTATATTTTGAATTAGCATGCATGAGTTTAGATTTACTTATATTTATATCCCCATAAAGTAGCATTCATCATACCTAATGTTAGAAAACTATTTATTTCAGAAAAAATCAATTACGATATTTTCTCTTAGTCCTCTTATCCTCTTCTCACTCGATCTTCTATATATTCTAATAATTTTGGCTATGGCCTATGGGCGATGCCGCATGTATAACTAACAGCAAACAGTAATATGAAGTAGCTCACCAACTACCAACAACTAACAACCAACAACCAGAGGCTAAGCGAACTCAGCAACAGCATCCATCCACCAAACAATTTGAGGGCAAAGTATCATCAGCAACTACTACTATATTCCACCTAACTCGAACGCTGACATTAGTCTTAAAACTTCACTTTGTTGGAACCTTACTAGCTATGATACCCATACCCTTGCCCTTTATTTTAAACGTTTCCTCCTTAAATTAGTGAAAACACCCTGCTAGCCAAAGTGTAAGCAATTTGCATATTATTAACTGGAAGTTCCTTAGTGAGTCAAATTCCTTTTGCGGCAGTTACACTGGTCAATGATTAAATGAAAATTTTTAGTATATGTCTAGATCAATAAATGCATATACAAAAACTGTATATTTGGCATTAGAGAGGGACAGGATAAAGTTTTTCATATCAAACAAAGTAGTAAAACTGGAATTTCATTATATTATTCTACAATTTCATGAGATGAGAGTATATACCTTCTATCGGGCATTGAATAAATTAATAAATAATCAAAAGAAAAGTCCGATTTCAATTACATTAATTGGTCATTTTTATGATTAATAACTTTCATAGTTGACATATTTTATAATTTATATCTATATTTAATAAACTAGACTTGAAAAAAAAGTATTAATGTAAAATTTAATATTGTTATCAATGTAGTATTTATATTAATTGTATTTGAATATTTTTTATATTTTTTCACAAGTTAAGTCTCTAATTGAAGTGCTTGATTTCACTTGACTACCTCATTTAAGTACGCATTCAAATGAGTGTTAATAAAATTGATTTTGAATAAAATTAATTTTGAATTGATATGATTTTAATTTAATATTTTTATTATAAAAGTAAATTAGGAGTTAAATATAGTATTTTTTATCAAAGGCAAAAACTATTCTAATTTGTTTCAACTCAAAATTAATTAAGTCTAAACCTATAATTAATTATAGATTATTTTCTAACATGAAAACAAAACATGTAAAAATTTATTTAAAATTTTTGGACTTAAAATCAAATTTTCAACGTGAAATTAAACACACATTAAATATAATTTGAATAGTTAGAACAACATTAGAGAGTTGTAATTCACACACAAAAAAAACATTAGAGATTTGTAGTTTTTTTTTTTTGGTTTAAATACATTTTTATCTTTATAATTTAGTTTTTTTCATTTTTTTCCCTACAATTTTTTATTTTAGTTTTAGTTCTTATAAAATATATTTTGTTTTATTTTTCATTCTTAAAATGCTTTAAATAACATTTTGAACAATCTAAAAAATATTTTGAACAATGAAAAATGCACTACCTAAAGAGTTTTAAAGAAAAAAAACAAAATAAAGATATTTTATAAGAACTAAAATAAATAAAAAATAGAGGGACAAAAATTATTTAATTTTTTTTAATAAAAGCTTTTAAAATTTCTGCCTGTGTAGCGAAGGATACAATATTATATAATTTTCAGCCAAATAAAATCAAAAATTTCATTGTTGATGCTTTATGAATTACTTACGATACACACAATCATGGACGAGAAGACAGACAATCAGCAAAAGATTAATGCAGAGCAAAACATACACGTACCTAACTCCACTGCTTGTCGTCCTTTTCTTGTTATCATCTTAGCCTTAGCTATTATACCCACAAATTCCTTCAATCAAATAATGCTAAGTACGAAACTTGCGGCTTGCAATCATTACAAATTTCAATAACCTAATCTAATTTTGATTCATTTAATTGATCGAAAATTATATTTTTAGAATTTATTATAAAAATAAAATAAGTTTAGTTTATGTTAAAATTAAATACAACGAGTTCAGTTGTTTTATATTAGTGTATTTTATTATTCTTATAAATAAGTTCAATCATTTAAAAGTCAACTCTAATGTAATTTAAATAGTTTCTTTATTTGTTCACAATCAAAACTAAATATTTGATTCCAAATATACTCTAAAACTTCGGTCTATTTTGTTTCTTCAAAAAACTTCAGTCTATTTTAACACTCTATTGATCGTTGTTATGTAAGTTAAGCTTTGGTTTTTGAGATAATAATTAAGAATAAAATAGATGAATTAAAGTAGATATCATATCATAATAAGAAAAAAAATCCAAAGAAATAAGATAAAACAATCCATCTCTATGCTCCACCTAGTTAATTCTTTCTATACCAGTACTGCTTTATTGTTTTCATTTTCTTTGTGTTGAATCGGTAAAAGAATATTATATATATTTTAAAATATATATATAATGGATCATGACTCTACTTGAGGGTTGATATTTAGATAAGAAAGCTGCTGACGGGAGTGTTAAGTACGTAACAAAATTAATGGAGGGCTAGATTGAGAAGAAAATTGACCGATGAAGATCGTGATGACCATGGATGGCCTTTTAAGCTAAGTAAAGGCTTTGATCGAGAAAATAAAATACATAAAACTAAGTCAAAGACGTCTGGTTTGGATTAGAAATAGCTAATTTTAGAGTCGTTATCACATGCATTGGGTGAGAGCTTAGATTGACTTAATGTTGTTGAAAGGAAAAAATTAAGCAAGTAGGTGGAAATTATCATAAGAAAGCCCAAGTATTATTTCTAAACGAAAATAATAATGTTAATAAAATAACGCTTTTTTAATTCATTTTTTTATCATTAAATTACATTTCAGATTTATTTTAAAGACTTGTTTAATTATTGAAAAAAAGAGAACCCATGGTTAAATTATAAGAAAAATATATTAAAATTGAGTCGATAATTATTTTTTGGTGGACGAAAGAATGAATTTTTTGTCTTCTTCAATGAGTCAATGACGCAAGAGTGCAAAATCTTGACATTAGACTAAGTCCTACTACCATCAATGTGTTTTTTCTATTGGCTTTCACACAGAGGTCATGAACACAGTCAACTCAATCTTAACTACCAAGTAAGCACAACAAAGATATGCACCACACTCTCATTATACAATGGTTTCCTTCATTTATTAATTGTGTGGGTTGTTTGTTTATTTCCAAATTCTTCGTGTGTTGAGTTAGAAGACATGATTAATAAGATTTATTAAAAAAAAAGTAATATCGAGAAATGAAAAATTCGTTGAATGAGTTTTTTCTTTAACTAGTTCAAAGAGGAAAAGGTTAACTCAATTTTTGCTCTAAAATCTTTTAATTTGATCCTATTAGCAAAGCAGTAGTGGAAACTTGTGAAAGATGAAAACTCTATTTTTTAAGAGAAAAATAATATTAGAGATAAATTTTATATTTTTTTGTAAGACTCATACTTTTTACATTTTATTTTAATTAAAAAATATATTGTTTTTTAGACTAAACACATCCTTAGAAAGGTTGTTAAAAGTTGAATGTAAATTCTCTCAAGTATAATAGTACAGCATTTTAGTATTTAAAGGAATAATAAAATTATTGGTTAATATATATAACACTTAAACTATAGAGCTAATTAACCACAATGAACCCATTTTTTGATATACATCCACATTTATCTTATCATTTTTTCTCTGTTCCTATTTATTTACTAATATTTTAATCGAGGAGGTCTTTCAGGAACTTCCACTAATATTACTTGATGCGATATATTAAACATAAATGCCTCTAAAACCGATGAGGGGATTGATGGATGTGCTAGCTAGAAAATAACAATATAGTAGTACTAATTATAAATGTATAAAACTGGAAAATACATTTTCACGTGATATTATTTCGTAAAAAAAATCTTAAATAATTTGCTTGCAAATGTAGAACATAGAATTTGTCTTAAGGGATAAGACTGGACAGCAGTTGTCTCCTCTTTGGTGTATTAATTTCTTAATTAATTAGCCAGACACAATCAGCAAATGCGCAATCTTTGTCTTTTCACGTTGAAGAAAGGGGTTGGGAGGAGAGACATTATTTCTGTTATTTTAACATCAAATTTTGAATATCATATATGATATTTTAAATATTTTTTTGTATTTGACTTAATATTTATACACAAAAATGTATTAAATGAAACTGATATTTTTTTTTACGACAATATGATAAGTAAATTTTAATCAAAATTTAGTATAAATAATTGGTATTTTTTTTACACAATATAAATAATTAAGATTAAAACATAAAAAATGTGTGGCTTTATAAAGTCTACATAATTTAGAATCACGATAAAGAACAATTTATATATATATATATATATATATATATATTTCTTTCTCAAAGTTGTTAAGATATCTTTTAACAAGAACAAAATCATAATGAATTTTTAAGACCTTAATAATGTAAGTAAATTTGAGGTCAAAATATTATTAAACCTAAAAGAAGGGTCTAATCATCAATGATAATCTTAACGAGTCTTGTAGACTTAAGATTGTAACACTTTTTATAATATTAGTGGTATATTTGAAATAATATTTAATTTTGATTATTTATTTTTCAGGACCAATATTAGGTTTAATAATGATTCAATGATATAGTCTAATTTAATTAATAAGAAGGTATTTCAAAATCCAATGTTAGGTTTAATAATGATTATCTAGTCTGATTTAGTTCATAAGAAGGTATTTCAAAATCCAAACTACATTGAAACATCTTTGTACATATTGGAATGTCACACGAAAATAAAATTAAGGATATAGTTGGATTTAAGTTTAAAGTGTTTTTTTAGAACTTTTTTATTGAAAATGTATTATTTCTTTTATAGAAAACTCTTAAAAATATTTTTAGCTTTATATCCAAATAAATTTTTATTTATGTTAATTGATCTACATTTGTTTGACAAAATTAGATTTTTTGGTTAAAGAATCATGAATTCAAATCTCACCACTAATTAAAATTAACACATTAACAACTAAAATTTATGAATAAAGGAATTAAATTAACGGATGTAATTAAATCACGAGTTTATATGAATCGTCCCTTCATCGTTGTTAAGAGGTGTTTGATTTATAGGCATCCATCTAATTTTAGCATTTAAAATGTTTAAATAGTTTCGATAAGATGTATAAATAAGATATTTACATTTAATACATGAATGCGATCGAGATAATAATAAAATCACAAATTTCGATCATCTGATATAGACATTTTTATTGTTTGTAGCCATTGGTACATTTTAAAATTTATGAGTTTTCACTGTATTTTTTGTAGAAATTACTTTTCAAAAAAATATTTCAAATAAGCACTAGTTATTTTATAACTTATTAATATTAATCTTCATTAATTTGTTTTCTATATCAATGAATATTATAAAGCTTATGAATTTTATATTGACATTAATTTATGAATCATTAAAAATAAAAACATAATAATAAACATGATCGATAAAGCATTTTTTATTTTGCTAATGTTATTAGCTATAAACAATACTTACTACTATTATTAGTTATTAATTATTTTCATAAACTAGAAATTTCATTAATCTTTATCACTAATTTATTGTATATCCACAATAATAAGGAAATGTTGTTTTTAAAATTTTAAAGTTTTACATCAAGCAAAATTGTTAACTAAATAAAAGTATCACGCACGTCATTTGGAACATCAGGTTACACACGAAAATATTACATACATAAATATCTTGTACTTAGATAACATTTATAAATATTTAAAATATTTATATATCTAATATTATTGTGATTATTGTGGGGCGTGAGACTGTGAGAGTTAAAATATTTTGAATACTGAACAACTAATCCGTTCACTAGGACGATGCAAAACATATGGAGCCAAAGGCAAGACTATGTGCGCCTACAAATACCAGTAATGTAATACAAAATGCTCACTATCATTAAAGTAATGAATTTTGTTTACTCATTACGACTTAATGTGTGTTTATTTTATAATTACATGTCTTAATGTAAAACAAAACGAAGAATTTTGCTAAAAAAAATTGGGAAGTAATTAAAAACTTGGGAATATTAATAGATGCGGTGGAAGTGAGGTGGATCTTTTAATTTAAAAAGAGTGTCATGAAATGGAATGAATAAATGAAAATGGGTCTACACCTAGGACTTAGGAAACCATCCTTTTTGTTCTGCCTCATTCGCTTGAATCTAAGACCCTACTTTTACTGACCTCGTTCTTCGCCTCTTAACTCTTAATCCCTATCCTTCCACTTTATTTACATATAAGAAATTTTAATAATATACTATTATTTTTAACACACAATCTTCTTTTTTTAATTATTGATTGAAATGTATTATATATTATAAAAACATGTAGTTCGCACTTTATATTAATGAACTCCATTTATGATTTGGTATTTTTTAATAAATTGTAATAAACAAATATGTGTTACTAGTAATATCTTAGAAAACGTGTTAGAGGTATAAATGAATCAAATTGAGTACTATAAATTTAAGTTTAACTTGTGAAAAAAAATTAGTGAGTTAAGCTTAACTCATTTGTTTAAATGATACTAATTAAAAGTTGGACTTGTATTGTTTAAGAAAACAAAAAATTGAACTTGACTTGTATAGTTTATTTGTAATTTAATTTTTTATTTTGTATTTTAAGAATTTAATATTTAATAAAATATTTTAATTATAAATAATAATCTATAAAAGTATAATATAGTATTGTGAAATTTATGTAATTTATATATATATATATATATAAATGCATATTAATGCCGTCATTTTTTTATTACACCTTTAACTGATATATTTGAAATTCTATAAATAAATATTAAATAACATATATATATATATAATATTTTAAAATAGAATATTTAATTTCTGCATTTAATAAATAAGAATTTTGTAAAAAAATATCATAAAAAATATACTACATAGAGCGAGGTTGTTTGTTCACCTTATAGCATAATCCTACAAAGGTATGGGCGAGCTCAGCGCCATTGGCTTTTTTCTTGTGCATTTCAGCCTCGACTTTTACTTAATGATTGTGCTCCCATTACTTGCTTAATTATTTACCCTTCACAAAACAAAAAAGTCAAAGCAAATCATATAGTAAATTTTAGATAAAACACACAAAAATATTAACTACATGAATTCTTTATTATTGGTTCAATTTCTCACAAATTTTCTCTAGAGATTTCATACATTTAACATACTAGAGACAAAGTCATGTATATAAATTTTGAGGCATAAGATAATGTTATTAAAGGAATCTAAATAATATTAAATCCCAGTCATCAAAATCATCATCCAAGAACACATAAAATCTAAATAACTCAAAGGAACCAACCTAATTTTTATTCTTATTAGATTCGTTTTGTATACAAGCAATAAAATACTGACACAAAATTCGCCAAATTTTCAAGAAACATCAATCGTCAGAGTGGAATAACATATATAAACATTATTAAAAGAGAGCTAAAACTTGATACAATTCATTTTCATCATTTTTATGAATATATTTTTTTTAAAATATTTAATATTTAACAAATTTTTTGCAATAACAATATGAAGAAAAAAAATTCAAAATATGTCACTAGCAAGTAATATATTTTAGAAAACAATGTCTTCACAATCCCTACTATGCATTATAGAAGGAGTCTTGGTCGAGGGCTTCCACATATAATATTTATCTGCTTACGATTTTGTTCTCATTCTATGACTTATTTTGATGCAATAGCATGCACCATGGACCGTTGAGGTGTTTGACATAACAATGTTGAATGTATCAGAGATTAGGGAGATTAGAGATTGAATTGTCTTTTTGAAAATATTAAATCAAAAATAAAAATGAATAATAAAAATATCACATTTTCAAAAGTCTTTAGAATTTAATTAAAAATAATAATTATGTGACATGGGAAAAACAATCCTACATTATTAAATGAATGGATCAATTGTTATCCTGCAAATAAATGATGTCTTAAGAGAAATGTTAGTTATATATTTTTAAAGAGACTCTTTTAAACACATTTTCTCATATTAGTTGAAATTTATTGAAAATTTATTAAAAATAAAAAAAAATTATGAGTCTCACATCTTATTAAATAACTCTCATAATTTTATAATTTTTAATGAATTTCATTAAAATGTGAGTTAGAAAAAATGTGTTGCTAACCCTCCTTAATGTTGTATTTAAAATGGTACTCCTTTTGTCCTCAAATATAATTTTTTTCCCCACTAATTTTACTTCATTTAATTTTACTATCTCTAAAATATTCTTCATTTATTTGAGGTGATGGTTTCAATAATTCCTTTTTATTTTCGATACCAAATTTCAATGAGAAATAAGTTGGAAAGAAAACTTAATTTTTAATTAAAATTAATGTAATTAAATATGATTAACTAACTTTTTTAATTAATATAAATCATTTTTCTTGTTATAATTGAAACTGAAGGAAGTAATCAATAATAATTTTAAGTTTTGTAATAACCAAATCTAAAATAGTTTAACACTAAAACATTTAATTGACAAAACTGTGGCAATAACCATATGCAAAAGAGATTATTTTTTTAGGGAGACAACACAGTTTTTTTTTATATAAGACAACCCAGAGCATTTGTATTAATTGTTTTAACTCCTTAATGTGATATTTTCTATTATTTCTCCGTGGTTTATAATAAATATGCTAAGTATTTAAACTCCAATAAAGGTAAGGATGTAATTAAAAAAAATACTAGTAACTAATATTATCACATTTATAAATCGTAAAATAATAAAATAAATAAAAATTTTTAGGAGTGGATGGATAGAAAGTTACTATAAAAAAAATAATATATTATGAGCATCTCTAATGAAATGGAAAGTACTTATATGAGTTTCTTAGAGTCATTTTTTTCATCTTTTTGTGGTCCCTACATTACCATGTCATTATAAGAATTCTTACCAAATTTTGTTCCAATGCAAAAAATGATAAGAAACTCCAAAAAATTCATTTGATTGGTGATGTTTGAAAAATAAGAAACTCTAAAAAGAGTTTCTTATATTAGAAATCCAAATTTTTTGTGAAGGAACTCTCATATCACCTAGATATTCTTCAATGCATAATTTTTTTTAAGAAATAATTTCTTATCCTTAGAACCCCACTAAATACCTCCCATTGGAGATCCTCTAACATTTCTCTTAGTCAAACACTATTTAAATGTTTTATTTTAGAAATTCATTATTGATTAATCCAATAATCTAGAAATAAGAATAGAATAAAAATAAAATACAAAAGACATCTTATAACTGAATTTCAATTTTAAAGATAATAATTCAAATGAAAATTATAAATGCTACTTATTTTTAATTATAATTATTACATTTTTTAAATGATTCAATAGTGTAGTAGTTAAATAAAAGTAAAACATGACCTTGAGCAAAGAAAACTATATCAATAAATTAAACATGTGCCAAAAATACATCTTAATTTGTCACTATATGATTATACTTTTTTAAAATATTATTTCTAGATTATTACATTTTATATTTTTATACAATTTAAGAAATTTAACTAAAATACACAAATATATAATTAAAATTTTGAAAATTTTCAAAAAATTATTAAGATTATATCTAAAATATTTTTTATTATTTAAAATAAAAAATACTTACACAAACATATATCAAAATTAAACTCAAATTTTAAACTTAAGTTACATACCAATACAAAGTAATAATAATAAATTATTCCAAATCACTACTTAAAGCATAATGTGTTTGGTATATAAGAATAAAAGCCCACTAGAAATAAATGAAAATAATCTATAGACATCCAATGCTAAATGATAAATTGAAAACGAAAAAGAGAAAATATAAATATAACAAATAATATACAATAAAAAAACAAGACAACAACAATGAAAAGTTATACCAGTAAATATTTAAATATAAAATGCTATGAAAACTGTCAATTAATTGAAGGTTTAAATTAAATATCTTTTTAGTTTTTATAATTTAAAGTATTTTTGTGTTATGTTGTTGCAATTTTTTTAATCCTTATAAATTATATTTATTTTGTTTTCATTTCTTAAAATACCTTAAATAGTACTTTGAATAATAAAAAATCATTATCTTAAGTGTTATAAAAATGAAAAATAAAATATGCTAAGAACTAAAAATAAAAAAATAAAAAATTATATGAACTAAAAAAATATTTAAACCTTAATTGAATGAATCCTTGATTTTTATGGAGGTACACAGGCCCAAAAGTCATTCAAACTAAATAAATATATGAATGAAAATGACTAACTTTTGTGGAAGAAAGGATAAAACTCTGGACTTTAATTTTTTATCATCTAATTATATATTATAAAAGTTAAACCACTATTTTTATAATTAAATTTATTTAATGAAATCATAATATTATTAAAAGTTAAACCACTATTTTTCTCTCTCTCACACCTAAACCAAACGAAATATATATATTTGAACACCTCCTATTATGCTATTATACTAATAGTGAGAAAGAAAAAAGTGAGAAAATTATATGGATGATAATTGATATGATATGAAAAAGAAAAAAATGTTGGTTGGATGTTTGAAAAGATGAGATATTCAAACGCTTCAAACCAAAATACTACATGGTGTCCCAAGCTATTTATTGCTCTCATTTCACAGGTTTTGTATGAGTGAGAAATTATCTCATGAAAATGAGTTTTTAAAAATCTTTTGACAAAACAAACTTTTTTAACACAAAAAAAAAATATTTGTAAGAAAATTAAATTTTGAATTATTTTATATATAAAATGTTTTAATTAATTTCAGAAACAAAACCCTGTCAATCTTCATTTAGGCCAGAATATATACATGTAAGAAATATTCATGAGAAGTTTAATAAATGAAATCTTTTTTTTTATATATGTTTTTCCAAAATTAAATACCACACTTACCAGTCAATTGATTTGTTGTTTACGCACTTGACCAGGCATGATTTTCCATGACATTCTCCTGTATTCGGTTGTAAGTGTCCTCAGAAAGAGAGATAATGAACAAAACCACCAAAAAGTAGAAAATTTCCTCGAAGACATGAAATGGTCAAATTCTAATTCTAAACATTAATTAGCAGAGAAAAATATATACTACGAAACTAGCCATTCTTGACTTACAAATGTACCAATTAGCACCCTGTACAAACATCACTGCAGTGAAATTCAAAACCGAAATTGAACAACAAATATACTAGAATGAGGGAAAGATCAACAGTTCTTCTTCCCATATTCACACTAGAGCTCAGCTAAGTCAAGTTCAGTACCTAAATTTGAGGAGTAAATAGTAATTCTTTTCACAACAATTCAATTAAAAAATTGTGTTCATAAAACCTATGAAACACCACCGATGGCTTCGCCAGAAATTGAAAATAGAAAATATGAAACAAGGAGATTGATAATTTGATATGTATGACTTGATTGAGAGATAATATATTACAAAAAAAACCTGGATTACAAAACGAAACAGCCATTTCTTTTTAAACATTGCAGGGTAGTAGTAGTGATTAATGTACAAAAACAAAAATTAAAAAGGAAAAAAAAGAAAGTAAGAGAGGTGGTGTAAATCTCAAAATCTAAACCTACCTTTCCTCTTCTTTTTTCTCTTCCTTTCTTTTCATTATCTAATTTTCTTCTTTCATTATTTTTTTTTTTCTCTTGGAAACTCATTCATTCATTGACTCACTGTCCCCACGCGCCCCAAATCCTTTCACCAACGAAACTCATGAACCTTCTCACCGACCCTTTCTCTTCAACCACAACCCCTTCACAATTTTCACCGCCACTAATATTATTAGTGATCTCCACTACCGGTTCCGACTCGGCCGAGTCGCGACTCGGCGACCTAGTTAACTCGGAGCGCTTCAACTCGCTCGAATGCGCGTGCTCGTGCGTGTGCGTGTGCTTGCTACACCCTTTCTTGTTGTTCCTCTTCTCTTTCTTTCCTTTACCGTTCTTCTTACCCTTGTTTCCCTTTTGCGCAAGCGAATCCTCGTACGCGTCGATGATCTCGTGTATGAGCTGGCGATTCGGAGATTCGTCCCACCTGACCCAGTAACCCGTGTAGCAGCAGAAGCAGCTGCAGCTGAACGAAGGGGAATGGTCGGTTTCGGAGGCGGTTTTCCTTTGCGCGTTGCCGGAGAAGGTGGAGGAGGAGCAGGAGATGAGGTAGGAGAGGACTTCTCTGTCGTCCGGTGAGAGCGCTGCCGCGAGGGTGAGGATGGCCGCCGGGAGGAAGGACAGTTGGTCGGAGATGAGTGGTGGCGACGGGTGAACCGTCCCTTTATGGTAGAGCTTCTTCATGAGGAGGGAGAAAATGGTTATAGATAGAGAGAGAAAGAGTTGTGGTGCGTTGGTTACTCTTCTTTTCTTTCTTTCTTATCTAACGCCGAACACAAAGAGAGAGAAAATGGGAGAGAGGCTTGGACTTTGAAGTTTGAAGGGTTGGAACTTGGAAGTTCCAAATCAGGGTTTTCTTTTTCTCTTTTTTTTAAGGAAAAATTTCACAATTCTATTTAAAAGCTAATAGAAAACTAAAAAGTTAATTTATTAAATAACAAATTTATTTTTAATAAATTTAGTTAAAAAGTTAAGTAGTTAACTAATAATTGAAAGTTAAAAAATTAATTTATTAAATTATAAATATTTAATAAAATTAATGGTTGAAATAATTAAAATGTGTATTTTTAATAATACTATAATGTATTTCAAAAAGTTAGCCCAACAAATGAATAAATATAAAGATAATAAAAATATAATAAATTAATTTAGAAGTTATTTCAAATAGTATTTTAAAAATATCAAACAGTCTAATAAATTTTTAACTAATAAAAAAATTAGAAATTAATTAAAATATATTATAAAAAATAACCTAAATTTTTAATAAAATTAGTTATTGAAGTAATTGAAAAATATAAAATAACATAAATAACATATTTATAAAGAATAATAATAAAATTAAATAAATATTTTAAGAATAAAAAAATAAAATGTAAAAAATATACATTAACATTTTAAAATATGCTACTAGTTTAAAAAATATTAAAATTACTTTAAAAATATTTGATTATTTAACCATCAAACAAACTTTTTAATTAATAAAAAATATAAACTAACCAAAATAACTTATTAAACATAACCATAAATAATACTCAATATAGTAAAAAAATAAAACAAAAATAAAATAATAACCATAAATAATACTCAATATACGGGAAAAAAATAAAACAAAAGTAAAATAAGATAAATTTTTAAAGTATAATAAAATATAAAAAAATTGCTTCACATATTTTATTATCTCTTTCTTTTGAAACTAACCCACGGAGCTAGGTACCGGAGGGGTTGGTGACGTAGATTTTGGGTTAGGGCAATGTTCTGGTGCGACGCGGGTCTGCTTAATCTGATCAGTCAGGTTGTGTAGGCTTGTCATGGGACCATGTCTCTCATTTGTCAGTGTCCTCTCATCTGCTTCTGGTTTTGAATCCCTTTGCTTGTAGGGATTTGATAATCTTATTGCAGTGCTGTTCCTGTTATATCTTACTTTCTGTAAGGAAATAAAGAAAAATAACAATCATCCAAACAGGAGTCTAGGTCTTAATCACATGATTTATGTGTATGGTCATAAAATATTTTCATTTCTTTTTAGAAGACTGTACTTTATATTAGACGAGTTCATAAATTAATAAAAAAAATTAAAAACTAAATTATTTGAAAATCAAAGAAACCAAAAATAAAAATAAAATTAAAACTGAACTTGTATTTATATATTTATTTTGCTAACAATTTATGACATTATTTATGATTATATTTTTCTCTCTTATATCTTTATAAAATTATTGTGTAATTTACATTTATTTATTAAAACATATTTAATTAATTTTTTTATAGTAAAAGCATATTAAATTATAAATATATCTTTGACTGAAAATTGTAAATATATTTACCGAGTTCTTTAAATTTATTTTAAACAGTATATAGTTAAAGAATTATACTATTG
Organism: Glycine latifolia; assembly: GCA_013407115.1. Lineage (NCBI taxonomy): Eukaryota > Viridiplantae > Streptophyta > Magnoliopsida > Fabales > Fabaceae > Glycine > Glycine latifolia. Next base: position 746,922 of record CM023949.1, read on the forward strand.
TTAATTATATAATGACTTATAGATTATATATTTGATATTTTAAATTATATTATGTTTATTATATATCTTGTCATTTGATAAATATTTTTCAAAGAAAAATAAAAAATTAAAGCTAAAAAATTATGCATTCCAAATTACTTTAAATTGGATTGTATTTAAATTTTAAAGTAAATTAATTCAATAATAAATAAATAAAATTAAGTTACTTGATTAAAAAATTCAAAATTAATTTAACTTGACACATGAACATTCAAAATTTTTGTTGAGAGATATGTCTAGATGTAGTGTTTGATAATGTCTTAAGTAAGACTATCTTTACAAAGGAAAAAAATTATAATGATTCCTAAAATAAAAATTTATAGATTTTGATAATCATGAATTTTGAAAATTATTATTTGATTAAATATTCTTTAAAATATTTATATAAGTTTCTCATAAATATTTTTGAGAATATTTTTTAACGTATTAAATAATTTAATAAGGATAATTATCATATTTTAATTGGAATAAAAAAACTTAACTCAAAAAAGTTATATTTCAACATCCTTTCCTAGTGAAAAAGTTTTTGTGAGAAATTTGGATAAAAGCATTCCATAAATTTTCGGAAAATGTTATTTTTTTAAAAGATATACTAAACACATATAAATAGTAATGATTTGCAGTGTAATTTATAATATTTTTTCTTGTTATGTAATAAAGAAACATTAAAAAAATCAAATCATAAACGAATTCTCTCAGTCTCTTCTCCTTATATTTTTTTTTTGTTTGGTGATTTGTCTTTCTATGTTGAGCTATCATAACATGGCCAGCAACGAAGCATGCTAAAAATGGTGATTCGTAGGATAGGAATTTTCCGAGAAAAGTGTAGTTCCACCATAGATTTGCCTACACTGGATTATCTTTTTATACGAAAATCCCCTCTTTCAGTCTCCCTCTTAGCATAATCTCCGTTTCTTCTCCTCGCCGCTGCCACCACCTTCCTCCTCCATTGTCGCCGCAGTCACTCCTCTACCTCCGCCGCCCATGACAACGACGACAAGGCCTCGAGATTGGACAACCTCCACCTGTTTCCGACGACTCACCCAACCACCACTGACAACAACTTCCGCAACGGCGGCGACAAAGTTCTTCCCTCAACCACCTCTATCTATCTGCTCGTTCCTTTCCTTCTCTTTCCCTCCCCCAACCACCACTGATAGTGATGCCACCACACATCGCTAGCAACTGCCGCATGTACGTCATATAATCAATTAGGGTTTTGTTTGGTGGGATTGGTTTGGCTTATGTATAAAATCTATGACGGTCTTTTTACTCCCTCACATGAAGTTGTCCCCTCTATTATTATTTATTATATGGATTCTATATCGTTATCAGCATAATGCTTTATCGTGAGCAGAGTTTATTTATCTTGTCGATATTTAGTTTTTATAAACTCAAAATTTATATTTCTTTAATTTCAGCTTAATTTAGTAGGAAGTAATATACAATATATAATTTTACCATAACTTTTTATTTATATTGTGAACTTTTAACCTTTCTTGGAGCTGAATCTTGTTTTAGTTCAAACTTTCATTTCAAATTTAAGTCGGTTTTTCAATTTTCTTCTCGTGATTAACATTTTTTGTATTGAACTACAAGATTATTGAAGTTTTCATGCCAATCCGATCCAAAATCCACATACAGTGTTGGCAACGTTGGGCTTGAAACTTGATTTGTTTTTAATTAAAGGAGAAAAAGTTGCGAGAAAGGTGTGACTCAGTTTATTGTGAAATAAAACAATGAGTGTTGTTTTCACGTATTTTAAAATGATAGGTTACATTGATTTTGGTGTGCATAAATACAGTTTCAAATCAATTAGATTAATATAAAATTTTATAAATAAATCCATATTATATACTTTTTAAAAGGTCAATTATTATTTATTGTTTAGTGTAAAGAGATTTTTAATTTTCTTTAACGAAAGTATTTTAGACAATTTTCTTTATCTTTTATTTATTTTAATCTATCATTTTCAATATTTTAGTTCTAAATCAAATTTTCATATTTTTTTATTAATAATAAAAATAATATCATATCATAATCTAAATTTTTTATTATAAATGTAAAATATAATATGTTAACAATATTTAGTTTATTATAATTTTTAATTATACTATAATTCTTATGTTTAGAAGTTTTGATATATTATAAATTTAATTATATAAAACAAATATTTACTCTGTGAAAGCACATACTAAAATACTAATTGTGTAAAAAAAAAAAAAACTGTACAACGACGTGAAAAGATGAGGGCACGATACAAAACAAAGAGAGATGAATGAGCTAGGTTTCAATTCTTCCTTATAGTCAAATACTTACTAACTAAGAAAGCTTAAAAACCCTTTCAAAAAAAGAAAGCTTAATAACCAAAAATATCTTATAAACTTTGACCACACCAGATCTTAAAAAAATTAAGACATTTGGTTTGTTTTTGTATTTTTATTTTTAATCATCAATTGTTATTTTTTTTTATTTTCGAAAATTCACGAAGGAAATAATACAAACCAAGAACTAAGGCGACCATGGATGTGCGAAAGAAACATTTTTTTCCTTCCCTTTAGTTCCTCCTTTTTCGTAAAAACAAAAGATAACACATTTTTCAACTGTATTTCATTATGTTTTACTTTTAAAATGCATCAAACACAATAAATTTTGGACTTAATTGCATTATTTTACCCCCGAATTTTATCTCCTCTTCCGTGTCTTTTTTTTTTCTTCATATTTTTCCCAAAACAACACACATTTTGTTCTCAAGTAAAAAAATTGCTACAATGAAGACATTTTGTGGTAGTTTTTTCTTTAAACCACCTCATTTAAAACAATTTTTCATTAATTGTGAGTTTTTTTACATAGGGGTAAAATTCGTAATATTTCGTAAATTAGAGACAAAATTCGCGGGAAAAAAATTGGAGCAATAATTTGAGACATTATAAAGCTTTTTGGGCAAAAAGTAGAATTAAGCTTAAATTTTATATATTCTGCTCATCTCAGTCTAATATGTCAAACCTTGCTGGAATTTGTACTCAAGTTTAGAGCTGCAGAACCGGAGCGCAATGTGTACACCAAACGTGAATTTAATATCGTTACCATTTATCTTGTAAAGCTCTAAAGGATTTTTCTATGGTGTTGTTTCGACTAGAACTTTGAGAAAGAGGGGATTATAAATTATTACAGCGTGCTATTGTTTGCTAATTACCAGAGTTAAACACTTAACCAACTAGTTTACGAGATAAAGTGATTTTACAAATGATATATAGAGGAAGTGAAACCAAGTTTGCAACCCTCAAATTGTGGTTCAAGATGGAAAGTAAACACGAGTTTGACAGTTGTTACAATATATAACACTTTTGGAATAAGAATAATAGGAGAGAGGGGTGGGGAACATTATTGATTACTAGAACGTGCTCCTTCACTAGAACTAAACTCTTAACCAACAAGTTTCATCAATGAGATAGTGACCAAGAGGCTTTGTATGCTTAAAACATGATAGCCATAAGATGTATTTCATCTGTCTTCTTTAAAGATTTCAGATGTTGGCTATTTGTTGGGTACTTCATCTTCATTATCCCAAAAGAACGATCCCTATTTATTGACTTCATATTTGGCGTTTTGCCAAAAGAAAAAATAGCAAGTAAAAGGATTAGGTAGGTAGCGAAAAGCCACTAGCGAGAGAGAGAGAGAGAGAGGAAAATTGGTTTCATATGTTTTGGATAATTGGTTATAGATAATATTACTTTACACAGTGCAAATCATGGCTTAAAAGTCTGTTATAGATAGTGCTCAAAAGGCAATAGCTTTCTAGTAAAAAAAAAGTTCCCCCTAGAAAGAAGCAGAAAATGGTGCATAGCTACATAAGCAACATGCAAATAAATGAAAAAAGAGGGGAAATCAATTGGCTATTGTATGCTATGAGATCATTCAATGCTTTTTCTATATGTAACTGTTAATGGAGCTCAGAAAGTAAATAGGGGTCAGAAAATAGCATTACTGACTATTTTGTTATTTACCACTTTGGCATCACAATTTTCTGATGAAGTGCACCTATTCATCCATCGTCAGATATCAGAAAGTTCCAGGCTTTTCAGTTGCCTACATTTAAGCTATTCTTCAGCTCAAAGATTATTTGACTCCCTTTATTATGAATTTATGATCCATGATCATCATTGCTCTAAATTTCATAAATTAACTTAAAATCATATATCTTTAGCTCAAAGCAAATTATTCCATTCACCCTGAGCGAGAAAGAGCAGAAGTATAGTGTTTTTATGAGAAATAGGAAAAAGAAAAAAACTAATGGTAACATGTATGAAATGTTTAGCTGAGATCAAAGAAATTTGTAAAGTATTGACAAGAATCGAATGCAAAGCCCAATCAGAAGGTTTCCCCATTAGATTTACCATAAATATGCAATGCAAGATACTTATCACTTGGCACTCTCCTCACTTCCATCTTTCAGCCACTGAGTTAGAAATTAGAATAGCTATCTCACCAACCAAGTCAAATTATTTTCAATAAAAGAAAAAATATTGCAAGAGCATAAGCGCGCGTGCCTTGATCCATGACTCTAGATTTAGTGACTCCTCATTGCTTATAGACTATAGATTGGCCAAGATTAGGATAAGGCTGCAATTAAAATACTACATGCTAGTATCATTATGAACTCAAGGGTCAATGAATGAATTATTTAATTGTTGAATGAAAACTGAAAACATTTTGTTACGAACCATCTCATTAGGCCCTGTTGTTAGGCCCATTATTGGTATTGATATTTCTGTATTTGTCTTTTGATAATAATAGATAAATATCATTTAGGTAGGTTCTAGAATATAGTTTGTTATATTTGTTTGAGTGTGTTTGGCATAAATATATTGTATTCCTCTGTCAAAAGTATCAATGAACAATTAGAAATGTTATCTTTATCTATTTAGCTGTAGAATTAGGAGTAATGGTAGAATAAATATTTCCTTTACTTAACACATTTCCTGCTTTCACTCCTTGTTTTCACTAAGAATTATAAAAATCTCACATGAACTTGGTTGTTTTCACCATTTTTTATACAAATCTTTGAAAGTAAGAAATAAAATGAAAACAAGATGATAATTATATACGAAAATAGGAAATAAAAAAGCAAAATATTGTTAAGGTTTGTGCCAGCAGGCTGAAGTTATTTCCTTGTTTATTGTGGCATGCACATTGTGAACAACTTTAACATAAAAGAGACGAAGAGGTAAGTTACAGTTGCAAGTCTTCATTTATTTCCTTGTTTAATTAAATCTCACAAGCCTCAAGTCTTCAGTTCGAAAGCTGCAACATCCAAAAAACAGTTACAGTTGCAAGTGAGGGGAAGGAACAGAACAAAGCTTCGAGCCAATCTACTCCTCTCCAATTGATGATGTATTCTTCTCAATTAACTCTTAACCCAGCCCAACTTTTAAATCACAACACCAGGCCCCAAAAACAAAAAAAAAACAATCTTTTTATTAGTAAATATAACATTTTTATAATTATCAAGAAAAACTTGTCAGTTAAAAAAAAAAAACTAAACCAGTCATATAATTTACAATTTTCCTAAAAATATTTTTTAAAATTTAATTCAATTTTTAATTGTGTAATTATTGATCATAAATGGATAAAAAAAAAGTATACATTAATGTAATATAATTAAATACTATTTTCACTTATTTATATCTTTTAGTTTGATTATTATAACTTATAAGTTAAATGAGAAATACTTAAATTTTCATTTTTGTCTGCATGCTTAATTTAAAAAAATCTTTATAATTATTTTTTTTAATAAATCACCAAGTATGTTTGATCTATAACTGAAAGTACAGTAAATATATCCATAACATACATTTTTTTTATTAATGTATGGATCATAAATAAAATATATGTTATTATAGGATAAGCAATTATGATTTTAAATTATTTGTTGTTATTGTTCTCTTTTAATCATCATCATTAGTTTATAATTTTTAAACATGAGTAGCAATTAAAGTCATACTAATTTTTAACAAATAAAAGGTATATGTTTTATTATTCATATTGATAATAGTTCGAAAAAGTATGTCTTATATAATATGAGTAAACTACTATTTTAACTTATTTATACATTTTCCTTTTTTAATCTTATTATTATAAATTTTAATAAAAAATCAAACAATATTGATTTGATTTAATTTGTAAATAATTAGTTATAATGTCTTTCAATAAATATACATTATCTAAAACTTTTAAATTTTAAAAAATGATTTGACTACGGTTGCGGAGTGGATCTCCTACATCGTAGATGCTTACGGTATATAATAATATTATTATTGTATATAAAAGTGTTGTTTTTCTCTTTTGTCGCAGTGGTAGAAGCTGAACCCGTTTCGCTTTCAATCGAAGGGAAGAACAAACATTCAATTCATGGCGGCTGCAAAGCTTCAAGCTTTATGGAATCACCCAGCTGGGCCTAAAACTAGTGAGTTGATTTTGTCCAATCCCTTCGTGTTTTTGTTCTGTATTTGTTATTTTCTCGCGCTTCCGATTTTCATTGCTCCGTGTGATGTTTATATATATATATATATATATCAGTGACAGGGTTTGGCTTAGATTACAAATTTTGATTTAGTGATTTGATTAAAGGTTATGTGCAAGGCTTTATCTTATAAAAAAAACCTAATTTGACTTTGGATTGCATCTTGAGAAAAGGGTTTTTCGGGTGTGAAGATTACGAAACTGATGGTTAGATATTTGGGAATGTTGGAAACTTTGGGCTTCGTCTATTAATTTAATTTATGGACATAAGGAGAAGGTTGGGTAGATAAAATTGAAAATGAGATGAGTGACTGACAAAAAATTTATTGTTAATGTTTTGTCATCTGTGTAAAGTGGAAGACACTAGTAAACTAACTTGTGCATGCAAATGCGATGCTGCTTTGAGGATATGATAAATTTAAATATCGCATTTTTTTGAAGTATAATAATAGTATTTGCTGGATTTTGTTTGAAAAAACTGGAAATGCACTCCATATTTTTAGTGTATTGGAAGCATGATGTTATTATTGTATTATGATTTATAACATGATTTAAAGAATGTAGTGGAACTTGATTTTGTCTTCCTGTAAAGGAAAAATAAAGGTAATTTAGTTTCGGAGTTGCAGTTAGAAAGATAGCAATTGTTAAATGAAGTCCAGTCATTTATATACATAGATTTGCTTGTGTTGTACTTTGTAAACATCACTTACTCAAAGTACCAATACCTGGTAGATTATATTTTACAAGTGTACGGCATTATTTTCCCACTGATTCAAATTGTTTTCTCTTTTTTATGTTTCTAGTGACCAATGTTATTATTAGGTGTTAACATTGTCATTGGCAACCTATATGTTAACCAGTTATTTTATGCAGTTCACTTCTGGGCACCTACCTTTAAGTGGGGCATCAGCATTGCCAACATTGCTGATTTCTCAAAACCACCCGAGAAACTTTCCTATCCTCAGCAAATAGGTATGCATGTACATAAACAACTGCATTTTCTGTTATCTATCATAGACCACTCTCCCTTCCTCCCCCCTCCCTCCCTCCCTTCCTCCCTCTCTCTGTCTCTCATGCACGCACTCACATGTGCTTTTGGTTATATTTGATCCTTATATGGGTTCCTCAAAAGGTATAAACAACACTTAGTATTCTAGCTGCAGGCAGTTTTAGTGCATGTCATTGTGTATTGGATTTTATTTATATCCATACATTGCTGATTACTTTTTGATTTTTATGCAGCGGTCACAGCTACTGGAATTATCTGGTCTCGTTACAGCACTGTAATCACCCCAGTAAGTTTGATTTTCTAAAGCCAGATTTCTTTTAACTAGTTCACTTAGGCATGATTATTTATGGACCTCCAAAGCAAGCAAAATTTCGTTATTACCTTCATCACAGTACATGATGTGTACATAGTTCTGGTTTGTAGTTGCATAATTCTCTTTTATTGCAAATGACCTTATCACAATTATTTTCCATCTCACAGAAAAATTGGAACCTGTTTAGTGTAAACATTGCAATGGCAGGGACAGGCTTATACCAACTCTCACGCAAATTGCGGTAAGGGATATTTATTTATTTTAGTTTCTGATGGTTCTACTTCATGACCTTGTGTTCTTGGTTCGAGTCACAAACAGATTCTTCCTCATGTGAGAGTAAGGTTGCATACATCTCTCAATCATCCTAGGCCCCAAAATATTGGATCCATTTATCAGAAAATCAAATTTAGATATTTTTGCACAAAGTTTAAAGAAGGCAATAGGATTGAAGAAAAACAATTGCAATTTTATTTTAAACTCTGCAATTTGATAACCTTCACTATATTTTAGTTTAAAGAAGGCAGTAGGGATTGAAGAAAAAAATTTGTTGTTGGCAGTAGAACCTATTCTCCATGAACCTAAAACTTGTGTTACTTTCCAGGCATGATTATTCCTCTGAGGCGGAGGCGGAGGTGGCTGTCGCAAAAGAATGATGTTAATTATTTTAAAAGTCCAAGTTATTGTGTAGTTGGAGGCAGATGCCCAGGCTGTAATTTCCGTTATATAATTTTATTCTTACTTGGTAGTTCATTTGTACTTTCCCAAGTCTCAAACTGTTAAAGCATTCTTCTCACTTGTGTGTTTTCCATCTGTATTTGATTGTGGTAAAATAAGGGAATTAAAATTAGCGGGCAACTGAATATAACTGGCCCCTTATGGGGCGTCTTTGATATTTTTTACTATGATTATAAATCATAGGTCTTAAACCAATCACACTTGGAGGACGTTTGATTGGAGAAATTTTTTTGGTTTCTCAGGCATCATTCGTTGAAAAAATTAGTTTCTCATGTTGGGCATTAATTTTAAAAAAATAACATTTATGGAAAAATGATGTCTCAAATATTTTTTAATTAATTTCTCATGAAAACTTTCCGAGTGATTTTTCTTTTATTACAACAAAATTATCATCTTAGTCTATTAAATATTTAATTTGATAAAAACAGTGTAACTCTTTGAATCTTAAAAAATTTATCTTAATATTCTAATCGTTAATCAAATAAATTTTATTCATTTTCAGGATTATGATTTCTTGGAATTATATTTTTGGGGATGATTTTTTTTTTTTTTTACCAAACGATCCCTTGTAGTCAATCTGCCACTTAAATTGGTTAGCATTTTTATGCGCCACAGTATGTGCTTCTGTAGATGGCTTAAATATTGCCTAGATTTCAACTCCGAGGGTGAAATTCAGCCTCTGTTAAACTTGTAATTTTCTACTTTTTAAAGGGTTTTTTTGAAGTAACTTAAAAGAGAAGTGTTGAATTGAATATTCTGTTTAGTTGCTAACTGTTAATGTGACTAATGAAGTCATAAAGTATCATATCATCAAACAATATTAAATGTCATGTTATACATGTTGCAACCTAGAAAGTGTCATGTTATTAGTACATAGCAGAATTGCAACATTTTATAATTTTCTTGTAAATTAAATATTAAAATAAAATAATACAGAGCCTAAAAATTAATTTACAGGGGTTAAAAGTAAAAATTAAAAAGTAATTTAAGGCTTGGTTTGGGAGTGAAGAAATGAAGTGGAAAGATAGATAAATTTTTAAAATTCATTTTCTTCATCTTCTTTTTCTCATTGCTGTCATCAGCACCTTCTTCAGAGGGTGAGGGTCTTGGAGTATCATCAAAATCATGGTCTTCTTGAAGATAGTTGAAAGACCCTCTTCCACGGTGACCCCTCACACTACTTTTTAATGCAAATATTTATTCTCTATTTTATTTTTTTTCATTTTCTTTTCACTCTACTAAACTAACCCCAAGTATCATCATTAAACCAGCATCACCATTAAGTACGGTGGATCTGATAATCTTTGAAATAATCTACCAAGAATAAAAGATCAAATAAACTCGGACCATACATGATGAGGGAACCATGGTAGTAATTATAATTCAGAAGGCCAAATGATTCATTTCTAGTCAGTAGGAAAGCATCAGAAGCACATTTTCATCAGGAATGTTATTTATTTTATTTTGAAAAAGAAAATAAAAACAATTTAGCTCCACACTGTTGTAGTTTCAAAGTCCAGAATATCCTATTTCAATTAATATCTGGAAAAAATCTGTTCAATGATTGGGGGAAAAGGTACACTATCCGCTCCTCCAATGCATATTACATTCAGCCCAGCAAGGACAGTCAATAAAAAAAAAATCCATGTTATAGGCATATTCCGTTACAATAATCCAACCTAAAATAACCAGTGGTTGAACACAAAGCCAGGGGAAAATTCCTTTCCTTCAACAAGGTATATAGACTGAATCACTAATGTTCTCACTATCTGGAGAATCATGAGACCCCTGTTCATGAATCAGTACCACTTGAGTTAACTTGCATTACTGGCCATCTCTTGTTTGATTAGTTTTTGAATCAGAATCATGTTCATCATCATGTGATGTCAAGCCCAAACTTAAGTCCAATGTGCTTTCATTCAGATCTTGGCGCACCACCTGATTTTTGTACTGAGACTGACCAAAGTCACAATTTACATATTATTAAAAAGAAATGGCATCAAGTCCTTCCCTAGTCACTGCTACGGACTTTAAATTTAGTAACAGACACAATAAATTTGAGAGATGTAAATCACTTATTACATGATTGTAATGCCCAATCCATAAATTTTCAAATTGCCTAATTTGAAGCATGAAAATTGTCCAAAGTTAAAAATGAAAGATAAGAACTATCATTGTCAGATTCTAACCTCAGAAATATTTCCCTTTCATCAATTTATGTGGGTGTAGAATAGATTGTGGGCTGCGGTTATTACTTTCTAGACAATAGACTTCGGAAAAATGGACAGAAAATGTGGAGAAACATGAACTAAACAAAAGAGACATGCAATGGTTTACCTGACTTTCTTCCATTGGGACATCATTTATGTCAGGTTTTTCATCCAAAGTCTCATTCTTGCGAGTTGCTTCTGCTGCACCTGAATCAGCATCAATTGGTTTAGATTCCTCGTCAACCTTCTCAATACCCTCATTTTCTGCAGCCTCATTTTTCTGCTCCTCTAGTAGAGCAACCTGCATCATCAGACAACCCAGATTACCACACCTTCCCAAACCTCATTACCATTTGACAGAATACATGAGTATCAATTTATTATCATCACTAAAAGCATGAATACAGAATTGATTCATAAATGGTGTAAGTGGACCACAGATGACTTCCAGTACACCATGGATCAAAAGCTCTGGTTAGTCCAGCTTAGTTATTACTGTTGAATATCATCAGTTCTGTGACAATTTTTTAACAACTCACAAATACAATACTGTGCATTTGAAAGCAAAATAACTAGTGATTCTTTTTCTGAGGATGCGTTCATACTTCAGAAGGAACATGACACACCAATGAATGTTGCAAATAACATTTTCAACATTAGCATACAGCATCCAATGCAATACTATAAGTCTACAGCAATACAACACAGAATTATGTCCCACAACCATTAATGAGAGGAAACAGATAAATCTTCAGCCAAACTGCAGCTAACAGCATCAATACAGCCAATCTGAAATCTTACCAGTGATGCATGGCAAACACATACTTTAAAATTACAACAAAAATACAGATGCATCCAATATAATTAAAGTATGAACACCTGTTTTAGAACTCAAATGATTTTTGGAACATCAACTTGGCCCTCAAAAGACTATAACATCTATTTGGTTTGACATCAAAATTAGTCCAGAAGTGACTGTTTACTTGGACCAACAACTTGATGTGACTGGTTTGACACCAACAATTTGTTGCCAAACACATATGTATTCAACTAAAAACCATTTACCAACAGGGAGGTTGAATTAGCCCGTGCCCTAAAACAGAAATACAGAAGTTGAAGAAAGAGATCAGGATCTAAGCATGTAACAAAATAACAAATGATTGAAAACCAATTTGGCTGTGTGAATGGTTCTAACAAGTGGATCCTCTTTTTGCATTAGGCTCTATTTAAGGCCACAACTCACCAAGGTATATATCCCTCCTTTCCATCTCCACCAAATCCTGGTCTCCAACACTTTGGTTATCATTCTATTTTTCTTTTTCTTAGAACTTTAGTTCAGATATTTGAGTGATTGAAGAATGTCACTTTCAGCATTAGAGTTGTTCTTTTCACCCATCAAATAAATTGCAGACTTGCAATTATCAAATACTCAACACATACATGCACAGGAAGCAACCAACAAACCCCTCAAGCTTAATTTAAATCAAATCTCTATCAATTAGATTCAGTCTCCCAATTCGCAAATCTTAACCAGAAAAAACAGGAAGCTACAGTTAATAATCAGTTATGTGTAATCCTATGTTCCTACATTTACTCTCATGTCATCTATTATCTTTTATAAATAAAAATAATTAAAAAAATGGATTGACATCAGGACACAACTTTCAACCCGTGTTCCAAAACAAAGGGACAAAAAGAATCAAGCAAAAACGAATAAGACACAAATTATCGGGACATTGTAGTCACTAGAAGCAATCCATTTATACAATGCAAAGAACGCATATTACACGGGTCACCAACCATGCAAGTGAAATTCCCATTCCAAATTTTCAAATTTAATGAGTTTTCAATAAAACCCTAAACTAATAATAGGAGCAGAAGAACAGCGTAATTTGAATACCGGAACATATTTGAATTTTCTTCGAGGCGGTTCCTCGGGTGGCTCCGGAGGCGCGTCCTTGGCGTTAGCAGTGTTAGTGGTGGTGGTGGTGTTCTGGCTTTGGGTGAGAGGGGTCCACTTGTAGAGGAGCAGATGAGAGGCACGGGAAACGAGGTTGTGGTTATTGTGAAGATTATTGGCGTTTGAATTAGAGGAAGCAGAAGAAGGGGACACGTGGATCCATTTCTTCTTCCACTTCCGCACCGGTCCAGTGAACACCGTGGCCGGTCCGTAGCGGGTCGAGGACCGCCCAAGCCGGGCCCCAACTCCCTCCATCTATCTATCACAGATCTCCGATCTGCCTCCGCAAACACCAACAACACCCACACCCGGGTTTTTTTTAAAAAAATATTTATTTATTTTCGATTTTGGGTTTGGAATTCTCTCCCTCTACAAAACCCTTTCCTTTCCTACATTCTCTAAAGACAAACAGGGTCTTTCTTTTTATCATTGGGGTTCCGTGTACCCGTCAAAGATCCAGTGCATCACTTTTTTGTGTTGTTTTTACGCTATGGCCAATCAGGACCGTTCATAACGTGTATCATGGCCCGATTCCAATGAGCCGGGTCCGATCCGAATTTAACTATCCATATTCTAGTTTCAATTGGAATTTTATCTTTGTCGGAGTCCCAAAAATATGCGGGAAATTTGTTTACCTTACTTTTAATTTTTATTTCTCTATATTAAATTTTAAATAAATCTTTTTTATTATAATTAAAATTATTTAATTATTATTAGTAAGAGTATTATGAGACTTTCATCCATATACAACTTAATTAGATATATAAATAAAACATATTGTTTTCCATGATTCCATCTAAACTTTTTTAAAGTTAAAAAAAAAAGAGTAGGTATTGAAGTTGTGTCTTACTCATAAGATAAGACAGCGGAAACCTTATGATAAGGTACTCCAGGGATTTTTTTTTTGTTTTGTACTTAAACAAATTAAAATCATGCCATTCATAATGAACTGATAGATACAATTAGGAGTCAGATAATAACAAGTGGGACTAATATAAGAAGTAATTCTCCTTGCAAGAGAATGAGCAAGTAGGTCGTTTCATTTAGAATAGTTTATTTGTTTATTTAAATTTCCAATCCAGAATCATTAATCTTCACATTTTTATTTGCAAGATTAATAGTATCCTAGTGCTCAAGTCCAACCAATATTAGTAGTAACCAGTGAATCCTGAATGTTGCAGTATTATGTTTATTATTGTTTGTTTATTAATGCTAGACAGTGCTAGACTACCAATTAGAAACACTTATAGTAGTAGGACAAATAAGGGGAAGAGTGGGAAAAGGTTAACAGTTGATGATGGAACAAAAATAGAAGTTAGTTACTTATGTAAGAGAATTATTTCATATAAAATATTAAATAGCAGTGGGGGAGTTGTGGTCATTGTGGAGGCATGAGGGGGGATTTAGTTAGAAGTGGAATGGAAGGCAGAGACAAGGACTCTCAACTCAAATGTCCTCTTGGAGTGCTTAAGGGAAAGAATTCTCTGAAGCTACTTATCTTGTGTACACCCTATACTCATTATTCACTAATTGTTGCAGGCAGATAATCCTTATTGGCTGATTTATTGCACTTATTTTTTTGCATACTCTGATGGATCATGTACAGACAGACACTCTTTGATCCCTAAAACATTTACCTGAAACTGAAACTAAAACATCATTTTAACATCCTTAAAGGAAGTTTGCATCTTCTACACATTATCAACATATTTTTATCATAAAAATATAAAATTCTTCACGTATGTAAAAATTTAAAAGTAACTTAAATCCCGTGTGTTGCACGGGTTCAAACATATAACAACAATATGGTATCAAATCACAGACTAATGTCCACACAAAAGAGAACCATATATAACCAGCATTGTCACCGACAGGCTAATTTCAATTCAATGCTGAGCAGAGACCATTATGCCCAGAGCCTCACAAAACCACGAAATCTTAAATGATGCATCTATACAGTTATGCAATAGCAACATTATTAAGCAGCTACCAGCAACAAGGAATTGTTCTTGGAAACTCTCTATATCACCCCTTGATTGGTATTATTATCTCCCACTCCCTCATCATTCTTTCCTTCTAGACCATTATCTTGATGGTCCACATCAAAAGTTGCATGTACAGCCACGAAAAAATAGTACAGAAACATAACAGCAGTGCAAATTAAGAACCTCCAATAAGCCTCAGAACCCAAGGACCCCATGAGAAAGAGGTTCGTGGCAACGGACAATGAGGGCAGCCATGGAACCAAGGGAACCCCCCACACCTTAGGAGTCCTCTGCTTAGGAAGAAAACTCATTCCCAAAGTGCCCAAAAACCAAACACAAGCAGCAACAGTATAACCGATCCAACCCAGCTTCCCTGAGTGCCAAAGTGCAGCACCAACAACAGAAGAACCAATAATAACAAACAGGCACACAAGAACTCTGACCAAGTCACTCATGGCAGTACTCTCCCTCACATAATACCTCCTCACAAGCAACGCAACTGCCATGAGCATGAAAATGAAAAGGGTGCTGATAGAAAAAACACTAGACAAAACATCCAAGCTTGAGAAAAGAGCGATCACAGAGCTACAAATAGTGGTCAAGAGAGTGGCATTCACAGGGGTTCCGGTTTTCGGGTGAACCAATGCGAAAAAGGGTGGGATCATGTGCGACCTTGCAATCTGAGTAGTGTACCTAGCTTGCCCCATTGACCCAACAAGCAAGCTAGTAGTCATTCCCTTCAAGGCACAAATGCTCACAAGGTACTTAGCCCAACTCATTCCAATTTGAACAAAAGCTACAGAATAAGCTGCATCAACGTCAATCTGGGTGTAATTAACCATAGTCACAAGGGATAATGCCATCAAGCAGTAAATAACAGTAATCATCGACAATGATCCAACTAAGCCAATAGGGATATCCCTCGAAGGATTCTTTGTTTCTTCCGCCATGGTGGCAACCATGTCGAAACCGGAGTAGGACCAGTACACTACTGCGGCGGCGTTGAAGACGCCGTCGACGCCGTAAGGGAGAAACGGCGTCAAGTTGGAGGCTTTTCCGTGGACGAAGCCGACTACGATGATGAAGGTGATGATGAAGAAGGTGATGATGGAAGTCAGCCAGGTTAAGAGGGAAGTTTTGCGGGTGCCGCTGACGGCGATGCCATTGGCGATGAGGAGAACGGCGACGGCGAGAGGATCGAGCATGTCGAAGCCGGGTTTGAAGGAGGGGACGTGGATCCGGAAGAAGTCGGGGTCGGATTTGACCATGCTGGCGAAGTACGAAGACCAGGAGCGCCCGAGGCCGGCGGCGCCGACGAGGGCTTCGAGAAGGATGTTGCCGGCCGCCACGAAGGCGAGGAAGTCGCCGAGCTCGATGCGGAGGAAGGAGAAGGAGCCGCCGGCCACGGGGATGTCGACGGCGAACTCGGTGTAGCAGAGGGCGGAGAGGAGGGCGGAGAAGCCGGAGGCGGCGTAGGATACGACGATGGCGGGGCCGGCGCGGAGGCGGGCCTCCTGCCCGGTGACCACGAAGATGCCGGAGCCCACCACGGACCCGAAGGCCAGCCAGGTCAGGTCCCACCACGTGAGGCAGCGGTTCATGCGGTGCTCGCTGGCGCGTGGGAGCACCAGGAGCTCGTGCGCGTCGCTCGACCGGTTCAGGAGCCGGTCCTTGAGGCGCGGACACGTGGCGGCCAGGGCTGCGCGGTAGGATTTCCCGTTCTGGAATGACTTCTCCGGGAAGAAGTCGCGCTTGCTCCACCGCCAGTAGCTTCGGTGGTGCTCCGATGAGGACGACGACGAAGCCGGTTCCATCGTCACCGTCGAATAAAGTCGTTGGTGTCTCAAAAGTAGTGTGAGACTCAACCAATCTGAGTAATCTCTGTTCCTATAGGGTAGGTCATGGCAGATATTTTTCCATTTTATAAGCCGATATTCCACACGAGGTTCACGATTTAACGATTTCATTCTAAGTGGAAACAGTGAAAGACGCTCAAGCAGTAGATCTCATGCAGAGTTCAAAACTTTCCATCTAAATTACCTCAACCTAATACTCCAACTATCACTTCAATTTTCTTAATTAATCATACAATCAGTTTTGATTAAAATTTTAAATTCAATCTAATCCATCCAATTCAAAATGATTGGGATTGGATTTATTTTTTTATTTATCTTGAAAAAAAGTATTAAATAAATAATAATATATAATAAACACGGTAAAAAATAATTTAAGATATTAAATACCTTCTTTGTAAGTCAATAAACAACTAATATGAGTATAACTCTTCAAATATATACTATTAAAGGTAAATTTACATAACTTAATAATTATATTTATGTACCTTTAATCAAATAGCAATTAAAAATTATCTTCAATCAAATAGATTTTCACGTGATAATTTTATAAATATATTAAAAATAAAAATGTAAATATAAGTAGTAAAGTGAAATTATTTATAAAAACATGAATAATAACTTTGATTTGGATTGAATTTTAAAATTAAATTTGAAATTCGATTCAATCCAATAAAAAAATTTGATTTTTTCAAATTTTGATCCATTCAAATTTTTATTTTTTTATCAATTTTTTTATATTGATTAGATTGGATTAGTTTATGAACAATCATAGTTCAACTTTTGCTCATTCTTATTTTTTTTTCTCTTTTCTTTTCTTTCCAAATTTACTATACCAAAAAAGCTTTAAAAACCTTAAAATAATGTATTTAACATTATATTTATATATTGATTTTGTTTTTACATTATTGTTGCGGGATCACCATTACTACTATTTTTGTTGTTATTAATATAGTGGTCATTACAACCACTATTAATATCATTTTTTGCTCAAACTACTATTGTTACTTTTCATCATTAACAACCTCACTATTTTGACTTTTGTTGTGATCTCTATCACCATTATTATTATGATCACTTTTATCATATTATTATTGTCACCACAATTACTTGAAAGGTAATGAAGGGTATAAGAAAGTCAATATATAATGAAGCTTGAAGAAAAACATCAAAGAAAAAAGATAAGAGAGTTTGAAAATAAAAAAAAATGTGGAAATTGAGATATTAATAAATTAATATTAAATATTTATTTTATTTTAATGTATAATTAATAACTTAAAAATTTAAGGTAAATTATACGAGGAAAAATATATTTAAGTTAACATTTTAATTTAATTAATATTTATTTATTCTTCTCCTTTCGTACTCATTGTATTGAACGGTCATGATCTTTCCTCAGCGTAGAGCAGCACTGTGACTGACAATAAATACAGAGTCATCAGCCCCCCTGCGTTCACCCATAAATTGTCTTCTAGGGTTAGGGTTACAGCATCGAGCTTGCAACCAAAATTTGTTTTTTGGGTAATCTTCCAAATTTTCTTTCACCTACACTTTTTTTATTTTTTATTTATTTTTATCTGATATTGTTGGTTATTCAGTTTATTTGATTTTGATTTTGATGTTGATATGGCGAGGGTACATGTAGGCATGTACAAAGGGAAGGGTGGGAACGAAAATCCAGTTTCCTTGATCTTGAATGTGCCATAGCTGTAGCTAAATCAAAGGTCATTCCTTGATGATCACTTTGCCTTCGTGTCATTCTGAAATCAAAATGCAGCTGATGATGATATCAGTCACCAAATACCATCTTTCGGGACTGAATGGCTTCTTTTGCCTTGCTGTTATTATTCTGCAATTCTGAGGCTGCTTATTGTTACATTAAGATATAAGTATTTGGTGTTGTGAAAATGACTTTTGATTTTGTGATTGAAGAAGTCCTGAATTTTTTGGGGGGTAAACTCTTGTTTGTGTATTGATAATTATCCCAATTGAAAATGTTGGTTCTTTGATTTGGATATTGTTTTGGTGAGGCTACATGTACCAACGGAAGGGTTGGAGCGAAAAAGCTGTACCCTTGATCTTGAATGTGCCATAGCTGCTGTAGCTACATCAATTCTATTACAGAAGCTAACTGGCCGGTTGTTGTGATATTCTTTTTGGGTCTCTGTCAACAAATCGGCTTACCGAGCTTATATTCACCATCTTCCTCTTAAAAGTTCATTTCTTTTTTGTTTTGTTTGACCCTTTTGGGTTTGTGCTGAGAAGGGGAGAAGAGGAAAATAAGCCTATGATTTGCTTTTTTTGAAGACCCTTCTCTTACATTGAACACTTACAATGGTCACTTTCCAGGTAATCTGCTTTGATTTTTCAGCAGCTTGCGTCTATGGGTGCCTACATACACACACACTCTTTTTATTTTTCTTCTTCTTTGCCTTTGCTGAATTGAAATTCCTATATGTGAATATAATATATTGAATGTTTTAAGCTTAACTTTCTTGATTGCTAGTGTGTGTCCAGCTTTTTTCATTTGTCTTTCCAAATTACAGTATAGCCACCTGCCAATGATGATAACAATTACCATAACCATCTTTCGGGACTGAATGGCATTGTCATGCCTTGCTGTTATTATTCTGCAATTCTGAGGCCATGGCTATATTAGTTTAATTTTATTTTCGTTCTCCCTCATGTATGATTTTATTAGTTTAATCACTTCTGTTTGCACTCTTGTATTAAGCCTGCTTCAATTAGACTTGCTAAATAATCTTAGTTTGTTGGTTGCAGATTCAAAGGGCTTGCAGATTTCTCGTGACTTGCTATCATTTTTATTTTTATTTTCCTTGGCTAATATTATGTTTTTAGATATTTGCCAAGAGGGTATTGCCCAAACAGAAAGAGGAGCTTTGGAAATTGGAAGGAAAAGAAAGGGAAGATATTTATTTTTAAACAAGAGAATTATATATAAATTTAACTTAATTTGTCCCCTCTTCTAAAAATCATTTCTCATACCCACCAAGTCTCTTAGAACTGTTCTAAGACAGCAGGTCTTCGAGCTCTGTTGTATGAAAGGACTAATTGCCTGATTGTATTTGAATCAGAAATGTAATTTTGTTCTTTCACAACGAATTTTTCCTGATTGAAATATTGCATGAATAATTGAGTTTTTGCCGGTGCGATAACGATAACTTTGTTGCACTCAATACAAACAATCCTTTAAAGAACGATACTGAAATGGTGGTTAGCCTATAGTTCCTAGAATCTCTGAATGAGAGAAATAAATGTCTATGGACAAAATTTAAGACAATATTCTTGTATAATTTAATTCATGCTTGTACATCAGTGATTTTACATGCAAAACACATTTTTCTGAGACTTGTGATTCTCTTTCTACATGTCTCAAGAGCCCGCATACCATTGCGTTTTACCTTGCATGGACTGATTCAGTGAAGAGGACTTTGAACTTCATCCCTGAAGTTTGTACATCGGCAAAGGTATTATGTTGAATATAATTGATAAGATTATGATATTTGAATCCATTTAATTTAAAAGATATTTGAGAATATTAATTTAAAATAAAGACATTGACTAATAAAGTTGCCCAATAAAATTTCTCGATAGAAAATTTAAAAAGGTTGCAAGAAAACTGAGATATTCAATTCAATGAGTGTCCGTCAAAAGTATTATATGAAGGAATCTCTTAAATAATTTGTCTCAAAGCTTTAAATGTAATATTGCTTATGCATCTTTCGTATATTTATGTAATATTTATAAGTGTAATGATTGTGATATTCGGTTATTTTGATTTAGTTTATTTTCTAAATAAAACAAACAGTTTTATGGTTTTCTTACGTGTTTGTCTGAATTGTTTTTATTTAAAATAAATTATTTTATGCTTTTTTGAAGAAGCAAATTCTATTTGTTTCTTAAAAAAAGATCATGTAAAAAATACTTATTTTAAAGTTATTTTTATTAAAGTTTAAATAAACTTATCCATTATATTTTATGTTATTGACTTAGGTAGATTTTTATATTGAGAGTGTTTTAATTTATTTCTTGTATCAAATAGTTCCGAATTTTCTTAAAGTTTCTTTTCTTCATTTTTTTGTAAGTTTTCTATCCAAAATTTATATTGTGCTATTCTATTTCTCAGTATCTTTATTTTAAATTAATATTCTCAAATATCCTTGTATTAAATTAATTCATATATTATAATGTTGTCAAACTTATTTTCTTAAATTTAAGATAATACCACTACTTTAATTTAAGCTCCAAATAGATCTTTGTAATCCTCTCTTTCAAATAATCGATCCATCCATAATTCCATATGGTCTCGTTAGCTATCTCTATTGAGGGATGTCATTATTTATCAATTTTCATTATTGTAATCAGCTCAAGCTTTTGTTGATGTTTGATCAGAGAGAATGATGAAGACACCTTGTTCTAATGATATCAAAGAATTTTACTCCGATCCGTATTAAGATATGATGATGTTGTAGAGATGTAAACTTATTATCGTGAAGAATTAAAGGATCTTGAATTATCAAACTTTTTTTTCCGGTCTTAATTGGAGTAGCAAGCTTTTCGTCTGAAGCAAAGGCATCTTTGGCAATTGCTGGAAAAGAAATGGTGCATTAATTATATTAGACTCTGAGAACAGTAAAGAACGACTTTTGAATGAAGCAAACTTGTGATTGTGTTGCTTATACTGGTGTTCATTCTTGAATTTGATGATCTTATAAACTAATTAAACTGATTTGGATTAGTTTAATTTATAATTTTCCACTTCACATTTGAACAAAATAAATTGATGTATGCATCTAGAGACTAGAGTACTGAAGCGGTCCACTCACTATACAGTTATTTCAAGGAAGACTATCTCGATCGTTTTCTAGAAGTGTTAGAGAGTTGGAAAAATTATATTGTAACTTAGCTTTTGGTGAATAATTTATCCACTTGCTATAGTTTATTCCTGAAGATGTGCCACTGCGTGGCGCAATACAATTCATTAAATGTCTTTGCAATTATCTTTGAGCTGCTCTGTCAATGCCACTGGGACTAGTGTGCTGAACATTGGATTTGAAGGCTGTATATTCAGATCCTTTTCCATTTGCCAAGAAATCGATTCTTTATCTTACTGTACAATGATTTTTCTTTTAACATTATCTTCCCAAATAAATAAAATAAATGCTAGCATAGCAACGAACCTTGCTTACCAGTTACCACATCTATGATCTACCTATAAGACAAAAATATGCCAGAGCTGTGCATCAGAGAAATTCTTCTAAATTAAGCACTTTTTGAGGCTAAGGCACTTCACAGTTCACACCACCACTCATCAACTCCAATTCCAACCGCCAAGAAAATCACCTGTATAGTTGTACACAAATAGAATAACTATGACTTCAATTATGCACCAAGGTTATCAGAATTAAACACAGCAGTCAAATGACCAGTTCTGAAGCCACTATTAGTGGCATAAACATCCCTGCACTTGTGTGCTTTCACAGGTCTCACTTCAAATCCAATGGACCTTTTAGTAAACAAAGACTCATCAGAAGACAAAGGCAATGATGCCCTTTTAGTTGCAACTGCATTGGTTGTTCGTTTGTAAGCACCGAACCACTTGGCTTGCATGTACACATTTCTCCTCCATGGAGGTCTGTGCAGGTTCATTCTTTTCATGGAGTCCTTAATAGCAGTGCACATCAGCCTGACAACCTGCTTCATCTCTTCCACTTTGCCCACAAATATCAATGGGAACACATCTAGCAAGGAAGAATATTGATCTGTGGGACGAGCTATTTCGAACTCGCCAGCAAGGGAAATTTCAACTATGTAGCGTTTTCCCCTTAAATTGACATCAATGTACTCATAATCACCAGCTGTTAATCTTCCATTTTTCTCCCACTTGGATTTGCAAAGACCTGTACAGAGAGGGTATAATTTATTAAACAAAGTCCCATAACTTGTTGATCATTTCAATAATATTATTTTGCTACAATATAAATATATATAACCATTCTTATTCTTATTGGTATATGCGGCTCATCGATTGGCAACTTGACATGTATGCTATTTTGAAAATAATTGAACATAAAAAATAAAAATACTGTGCATCCTGATTGGGGCACGTGGGTATGATGAATAAAACTGGCCCCTCTCGAACGATCTAGATGTAGAAATAATATAATAGATTAATCAATTGATCCAAGGAAATAAACCAAAGGAATGGGAATCATTTTTTTTCTTAGCCAACCATTTTCAAAAGTACCAAATTAAAGTGATGATGAGTTGAATCAAAATTAAGCTCATTTAGCTTGGAGCAAGGCAAGAAATAAGAGCTAAACGTTAATAAGGTGGGGAAAAACTTAAATGTTGTTCTTAAGTATGTTTGGTACTGTTCTCAAATAAAAATTAGAATTTGATCTTAATAATGGTTTTCTAATAAAATTCCAATTCTGATGCTAAAAAGAAATAAGAAACTGTATGCAATTTTTGTGTGAATGATATACCAAATCAATTAGTAGCATATAATTGCAATACTAACCAGCATCAAAACCTTTCTCCCTTAACAGAGATATCAACCTGCGTTTGCAATTGTTCCCAACAAGTCCAAATGCAACTTCAACCTCTCTCCTAATTTTTTCTTTGGCGTCCCTTTCATCCTCATCAGTCTCATCTTCTTTCCCATACAAGAAACTCTGCAACATTTCCCTCTTCTCCGAATCAGACCACTCAGTTTCTTCAAACTCTTTTTCATGAACACCACCAACTTCTTCTTCTTCTTCTTTTTCCCCGGTGGTTGTTGCCTCGTTCTTCTCCATAAAGGACTTAACGAGATCCGACAAATCGGTCAAACTCTCCGGCGAGTGCTCGCTCCCGCTGCTCTCGCAGAGCCTCACGCGTGCCACGTCAGCGTCAAACGCCGCTGCCACTCTATGAAACCTCACTGGAATCCTTGCCATATCTATAAGAATATTATTATGCAATATCAATATGCACCACTTTCTCTAATTTAATTTCTTAATGAACATGTAAATAAATATATATAGGTAAAGTAGAGCAATGGTGGGGTGGTGCAGTATAATTATTACATGTGACGTTGAAATGTTGCTATGGTGTGTACATGAAAGGAGTGAGGAAGTAAGACAATTGGGAAATGGCGTCATTATTTATACATGAATGTTGAAGTTGAACACAGTGTACTATGATTGACTTGTTGAACAGGGAGCGGTTCAGGATTTTTTTAAATTTTAGTACTAAATTACTAGAAATTATGAATGTAGGCCAATTTTTGAACTCGTTTGATGAACCTGGCCACAAAAAGCGTCCGGGTTCGGTATTAAATGTTGTTACAAAGAATTGAAGAATGAAGTCATCAACATTGGCATTATACATAAGATTTAGCGCAGTCAAAACTTATCAAGTTTGTTTTTCGAGAAAAATAATAATAAAGAGTTACTAATTTACATAAAAAGGGGGGAAAAAGAAACAAACTTAGAGGTTGAATATCTCACTTTCTACTCACCTCGTCGTCATCGTTACTGGAAAAGAAAGTTTCCATGCTTTTGGTTCTCTGACCTTTATTTATTTTATAGTAATTTCAATTACTTCTAACTTAATTATTTACGTACAATAAAACGTATATAATGGTGACATAAAATTCGAAATGGAACATATCTTCTAGACTTCTAATATAGTACACATTTAAATCTTATGCCTATTTATTCTTCTCTTTTTCGAGATATATATATATAACATATATGCCTCTTTATTCTTGGTGGACATCATATATAAAAAATTGATATTTATTAAGAGAAAAATAAATACAAAATTTAAATTAATATAACATTTTAACTTCAAATTTGATATACAAAAATCTGTTTTTGAATTAATAGTACAAGGCGAACTAAATATTTGATACAAAGGATTCTCCAATCGTTGCCAATGTATGATTATATGTGTAGAAATATGATTAATTAGTTTATTTTATCTATGCACTGATACTTCTCATAGAAATTAATATTCGTACGTAATTTATATGTAATGAAAATTTAATGAATGTAATATGAATAAAATAATATTTGATTGCAAAGTAGTTCAGATAATTAAATATTTTCTCGAAATTAAAAAGAATCGATATATTTTATGCGTAAAACAAATACTATTTGTTCATTTTCATTTCTTTTGAATTGGGCAAATTTATGGTTTTTTTTTTGTATTAATGACAACAATAAATTACATGTTGATGGGCAATTTCCAATTAGTAGTTTTAGGTTGTGTTTGTCACCCATTATGCTACAAGAGAAATAAAATAACACGTATTGTTTAATTAATAATAGATAATTAAAATAATATAAAATTTATCAAAATGTTGTTTTTAATATTAATTATCTTAATATAATTTATATTTTTATCAAATTTTATGAGAATTCAAAATATAAAATATATAAAAATAAGTTAGCTAGTAGATAATGTAAATTCAAGTTACATGATATGATAAGATTTATGTAACTAATAAATAATATGAATTCAAAATTGATGACATGATAAGATTGTTATAATTAGTATAGGTAATGTGAATTTGAAATGCATAATATAATAAGTTTGTTGTAATTAATATATAATGTGAATTCAAAATATATAAGATGATATTATTGTTGCTACTAGTAGATAATGGATGAACTAAAAAAAAAGAGAAAAGTATGGGTATGTGTGTGTTTTAAATACTTCTACTTGGAATGGGACAAAAAGTTGTATCATGATTTTCTAAGTAACAAAAATTTGAGTTTTTGTCTTATCTTTATCTAATAATTAGTGTTATTCCATAATTTTTTTTCCAAATCAAACTTGGAACATAAGTATTTGTCCTATTTAGTGTTGTAAGTTTTAGCAAATCAAATGGATCCTTAATTATGATTATGTTATACAAAATTAGTTAGAAGTTGAAAAGTTAGCTTATAACTGAAAATTTTACTTATTAAATTATAAATGTCGATTTAGATTGAAAAATATAAAATAATATATTTAAAATGAATAATAAAAAATTGAATAAATATTTTAAGGATAAAAAGAGAACAAAATATAAAAAAACTAAAAGTTACAAGCTAGCGAAGTAGCATTTTATAAAATAATAATTCAAACAGCATTTTAAAAAACTTTAGAAATTACTTAAAAAATTGATTACTAAACAGTCAAACAAATTTTTAAACTAAAAAAAATTAAAAATTAACTTAAATATGATGTGAAAGATAACCTTTATATTTCATAAGTTTTATTTTTATGTTACGAGCTCATCGATAATTGTAAAATGCCTAAAATTTTCATTTGAAGAAGTATAATGCCTAAAAGTTAGTTTTGTAAAGTAGCTTATTGTGAACTTTGGTAAAAGCTTGAGACAATAGCGAGAGTGGCAGGTTTCATCTTTGTCAATGTTCTCCGTTCTACAAAAGTTTAATGTTAACAGTAACCGCCATTTTATATGTTTTTAAAAATAATTAGGATAAAAATCAGCAAATTTATTAATATACAATAATTCGTGAATGACCTTTTTTAGTGATTGAATAATACTGTACAATTGTTTTACATTATTACTGTATAAATTTTTTTTTCTCTTTCAAAAATAGGTGTATAAATATCACTTTTCAATGCAAAAATATTATTAAATAAATAAATATTAGAACCGATCCAGAAGAACGCTGACCCTTAGCCTATGTTTGGAATAGGAGAAAGAGCAGAAATTAAAATTTAAATTGAAAGGAAAATAGAAGGAAAGTAAAATTTAAATTTTTATTTCTATAAATCAACTTTTCTTTCTTTTTTTTATCTATTTGCTCTTAATTCAAAAAAAAATTATATTATTATCTGTGTTTTTTCTTTTTCTCTATTTTCTTTCCTTCCTACCAAATATAGCATTAGAGGTTCTAATGGACGGACAATTTAAGTTTAGTCCACTAAGAGAAATTAAATGTGGGCCCCTCATCCTTACTCGGAGGCATCAACAACATATATTTTTTGGCATTGTCATGATGAATATTTTTTTGCCATTGTCACATTTAATTTTCTATTTTATATATGTTTGGTCTTATGTTGCGACGTGGGAATTTGGCGCTGTTGTGCATGCAGATGCAACATGCAAGTGAGAATGATTTCTTTAGAGCATGGCAAGTCGTTGGGGGCAAGGTGAGGAATGTTCTCTGTTGTTTTGTTGTGCTTAGAAGAGACCAGGTTCAATGAACCTCAAATAAGCGTCTATATTCATTGAATCATACTCAGATTTTACCACGTGCAGAAGTCTGGGATGATTTTACGTTGTACTGTATTGGACATGATAAACATAAGGTAATATTATATATTATTGTTTTATTAGGTTTGTTGCAAATAATGTGCTGTATATATATAAGTGAGGGCGTGAAAAGTTTGGGTAAATGAAATGATTGCTTAAGAGTAAGATTTTCGATCACATGAGCATGGATGCAGCCAGGATTGAATGATAGGGCATCAATTATAAAAAATAAAGAGCAAATTACATTGAGTTCTCCCATATTTAGGATTTATACACACATTCCCTTCTTTCAAATGCATTTTTTGCATCCCCTAGATCATAGTTAACGGTGTTAGAGCATCTCCAATGGGGAGTGCTTCTTGCGTTTCTTAGCCTAAGAACCTGTTTCTTCTAAGAAACCCTCCACTGGAGACAATTTACGTGGCACAAGAGTTCCTTCCCCTTAATTTCAGGTTTCTAATATAAGAAACCGTTTCTTAGTATAATTTATTAATTTTCAATGCATAAACCAACTAAATCAGAAGGCAAAAACATAACAGAAATACCAACTAACTAAAATGGGGAAAGGAAAGAAGGAGAAATTACCAGAGAGAGTTGTGCCGTTGTTGTATTGTTGCAGAAATCGCCGGAAACCATGGAGTCACGCAACGCAACCTGGTAGATGGAGGCAGTGAAGTCACGCGACGCGACCTGGTGGTTCGAGGCGGTGAAGTGACGCATTCACACCGGTGGATGGAGGAGAATGGGAAGCGTGAGGAGAAGGAGAAGGAAAAGGGGAAGCGTGAGGAGAAGGAGAAGCGTGAACGAGGATAGGAAGGGAAGGAAAGGGGAGGCTTGAGAAGCTTGAGCGTTAACAAGAATGGAGGAAGAGGAAGTGTGAACGGAGGAAGAGGAAGTGTGAAGGAGGATGGCGCTGGAAAGTTCTGGAGAAGTGAAGGAGGAAGGTAGCGTGAGAAAAGAAAAGGAACGTTCTGGACTGCAGCCTTAATGGAAAAAAAAATGAATTTATAAATTATCACCATTAACATTAAAATTTTCAGTCTATAAATTTGTAAAAATGTGTAGAAGTATTTCACTCTTAACTTTTTTTCTTGTTTCTATTAAGCCTCAAATTTTTTCACCTTCTCTTTATAAAAGTGTGTAGAAGTATTTCACTCTTAATTTTTTTCTTATTTCTATTAAGTTGTTATTTAATTATTTTGTATACAGTTATTAATAATATATTATGTAATTTTTTTTAAAGCCTAAATTTTTTATTTATTTCGATGTTATTGTGCTTAATTATTTATTATTATGTAAAATTTTATTTTATATTGTTATGTATTTTTTTTTATTTATTTTAATTTATATTTATGAAAACTGAAAAAATGTTAACTTTTATTAAAAAAATATAAATATGTGGAATTTTTTGAGTTCCTTGTAATTTCTTGCATTGGAGCAAAATAATAGGTGGGTTCCTTAGGAGTGACATGGCGCTGTGAGGACCACAAAAAGTGCTGCGAGGACCACAAAAAATTGGTGAAGAAACCCAATTGGGTTTCTTCCATTGGAGTTGCTCTTAAGTTGAATAAAAAATGTCAAAAAAAACCCTTACGACTTAGTCCCAATGTAAGACGCCACACCCAAGCACCACCACCCTCTGCCACCATATACCATCGAATACAAAACCTCCACCGCCAACATCTCACCTCGACTGCCAAGAACTGTGGCCTTTCTAGTTTCATCAGCTCTGAAAAATATCACTTTAATTTAATTATAGAAAGAAGAAAAAATAAAATAAAAAAAAGAAACCATCAGTATATAAAGTTATACTCCAACTCATTATTAATGAGAAATTATCAATGAAAATTGAGTTTGTGACTTTCTAGTCCTTACATTTTGATTGTACCAATTAAGCCATGTTTTGCAAGTCAAATGGATTTTTTTTTTCAAATTATGTTTTTGATTCTTCTAATAACAAGATTTTCTCATTTGATTAATCGTTTTGAAAAGGCAATCATTTTTTTTTCTATATTATTGTTCTTACCAGACTCTTCCTAATCCTGTAAGTAGTTTTCTCCTTTTATTGTGGAGCTCCTTCTCCAATGACAGACGAAATGAAATACTTTAAAAGGGACTCTTTTATTTGGACTGTGAATTATGAATGGAATGTTACCTACCTCTTCTCTTCCTATTGCTCCTCTGGTCTTATAAGCGAAGCGAGTTGGTAGCTGCACGTGAAAATACACATAAAGTTACCATTAAATAGGGATGGCAAAGTGGGTCAGCCAACCCAAAACGGAATGGCAAAGTGGGCCAGCCCACCCAAAACGGGTCAGGCTGGCCCAACCCCCCAGAAAAATGGGCCGGGCCGGGCTGACCCACTTTTGTAAAGTG
Source organism: Glycine latifolia (assembly GCA_013407115.1). Lineage (NCBI taxonomy): Eukaryota > Viridiplantae > Streptophyta > Magnoliopsida > Fabales > Fabaceae > Glycine > Glycine latifolia. The sequence continues at coordinate 776,206 of CM023949.1, forward strand.
GGCTGTAAATGCTAACCCGTCCCACTTTAAGGTGGGTTGGTGGACCAGCGAGCCAGCCCACCTAAAAAATAAATAAATAATAAAAAAGTTAATTTTTTTTATAAAAAGCCAAAAAATTATTAAAAAAATATAAATATAATTCATTTATGCTAAAAATTAATGATAAGTTAACACCTGAATTGGAACAGCATGAGCTAACTTCTCAAGGTACAAAATAAATAATTGCTTACCACCACTAAACATTTTGGGGCATTGTTATAAGATAAATGAGGCCAAAGGAATACTAAGTAATCATACATTAGACAGGCATTTGATCTGAACAATGATAATTGTTATATCATATGTTTGACCCTCATGTTCTAACCATAGTTTATAAGACTCTCCAGCAATGGCAGCACATGCATCGCAGGGATCTGAATAACTTGCTGCCTACACCACAAAAGAAATAACAAAATTCATCAAGATAAGACATTGAATCATAGTTCTGCATCTACTCATCTTAGAAATGTTAACTAGTGGAAGGTAACTTTTACACAAATAGTTCACAATAATTTGTGAATGCATATTAAAAAGGGCAGTAAACCTCGAAGAATATTTGTGTACACTAATGCAGTAATGCAACAAATCAGAGATGATCAATAGCAAGCTATGGAAAATTGAAATATCCCTCAAAGAACAACCTACACAGATTGTGTAAACATTTAGGACCTCAAAGAATGACTAACAATTAGTACTTAATCTTGTGAACAATTTACAAATCAAGCTTACATAATTATGACACTGAGGTTATAAGATAACATCGATTAACTAATATGTCCTTCTCTCATAAGGATAATTAGGTATTAAATACCAATAAAACAAATTTGTTGTCATAAAATCCAACAACTGAAGCAAGACCCACAGAATAATATTGAGAAATAAGATAACTACATGTAGTTAACCAGTAGTTAGATAGTAATAGCAAACTTCATTTTGAGATGTAAAACAGAATACGGCAACCAGTTAAGAACAACACAACAAAAATTACAGATAGGAAAGCATAAAAAGTGAAAAGCAAATACCAGAACAGGAAAAACTTTTGCCAATGTTTACAACGAGACATTTGACCTGTCAAACATTGAGTACCTCAGAGAATTAAAGTTTTGCCCGATTGACCACCTGTGAACCAACTGTAGTTGCCTGGTGCAGCAAGCAGATGCAGAAATCTAAAATCAACAAACAATAGTAATATTGGATGTCTGTGAAGTGTGAAAAACGAACACATACCTCACCAGCAGCAACAAAAATGACATGCGGAGTGAACCCTTGCCCTGCATTGCCTGCATCAAATTATAACTATGCTATGAAATGCTATACTCACTAGCAATCCCAATTTTAACACTTAATAAAATTAGAAACAAACAATCAGAAGGGAGAATTAGATAACAAAAATTGAGAAAGGGAGAGCGAAACTGAACCTAGAGCGAAGGAATGGGATTTCTTGGAGGAAGGGAACGTCGGGGTTGAAGACGCCACAGTCACGCCGCCGAGTCAGTCACAGTCACCGCCGAGGTTGAAGACGAAGACGAAGACGAAGCCGAGTCACGAGGTGTAGAGGTCGTGACGTCGTGAGTCCGTGACGAACGAGTGCGTGATGGCAGCGACACCGACTCTGTGTCTCTCTACGATGAAGAAGCGATGAGGTACAAGAGGAAGAATAAGCTTTCTTCAATGGCGGTGACGGCACGACGGCAACGACACCGACTCTACCTCTCTGAGTCTCTCACTCTCTCAGCCTCTCACCTCACTCCACTTCCCAGCCTCTCTCACTCTCAGCCACTCAATTTAACAACACAACATGAGATTGGTGGGCTACTGGCCCGGCCTTGGCCTGCATTTGGCCAGTATTTTTGTGGGTCGGGTTGGCCTGGCCGTTTAATCAATGTGGGCTCAAAATCTTAGCCCAATCCACATTTTTTTTTGGACCAAGCGGGCTGGCCCGCCGGACCAGACCTACTTTACCATCCCTTAGAGGTCGTGGTAGTGGATTAGCTAATGCCGATTATTCATGGGTCCCATGCAATATACGTATAGTTTAGCTATTAGTCTTATGTTAATTTGTCCATTGAATGCTATTTTTAATTTGTTTATTTTCTAGTTCCTTTAAATACTAAGACTTTTACGTGTGATATATTTTTAAACAACATAATTTTTTCATTTGATCCCGCCAAGTATTAGGAATTTCTTTTTTACTCTCGTTTTTTCAACAAACAAAACAATATGGGGAAGAAATTTTCGAAGGGACAAAATTAAAAAAATAAGTGTATGAATAGAAAAATCATAATATTTTAATAGACTGAAATATGGTTTAATTTATTATTTTTTCTATCAAAGGGAATAGAATTTTAATAAATACATCAATATACAAATTAGTGAGGTTTTTCTTCTTCTTCTTCTACCCGTGAAAGCATATATTCGACCTAGCCCTTATGCTTTTGTTGGGCTAAATGAGCTATGTCATGAAGTCGGGCTATTTTTCTCACTAGTCCCAATATCATTATTGGCAGCTTATCCGTAAACACTTACCAATTGAATGCTGCCTTTTGCTTCATGCACTCCATTTTTTTCCTTCATCCACCCACAAACTTTTTAATATCCTCTAGCTACCCTTCCTTTATTGTAACTTCTTTATGGAGAGTTCGTTTATTTAAGTTTTTTTTCCAGCACTTGTATTTACCGATTGACTAATCTGTAAGTTAATGGGTTCGTTAGAACTTTTTTTAATCTTTTAAATTTGTTGTTCCAAAAACATCGTAGTGAATTAAGTAATCCGGAATCCATGTTATTTTTTGGATTACTCAAAAGAAAATAATGCTATGATGTTTCTAGACAATTTTTAGATTTGTTGTTTCGAAACTTTGTTAGCCAATAACATTATGGAAAACTGATTCTGAAAAACTAATTCGTTTTTTTCACTAAAATAATTACGACCAATTCCTAGTAACCCATCAAATTTTTACAATCTTTTACACAACAAAAACTAAAAACTTATAAACAACAAAAATCTCAAAATTTCCCTCCTTCAAATCTTAATTTATAATTTCATATTATATAAGATCCTTCAAAATTTATTAAATTTCCACTAAATTTTTAGCTTCTAAGTTTTAAAAGTTTTTTCATTTTCAAAATTCATCATAAACTCCAATTATTTCTTATTTTAAATTAATCTCATAAAAAAGATAATATTTTATAATTAAAAATAAAATAATATTTTGTTAAATCAAACCGCTGCAAAGGTATGTTTATAAGTTTGGAGCATTTAAGCTGTTCATAAAATAGTTTTCTTATAAAAAAACAGTTCATAAAATAATAAAGTCATTCAGTAAATAATAATAATAATGATGATCTATACTAATAAGTGCACACATTTCACTAGATTATTTTATCCTTTATCAGTTTTTAATTTTTTATAACTTCTGTTTTAATATTTATTCATTACTTTTATATTGTTAATTTTTTATAGTTAAATAGATAAAGAGGCACGGAATGCCTCTCTTTTAATAATAATAATAATAATAAAGTCATTTACCTTACGTATTATCTTTTGGATAATTATTTCATACGATTCGTATTCATGTTTTCATCCCAAATTGCCAATTCCCGGAACCTCTCACTTAGAGGACACAAATGAACCCCATAACTGTTATTCTATGCCCTTTTTTTTTCTTTCTCAATTTTTGGGATCGTTGTTGGTTGCATACTTGCATGATATTTCATTTTATCACGGACTCTTTTCTTGTACAGAAAGGTTTTCAGTGGGGCTGGGGGAAAAACCTTGTACAGAAAGAGTTATTTATTTTAACATTCTTTTACTTTATTTTTATTAGCATTTTACACCAAAAATATTAAAACAAGTAATATAATTAAAAAATGTCCGAGAATTTTACAAAATTCAAAACTAAAATGCCTAAACTAAATAAAGTGTGATGAAGTGTTATTTACGCATTATCTAACATACTTCTCTTAACACTCTTGTTATTAATTAAAATTATGAATAATATTCATTAAATAAAGAATAACACGTACACAAATTTATAATTTTCAACAAATTTTGTTCGACAACAAAAGTTTATTAATAAGAATGTATTAATTACTATTATCCCTAAAAATAAAATATAAGATTCTTTTAACTAATTGATATCTTTTTTTAAAAAGTTGATTAATACAATTAGTAACGTTAAATTTATTAGTAATTTATATTATTTTATCAAAATTATATTTAAAAATTATTGAGACTCATAATTCCTTTTTTTTCACTTACTTACTTTTTTATCTAATTAATTAATATGTGTTAATCTTTTTATCTAATTTTTATAAGAGAGATAATATATTTATGTTTTTAATACGAAACATTTATCATAAAATAATTAAGAAATTTGAGTAAAAAAATAAGTAATACAAAATTCAACTTGAAAAGTGTTTTATAAAAAATAACAAACAAAATAAATAAAAAATGCTATATTTACGGACGAACCCAGTAACATTTTTCGTATGAGAAAGTAAAGTAAAGAAGGCAATGAATGTGATAGGGGGTAAAGTGGTCTATCTAATTATTTATGGTGAAAATCATCAAAACCGTTCAGTTTATTGTGGTGAAGGGCATAGAAATAGAAAGAGCTAGAGTAAGAGTACCTTCCATTTCCATATACACACACTGACACTAAGCAATTGACAATTGGTTGTAGTGAGTGTGGGAGGAGAGTCACAACTACCAGTCCTTGCTTTGCATCGTGTGAGTTTGGGAGAGGAAGGAAGCTACTCGGAAAGTGATTCCTTCCTCAGCAAAAAAAAACCATTCCTTTATAACCATAAAGGGCCTTCTTTAATTTTCTTCACCACCACTCCATCACTGTCTCCACGCACCCACTACTACCTTTGTTTTTGAGTTTGAGGAATATAAGAAAAATGAGAATGGGTAAAGGAATTGTTTTTATTGTTGCTCTGGTGGTCATTTGCCTTGATGGGAAATGGGTGGAAGCGCAGGTGCATCATGTTGTCGGAGCAGACCGTGGTTGGGATCAAACCTCAGACCTTGTTTCTTGGTCTGCAGGCAGAGTCTTCAGGGTTGGAGACCAAATTTGTAAGTCTCTAATTCTTCTCTCTTTTTCTTCTATTTTCCCACTCTATCTACCCTTCTTCATTCATTCTTAGTTTGAGTACTTTATTGGTTGTGATGAAAATTATGATTTTTTTTATTCGTGGCTGAAAATTAAGAATGATAAATGTTTTTTTTTTTACCTTTTTTATTGCATGTTTTGGGCTTGTCGTTGATTATATTATTTATGTTCTTCTTGCAAAATAACGAATAAATAAGGAGAAAATAACAAGTCAGCTTTCATAGATTGGCTTTCCCCGTCTGTTCTATGCTTCCATTTAACCGGCGGAACCCAGGCACTGCGGTTGTTAGATTGCGTATCTTCTAGGTTTGCTTTCATATATGTACTATTTTTTCTTTTCACAATGGTGATATTTATTGAGATTAAAACTTATTGCTTCATACACATTACTCAAATTTCCCAATAGATCTTAGTGGTTTCATATGTGTACTATTAATCTGTGGAAGCATAGGCTTGGATCCTTTTTGGAATTGTTTTTTAGGATTTTTTTTCAGAGTTTTCTACTTCTTTTTTGTCAACAAATAAAACCTATTACTATCTTTTAAAGATAAATTAATTCAAGCACCCACTTAAATAAAGAAAATAAAATGACTTAAAAATGTATGGCATTATTATTTAAACAGTGGTATTTGTAGGTAGCATGTATTTTAATTTGACGCAATACTTTGTATATATTTATGTTAGGGTTATAACATGCAAGGATGAAATGAGGAATCAAGCAATGACCTCAAAGATAAAAATGTATTATAAAAAGAATTGTATAAATAATATAAATGTCTTTCTACAACTCTTTATAATTTATTTTTCTGCCTTTTTCTTTTCATTTTATTATTGTATATTTTTTCCTCTTATCTTTTTTATTTGTATCTTTATTTTATAAGAATTTGTATAGAAATTATGTAAATGAATATAACTCCCCTTATAAAAACAAGTTTTTTAGGTATCATTATCATGAGACATTTAATTTCTTGTCTTTATGCGGTGCTTCTGTATTTAAATATTAATAAACAATAACTGAAGGATTTTGTGGGCCTGTGCACGTGCCAAAACGAGCAGGGCTCACCTACTCTGTGGCTCAGGGATTAGTCGCTGAGCTGAAAAGCAGAGAGGAATATGAGGCATGTAATGTGAGCAACCCCATCAAGTTGTACACAGAGGGTTTGCATGCTATCCCTCTTGAGAGTGAAGGAATGAGGTATTTTGTGAGCAGCGAGCCAGAGAATTGCAAAAATGGTCTCAAGCTACACGTTGATGTTCTGCCCAAGGCTGATCAACGCATCACAGAGTCTTCTACCTCTACCCTAACAGATGAGGCTGTGGCGCCCACTACTCCTTCTGGTTCAGCACGTTATGCTCACAACACTCTGTTAATGCTCACGGTTATATTGTTTCTCATCATAGGCCTTGCTTACTGACACCTGTCCCAACCCTATATAGACTCTATTTCGGGATTTGGGACCCTGCTATGTGCCATTTTTTTAATGTAGGTATATGTCTAGTTTAAGATGGATTTTTTTCTGTCTTGTTTTATGAATTTAACTGTTATCCGGAGTCTTGAACAATTGCTATATGTTTTTAAGAGTAAGAATTTTAATTCCTGAAATTACAGTGACTACCTGTTGCGCTATCAGTAACTATTTTATTTTCCTACAGCATTTTGAAATGTCATCATGATTGATAAAATTGCTCAAGCTACAGTTTACAAAATTTATGAACGGCGGTGTCGTACCTAATAATTTACGAAAAATAACGATGAACGTACATAAGAATTGTTACTCTTGTACAATTTGCATCTACCATGTCATTAATTGGTACAGGCTGTTTATTCAATACACTGGTGTAATACATCACCTCCATATCACATATCCACTTGCATTTGTAAACAGATGAAAACTGATTTTCAACGAGTTTTAAAAGCAAAAGTCGTACACTTAATGGCCTCTAGCTTAATAGTATAAACGACGAAGATGGTGCCCAAAATGTGAAAAATATACATGGTATATGAACTTATTTTCTTTTTAATGCTGCATTTCCGACAGAACCAATCATTGGGGTCTACATTGTCACTTATCTCTCAGGATAACATAACTGGCTCCAGTTGTAGTCTTTTGTATCTTAGAGATTCGCTTAAGGATCTCAGCAAATGCTTGCTTATCCTGCATGTAGCAAAGAACCACAGATGCAGTTTAGCCATCAACCCAAATGGATCAAACGAAAATTGCAAGTAAATAAAATATACAAAAAAGTACAAGTTAGAGAAGACTATTACACCTTCACCAAAAGGGGAAAACTTTTAAAAATTTCAGGAAAAGAATACAAAATGGTCAGCGGCAAGCTGGGTGGTGGGAACAGTTCCCATGTTGGCACAAGGGAGAGGTGTTTTTACCTCCCTTTAATGCTGCCACCGATTCATTTTTGCTTTTGAGCAAAGAAGCAAACCATGTTGGGCTTTTACAAGCTAACAGTTAGTTGTGGTAATATTGTAGAAACTACCATTCAATTTGTGGTTTAACTTCAAACGCTGTTTATCTCAATATTCTGAGGCCTCAAGCTAAGAAAAGGTACCAGATAAGCATTCTTATCCTTACAAAAAACATAGTTCATGAATCCAACATCTATCCAAAAGAACAAGGCAGTAATTCACTATAAGATTATTGGTTAGATTGCATCATTTTAATCCAACATTGACAGTCACAAATTCATTTTAAGCGTATTAAAATGAGCTCCATAAAAATTCAATGTATATCAATTTCCTAAAACTGGCGCCAATTTAGGAATTAGATTGGGGCCTGGGGAGCATGGAGCAGTGAAAAGCAGACTTGGATCATAAAGATAATAAAACATATTGTGACCATGGCATACACTAATTGGTTATAAGAATAATTAAGCAAACATATTGAGTTTAATTGAGGATAAAGCAAAAGTAACACTTACCTCTGAACATCTTAGTCTTGCCTTAAATTTAGCTACAAGATCCTGAGTGGTCACCGGAGTCTTCTGCCTTAAAACAGCCCTAATTTCTTCCTCACTCACAGGTCCAGAAGCTGTTGTTGTTGTCGAAGACCCGCCCTTTGACGACAATGGAGGTGTACCTTTTGGAGTTGCACTACTTTTAGATGCAGACCCATTTACATCTTTGGCGGACAATTTTGGTTCCTGAGTTAATAAGATAACAAAGAATTTCAATGATATTTATAGGAAAACCTTTTGGATTAGCATCTAAAATCAAGTTCTTTTTGTAACAGAAAAAGTTCTTTGATAAAAGAGTCTTTTTAAAATCTCTCATCTTATAAACAAAACAGTAAAAGCCATATTGTGTTTGAATCCATCAAAGGAAAAGTTGCTTCCAAGTTAAATTAAGAGCATTTTTGTCCAAATCTTCTCAAAAAAAGTTTTCGAATTAAGCAGTATCGTGTTTTGCAATAAAATAGCTTTCTAAAATAAAGCTAAAAACCAAGGTAATTGCTCAATGCTAAATTTATCAAAGTTAACCAAGCAGCCAACATTTTTATGAAAAGGTAAAGTCAAGCAATAATTGTAATAATCAAGCAATCTCACAAAAATCAGTGACTTAAATTTTCTGCTTTCACCTTCTTTGGAGTTGCAGTATTAGATGGCTTTGCTTCTTCATTTAATTTTCTCTTCCCCTTTGAAGACTTTGAAGGTGTTCCACGAGCAGGTCCTGTTGCTGTTGGCTTTGAAGGGCTGTTGTCAATGGGTTCTTCCTTAAGGGCATCCTTTTGCTTCGTAGCAATAACAGGAGGAACCCCAACATCATCATCCACCTAGGCAAACAAAAATGACTCATAAATCCATGAAAAATGCTCAAGTCCTGTTCAAACCATATGCAAGGTTTTCCAGAATTCCAATGAAATCAAAACAAATTAACCACTTTTCCTATCTGAAGTCACAAATGCAAAAGGCTCACCACAAAAGGGATTGCTTTTTGCACTAAGCTATGTTTAACTTTATCATTTTATCAGGGGCACAAGGAACAATTAACAATTATAGTACATCTAAAAAAAGTTAAAGAAAATGGCGAAGTGGAAAAAGAAAAGGAAAAAAAACCCATACATCATCGTCGTCGTCATCATCATCCTCTGCATCAGATTCATTCAGACCACTAGCTTTTCCAAGCAGCTTCTTCAGCTCTTTCCCAGATTTACTCAGACCTTCCCCCTCTTCATTATCTTCATCCTCCTCCTCCTCCTCATCCTGCAATTGCAATTATAGGAATGATTTATGAGAGAATGCTGTCCACTCCAATTTATACCATATGCAGAACATAATATAATACATTGGCTGTAACCAAAATGACAATATAAGAACATGACTGAAAAGATATAGCATATAGCATACTCCCATGTAAAAAGGAAACCAAGGTAGTCATGCAAATGAGCAATGAGCAAAGTAAATCCCTTAATAAAATGTAGCTTAATCAAGTACTGAAGTTCTAATGCTGGAATAAATAAACAGGCCTCTCTGTTAAGGTTATTGCAGAAAGAAAATTCTCTCTAAATTTATCTCTTATGCTTTCCAACCAAGAGAACGACTTTCTGATTTTGTGCTTATTTTCTTCTCATAACAAAGATCAATTAAATCCAGTGAGGATATAGCATATGGAGAGCTACAAGGAAAAGAGAAGGGGGGGGGGGGGGGGGGGGCGCCCACAAAATGCGGTAGTATTGTATCACAATAATTTCACATCCATAAATAAATCCATACCAAATATATAACTTCAATTATAGAAGCTAAGACATGGAAGTGGCAATATAATGACTAACCAGAGCACCATTAGATATCCAACTTCTAGGTCACAACCCTCAAATATTTGTGGAGTTGAAACTAACCTGCTTGATTTCAGGAGGAGCAGGAACTTCAGGAGCCAAATCCTCCCTTTCCTCGGGATCATTGCCAACAGCTTCATCATCATCAGTGAAAATCTCTTCATGCTCCCAATCATCACCTGTAACAGATGTATGATTCAGAACATTATACAATTCATGGCTTCAGCCTTCATGTTTATGGTTTACCATGCATGATTGACTGATTTTCTAAGAAATATTACATGGGAAAAGATGCACAGCTGCTGCAACATGCAAATTGATGCTTTCTTGACATGAGATAGCTAGGTCTAATGTGTCTATCAGTCTATTATTTACTGGTATGCAGACTGTCAAGTCAGACAACTTTCAAACAAGATGTTCTCATGAGTTAATTTTCACAATCTTTTAATTTCTTTGTCAGCTTTTTTAATAGTATTAATAAAAAAGTCATAATACTAGAAAATAAATAAACTTTATTAGACACATTGAAGATGCACCTGCCCTATAATATATTTTTACAATTCAAAACTTCTGATAAATCACACACGCACATCAAACTTATGGCCACCAGTATTGACAAGTTATATGAATTCTATAATCCTAGCTAGTGGCTACATCCAAGTTCAAAATAAATACTTAAAAACCTGAATTATATGAAGCCTATATTTTGATTCATGGAAACATTTAGTTTAATTATTTATTTATTTTAATTTACTCTCTAAGCAATAACGTAATAGCCTCCGGTGAGTAAGCAGATACACAAGTCACAACAATGAAGTAATAAATTAGATACTGGAAAAGATGGACATTGCAAGAACTCCTATAGAACTGAATCATATTTAGAACTTAGAAGAGACATAATTTTTTCCTCTCATCTCCAACATTATATGATGCATATCCCACCTCAGCAGTTGCACAAGTGTTATGTCTATTCTGATTGATTATGTCATGCATTTGCATAGTAGATAGGTCAACACCTCATAAACTAATCAGAAATAAAATGACAACCTTTGCCACCATTTTCATCAGAAACATAACTAACAAAGAAGGCAAGATACTCACCCTTCTCAACATCGTCGTCATCTAGATCATGGTCCCCTCCCCTTGGACCTTCTTCATCATCATCACCAGCTCTTTTATTAAGTCCAAGTCTACTCTTCCTTTCGGATTCCTCCTCTTCATCCTCCTCTGCCTTATCAGAGACATGACCTTCATCATCCTCACCAGTTTTTTTTCTGGCTTCTCCCTCCACCCGTGTTGCTTTCCTTGTCATCAAATTTCCCATGTTCACCAAATGCAGCTGGGCCATTATTTGCTGCTTTCATCATCCATCTTTGATATCCATCTGCAGTTTTCTTTCTATTCTTCATCTTCTCTTCTGCTTCCTCCAATGTCAATTGCTTATATTGAGCAACCTTGTTAAAGTTGTACCTAAAAAACAAACATGCCATACAACACATCTGCCTACTGTCTTTCAACCGGTAATAAAAATAGGACATTACATGATAAAAGAAAAACAAGCAAATTTCAAAGGAGCACTCTTCTCACAGTCAAACACGATCCTTAACACAACAAGCATACCAAGAACCAGCAGGAATGGCAACAAACTCCTTCCTTTCCTTCATTAGCAGGTAATATGTAGCCGATTGTGAACCTTCTAGATGACCCTGGAACTGGGACTGACCTGTTTCATCCTCCAAGAGCCAAGGCTTGTTCTTGTACTTCTCCTATGTAATGCAACAAGAAATTATGCATTAAGAAAAACATGATCTATTACAATTACCAAAAAACATGATCCGTGTCCCTAATAACCATCTACTAGGCAATTCAAGCTCTGGACTTCGACTTTACCGTGACATGATGCATCATGTATTCATTAGCATAATGTAATATACCTTTTTTTTTTTAATCGGCAAATATTAATTGTTAGTTTGTTAGTTTTTGTTAGCAGGAGGGATTGAACCTGCGACCTTTCCCTCCTTCTTAACCACCCAACCAACCAACCTTATATCTCCTAATGTAATATAATTGATATGCTGTTTTATTAATAATAAAGTAATATATCAAGTACAAGTTTCCAATTTTTCAGTGAGCATTTCATTTGAGAAATACCGTTCTAACTGAATACGATGAGGGAAACTATAACCACAAAGGAATAGATTTCAATACCCGCAAAGTATCAGTAATTTGGCGTCCGTGTAGTCCATCCTTCTGCAGAGACCACTTGTTCTCAGCACTTTTCTTCTTCGAAAAATCAGGCAAACCGTTTATGAACCTTCCAATGAAGTAATTCTTATCAACGGGGGAACTTGCACGAACATTATATTCCTATGAAGAAACCGAATATATCATGTTCAATTAGCTTGGCAGCGCCGAATAGAGTAAAATTAGAATAATACGCAAAAGTGAGAAGGGGAGAAAGAGAAACCGAACTCGAATCAAGCGAGTGAGGGTGGCGCCACAATCGACGCATTTGGCGCGTTTGTCCGCCATGGTTTTGCCGCAGCCCAAGCACAGAGTCATGTGCTTGCAGTTGCTTCCGTAGAGATCCGTCGTTGATCCGCATCCGCTACAACTCGACTTCAATTGCAGGTCGGTCGACATTTTCTCTGCGTCTCAACGTTCACCGATTCCGAGATACACACAAATTCTATCTAGGGTTCCATATTTCAGATTTCTGTTAAAAAAATTTGTGCTCACTGCTCAGCATCTGATGGCAAAATTCCAACGCAACCATGAAACGAATCTTCAGTTTCGTTTCTTTTTTCTTTTTTCCACTTTCAGCTGTTACTCGTTTTTTTTTTTTTTCCTTCTAGACGGGTATCTTCTACTGAACCAATTCTGTTCAAGCCGCTGTACCCAATTTAACTGTATTTAAGTTTTTTTTTTGTTTACTTAACTGTATTTAAGTTGGAATCAATTTATGGTCAGATTATTTTATATGAGTTAAAATTTACTTGAAATAACTTAATATTTTATAAATATCTGTTTTATAATTTTTTACGTTGCAATTCACATGTGTTTAATTTAGTTTATTTTGAAAAATAATAGTTTAATTTTATCAATTTTTAAGAGATTCTTAAAAAATTAAACAATTAGTTCTAAACGTTTGTTTTTAAATGTTGAGGAGACGTGTATTCTTTTATTGATACATTTCTAAACGCGTTTAAAACATGAGGTTAATTATGTTGTTAGTATATGAAATGTGGTAAATAAGTTTTTTTCCTTCCTTCAAACTGAAAATAAATTATTTTAGTATTTCAAATTTGAAAAATATGATTTTAGTCTTTAACCTTTCTAGGCAACGATGTTAACAAAAATGATGGTGATGTAATGCTATCAATATTTGACATATATTCATTTTTAAGTGTTACGTCATCACTCTTTAATTAGTATCTGTCACTCTAAGGAGAAAAAACATTATTTTTTCAATTGAGAGATTGATGTATTTTTTGGGTCAAAGGGATAAAATCTTTTTACAAAGAAAATGTATTATTGAATATTTTATAAAGAAAACATATTTCAGTGTAAAGCACAAACATGTTTTCAGTGTATATTTTTTTATACTCCTTTTACTTGAAGAAAACATATTTCTTCCTATAAATAAGAATATTTTGGAAATAATTTATTTAAAAGCACGTGGGGTTATAAATAGCAAAAGTGAAAGTGAGAATAACAACTCCCATATAAAATCTCTGTGTGCCAGGGTAGCTATATTTACTCTTTTTTGTTTTTTGTATTTTTCTCCTAATAGTTTCAGCAATTTTTCTGTTTTTTTTATACAGAAATTTTAGCACAAAATTGTTGCTTGCAACTATCATTACAAAATAGCAAAAGTGGAGGTAAAAACAGCAACTCTTATGAGAAAATAACTACAAAAGTAACAAAACCATTACAGATAAGAATCACAATTGCCTTTAAAATAAAAAAGCATCACAACTAAAGGGATTTCATATAGAGACACTCTTTATACATCAACGCGTGAGAATCATTATCCTGAAGAAATAAGAAAGCCCAATAAACAAACCTAATACACTTGAGGTATTATCTGTTTAACCCTTACACGCTTTCATCTCCTATAAATATTTATTTAAACGTCGAAATCCTTGTAAATACACTCACCTAGAATTTGGCTTATGTAGACTTTCGAATATTCCACCCCAGATATTTGATCTCGTGAACTAGTAGTATTGAACAATAATAAAAAAACCTAGTTATCCACAAAATATAATAAGAAATGCTAAAATTGCTATTCACGTGGGTATTAGTTTAGGGCAGGGGTGTTTACATGCGAATTTGGATTAATTTTGATCAAATTTAAGACTTAACTTAATTAAAGTCGGCAGGTTACTTATTTTAATTTTTTCTTAAAACTACTCTTTTATATCATGATTATTTCAAATATTCAATACAATTAACATAATATTATCAAATGTATGAAAGTAGTAAAATTGATTCATTTAATACTATCGATATAATATTCTAAAATATACTTATAATATAAATTAAAACAAAATAATCTTGAACAAAATTTACTATAATAGTCTGAATCACAACTATTTCTTACAAACTAATTTCTTGTAATAAGCTTTACTATAACCAAATTCGTTGCAACCAAATTTGTTGAAACAAATGAACAAAATATGACTCATTAATATTATAAGTATGGTAAACAAATATGAAAATAAAAGGTGAAACAAATAACAATATACCTGAAAGTAATACATTCAGAAGTTTCAGCACTTGCAGTTTCAACACTTGAAGATCCAATATTAGCAGTATTTAACGTCAAACCAAATAACTATAAAAAATTAAACACAACTTCGTTAGCATAAAAATTAATTGATATTTTATACAAATATAAAAAATGAAATAAGAAATTACACATCTGATTTATCTTTTTCGCTTCATTTATTTCAACTTGCAAGTCATCAACATTTTGCTTAGTAGATCTAAGCCAATTTTGGATACAAACGAAAACTTCAATAGTAGTAGGACTCAATGAACTATGAAATGAATTCAGAATTCTACCCCCTATACTAAATGCAGACTCAAATGATAAATAGATACAGGAATGACCAATATATCTTTAGCCATACAAGAAAGAATATAATCTTTGGGTGCATTTAATTTCCACCAATTCAAAATGTCAAACTCAAGGTGGTCATCTTTAACATCATCCTCCAAATACCTATCTAACTCATTTTTTTGCACCTCACCCTTTTTTCTCTTGATTTTCATTCTAAATTCATCATCCTAATCATTATCCTTATCACATTTATAATCATTATGTTGTGATGCTATGTTTGAAGCCAATGTACTAGAATTAGCTGAATTGCTACTAAAATGAGAAATGAGATGTTCTAGTATATATTGTTGAATCAATTTGGGAATGAAGTCTTTCAATTTTTTTCATCATGTTCATGTTCTTCTCAACACCATACATATGATCAAAACAAAATTGAATGTACTCACATTTATAACAATGATTAAGGAAAATAGCAGCAAGCAAAAGGTAGTTAATTCCACCACAATGCAGAGAAGGAGCTGATGAGATGAGATGAGAGAGAACAGAGAAGGAGTTGGTGCAAAAGCGCAGAGAAGGAGATGAGATGAGAGAGAAACAAAAGCGCAGAGAAGGATGAGAGAGGACAAAGAAGCACAAAAGGAAAAAAAAAAACCTAAACTCATGTTTATAATACCATACCTTCACAGTAAAGATAAGATGAGATGATTATGGACTGACATTTATTCGATCCACACATTTATAATACCATACTTTTTTTATTGTCAAATTATTTTTTTAATTTTTAATATATATATAATAAAATTTATATTATTATTATGGGTTCACGGATTTATAAATTTAAACCCGTGACCCAACCCGTACATGAATAATTTTGATTGGTTAGATTCGATTTTAACTAAAATACATAAATGATCCAACTAAAATTATTCAGATCAATTTGAATCAGTTCAAGTTCATAGATAACCCATACCCATAAACACTCCTAAGGACAAACATAGTTTTAGGACATGAGATTTTGGTGAGCTCTTATAAGGTGCACGGATGCTTCGAGTGGGAGGTAGTTGTGGCTATCCTATCTAAACCCTTGATTCCTTCTCAACAACCACCCCATAATTTGTAATTATGATTGAACAAAATAAATACTTTAAAACCAAATAAAAAAAGAAAATCTCTTAAAAAATTATTCAACTCAATCTAATTTAATTACTAAATATTTCTTCATAAATATTTTTTCTACATAAACGAAAATAGAAGATAAATTCTTCTGATAAATAGATTATTTCTCACACGTGAATGTGCAGTGTGAATGATTTAATTAGTTTTTAAAAATATAAATATATACAAATTTTTAATTAGTTTTTAAAAAAAAAAATACTGTAATGTTTATTTTAAGACGGAAGTAGGTATTCCCGTAATTTAAAAACAGTCTTGTAACTTGCTGATACGCACCACTCTCTCTTTCTTGTTCTCGGTTCAGTGCAGTAAAACATCATCACCACTACTACGGTACCATGGCTGTGCTGCAGTCTTTCGTTTCGGTCCACCCAGATTCTCACTTCCCCATACAGAACCTCCCTTACGGAGTCTTCAAGCCCCAATCCGCTTCGCCTCCTCGTCCCGGCGTCACCATTGGCGACTTCGTCCTCGACCTCTCCGAAATCTCTTCTGCTGGTCTCTTCGACGGCCCTCTCCTCAAAAACTCCGATGCTTTTCTCCAGGTAACTTCCTCAACTTGACAACTTCAATCTGCGTTTCACTTGTTCTACCAACTAAGGCTATGTTTGGATACAACTACAAGTTGGAAAAAGTACATTTGCCAATTATATTGAATAAGGATGAAATTATTGCTCTGGGAGTGAGAGTACTTTTGAGCTCTCAACTCAAATCCAAACATGCATTAACCAATCTGGGTAACATCAAAGTTTTTTTTTTCTTTTTCTCGAAAAAGGAAGAACGAAGAGGGTACCTTAATTTTAGCCTAAGATGTCGTAATTTATGGACTTGTCATAATCTTTTCGTTTCCTGAAAAACTTGAAGGAAGAGAAGAATGTAAAGTACCTTAATATTAGGATGAACACTTTTACTCTCTCTCTCTTGCAGTCTTGCATCTTTTTGTATAACATGCAACATTGTATTTTTGTTTTTAATTAATATAAGGTTTTACGATATTGGGTCGTGGTGGGTATGGGAAATGGGGAAACTCTGGTGGTCTAACTGTATTATCTCTGTACTTTGACAGCCTAATCTAAATAAGTTTGTATCACTTGGAAGGCCAGCCTGGAAGGAAGCTCGTGCCACTCTTCAAAAGCTTTTATCTGGTACATCTAACCTTACTTACTTTGTTTCCTTGATTCACCTCTTGTTTTTTTGTTTTAAAAACTGTTTTTTTTTTATTTAAATGATTCTACAACACTCAATTAATTTTTCATCCAAATTCTATTAAGTTTTGAAAATTGTTTCCAAAACAAGTGTTTAAAAACTAAAACAAACAGAAGTGAGAGATGTTTTCTCATTATCTGGACAAACAAATTTTAGAAAATAGAAAACTATTTTTGAAAACAGTAAACAAACAAGGCCTATTTGTTCACTTTTTTACACTCCACTGCTTATGAGGGTGTACGTGCATGTTAAAGTTTGTGTGAGCTGCAATGGCTAGTTTTTATGTCAGTTGGGTTGTTTTTCAATGCAGCAACTGAGCCAACCTTGAGGGACAATGCGGTTTTGAGGCAGAAAGCACTTGTGCCTGTGGTATTCTACATTGACATTACTGATTTATTATTTTAAAATGGTTGTGTTGTGTTTGTCACTTCTCTAATGATTTTGGTGTTTGGATTTTCAGAGTAGTGTGGAGTTGCTTATCCCTGTTGCTATTGGGGATTACACTGATTTCTTTACGTCTCTGCATCACACTAAAAACTGTGGGCTCATATTTCGGGGGGCCGCAGACTCCTGTTCTAGATAACTGGTGTGTTGATTTAAAAGGCTTTACAAATAAACTTGAGCAATTTTTTTTCTGTAACTAAAAGGTTAAACTTGTATTGCAGGTATCGCCTGCCTGTTGCCTACCATGGACGGGCATCTTCTGTTGTTATTTCCGGAACAGATATTGTTCGGCCAAGGTGATTAGTTTTGATGCTAACTGTAAACTTTTCTGGTTGAGTTTGTGTGCTTGCTTAAGCAGCTTTTGAAGCTTCTGTTTTTTTATGTCTTATGGTTATGAACATATAAAGATATGTTGCATCAAAGGTTGGCTGCTTAACATAGGATGCTTTGCAAATTGTAATGCATGCCTATGGCTCTAGCATATGCAGTCAACTGTGGAAGGGTTATGGTTTCTAGTGTCAATCTTCATGTGTTGTATATTTCATGAAAATAGAAACATTCTTATCACAGCACCTGGCTCTGGCTCCTTTTATAGACATTATGCATTTAATTGCTCTTCATTCTATCTCACTATGACATGCCACTTTTTGTGCTTTCCAGAGGTCAAGCTCATCCAGTTGGCAGCTTTACCCCCTACTTTGGCCCTTCATTAAAGCTAGACTTTGAGTTGGAAGTGGTTAGCTTGTTGTTTACGCATATCTTCTCTGGCCATTTTACTCACTAAAATGCATATGTAAGTTTTTATTTAAAAATATAAAACTTGAGGTTAAACATTGTTTCATTTTCTTCTTTGTATATAGTTATCATGGTACTGCATTATTTTTCATTTGTTTCATTTTAGATCAAATTATTAAAATCATAGTTTATTTGCAGGCTACTGTCGTTGGACCTGGAAATGAATTGGGAAAACCTGTGGATATTAACAATGCTGAAGATCACATCTTTGGACTTGTTCTGACTGGAGTGGTAGTTTCCAATTCAATCTCTCTCTCGCTCTCTCTCTCTCTCTTGTTATGGTATGGTGCTCAACAAGTGATTCTTTATTTGAATTGTATTTGGCAGCTCGAGATATTCAGGCATGGGAATATATTCCTCTTGGTCCATTTCTTGGCAAGAGTTTTGGTAAGATGTTTCAAATAATTACTTAATATCTTTGAAGTCCTATGGAAAAAAGCTGGGCATTTGGACTTGTGCAGTATATCCAACGTGGATGATTGCATGTACCATTTGCTCTAGATATAAACTATCATCTTATAGCTTATAGTTGTGATTT
This sequence comes from Glycine latifolia, assembly GCA_013407115.1. Classification (NCBI taxonomy): domain Eukaryota; kingdom Viridiplantae; phylum Streptophyta; class Magnoliopsida; order Fabales; family Fabaceae; genus Glycine; species Glycine latifolia. The sequence continues at coordinate 795,373 of CM023949.1, forward strand.
ACTTATTTTAGAGTTAACCTTCCTTTAGGGTGCTAACTAAAATTATACAGGCACAACAATATCACCTTGGATTGTGACCTTGGAAGCATTAGAACCTTTTGCTAGCGAAACCCCAAAACAGGTAACTGGTTTCTTTCTTTCAAGATTGGCATTGTAGGAGCTTTATAATTTGGTTGTTCATGTTTGCAGTTCAAATTAACCATGGCATGTTATTTAATCTATCCATAAAATGCAGGATCCTTCTCCACTTCCATACTTGACTGAGAAAGAACCCAAAATCTATGATATTTCCCTAGAGGTATTTTAGAGCACCTTTATATGCATGTACTTAGTATTACTTCCTCTTGTATCTCAGATCAATGGTATTTCTTGATGGTTCTTCTGTACTACTGTATTTGAAGTAGGTTTTTTTTTTTTTTTTTTTGGTTTTTATGGTTAGAACTTTGGGAGAACCACACCACAAAAGCTAGCAAAAAAGCTCGCAGTTTTAGTTGGAGTGCCCAAAACCTTATAAACCCCATACTTTAAGTGTGGGACTCAAGTCCCATACCTTGCAATGGGATTCTAACAAAATATAGTTAAGTTTTTGGATTATTATGTTAATCATAAAATTGCTTTTTGCTGCAAGGCTCACATAAAACCTGCTGGGCATGAAGATTCAGGTATGGTGTCACGGACTAATCTAAAGCACTTGTAAGGAATTTCTCTTCAACTAATATTGATAGCTCAGTTTATTTAATTAGTTCTCTCTCTCTCAGTTTATTTAATATTAGCTTGGAAGGCAATTGTGATGGCATTGTTGATTTAAAAGAACGGAATGGCATGGAAGTTGCTAGTATTATTTTGTGCCTAGTTTGACTTGTGCTTGGTTATATATTCTCCTTGGTACACTGAACAAGTGGGATCTCTTACATCTTTCCATTCTATCTGATAATTGCTTGCCCTTGCCTATGAGAAAAAGTTATACTTTGAAACAGTTATACATAATACAAAAAATCCCACGTATTCTACCTCTTTGTAGATATTGGACATTGACCCAACAACTTGCTCACCATACAATCAACGGTTGCAACCTTAGGCCAGGCGATCTCCTTGGAACTGGGACAGTTAGTGGTCCTGTAAGATTCCATATTTTACGCAGTCTAACTTTTTGATTCCTGTTTGTTCGTTCTCTTTGAGGGAATTCTCCCTTTTCAACTGGTCAACTAATTTCAGTTAAAATATGTGCTTTTCACTGTAGGAGCCAGAGTCCCATGCATGCTTGCTAGAATTAACATGGAATGGACAAAACACAGTGTCAGTGAATGGGTTAAATCGGAAATTTCTTGAAGATGGAGATGAAGTCATCTTAACTGGATATTGCAAGGTAACAATCAATTAAGATCTTCAATGCCTCTTTTGCGAAAGTGCTGTTATTTTTTCAACTTTTCATGAGAAAATTTCTTAGTTTTCAATTCCCATTATCTAGTTTTTAACTGTTCAGATTAAATGAATTTCAAACCTAGGACTATGTTAGTTTTGTTAGTTGTTAATATTAGCTAGTCAGAAAGTGAGTGTTAGTTGTTGATATCTGTTAGTTTATTGGGCTGAGATGGAGAGGAATTAAGGCGGATTGCCTGTATATTTGAGGGAATGTTGAGAGACAACTTGTCATTTGTGACTGGATTAGGGCCTATGGACATTGGGAGGGGCAGACCCTAAGTTCTGCAGTGCTGTAGTTGGGGAAGAATTCCCCTATATTAATACGATACCAGGTTTCTATCAGACTATAGCATATGGGACCAATAACGAAGACTTACACAACAAAATTACTGCTTATTTACTTTCTCAAATATCTGATTAGTTGTGCTGCTAGACCTGAATTGCTGCAGCAGTCCTGTGAATTTAATTGCTTGTTGACATATTTCCTAGGGGAGAATATAATTTCCCCAATTTATTCATTTTCCATATTGGTATATATTCTTCTTACTTATGGCAACTATAAGCATTTCATTACTCTAATATTAATCAGCTTGATTTTTAAGAATGTTATTTTGAAATGAAGTTCTTGAACAGTTGTATTTTTAACAGTTTTATAATTGAAGAGTCAGTGGGCGAGTATTGCAAAATTGATTTTGGTTAAGATTGAGCTTGGAATGAAATGATATTCTTGGAAACTTTTATAAAACTATTACCTCTAAATTAGACTGCTGAGATTGTTTTAAAATGATGCGCCATACTTGTTTTGTTTATAACTGTGGGATGGTAGTCACTTTTTTTTCTCTTGATCATCACATTGAAACTTTTATATTCATGAAACAATTCTTGATCTTTCTTATTTATCAGTTGTAAAACTTGAAATATTATGATAAGATCTAAATTTCTTGCTTTGCAGGGAAATGGTTATTCTGTTGGGTTTGGTACCTGCTCAGGCAAGATTGTACCCGCAGCTCCCTGAGCTTGTATCATTCCATAGTCTTTTTCAGTTGTGGTGGGGAGGAGTTGTACAATCAAGAACCTGCTTGTTTAATAATGCACGTGGTATAGTCGTATATACAAGGCTATCTTCGTGCCAAACCAGTTGTACGCTGTAGGAGTGACAGAGGACTTATCATCTGCATTTGCTATTTGCGCCATGTAATGCCAAACCGAACCGACCGCCCAATGCTAATGTCCAATGGAGACACAATTTTACTGAATATACGCCGCGTGTCATGTTTAAGCAAAGATCTCAGAATTATGAAAAAAGTCTTTACGTGATTTGGGTGTTCTTTGAATGGAATTGAAGTCTACTTCAATAACTCGAATAATAAAAATTCACGTTAAACGTTTCAGTTAACACAAAAATGAATTACATTATTTGTCCTATTCAAATATTTTTTAACAGGATAATTACTAAAAAGAAATAAACCCCCGCTAAGTTATCAGTATCCCAAAATCTCATGTTGGTATTCATAGACGAGAAGTTATGACAGGATTTGAATTTAAACCTGAAAGAAAGAGTAGTTGGAGCAAAGGAAGGTTGGAGAAAAGCAAGTGGGGTTCCGCGTCAACCAAAAAAAGGTTATCATCTATCTCATTTCCACAACACGTCCGCGCCAACATCACTCAACTGTCACTGTGTCTGTGTGCAATGTGTGACTATCAAACCTACCTTTTCCCATGAAACCCTCTTCCAAACAAGCCTTCTCATCTTCCAATTCAACTTCCACCTACCGCAATGACCACAATCCACAACAACAACCAACCAATTCCCCATTCAGCGCCGCCGTTTCCATCCAATCCGCCTACCGCGCCCAACGCATCTGCGCCCTCTACCGGAAAATCGCAGCCGTCGACGCCGAAGCCGATCGGCTGCAGCGCCTGATCCAGCGGCAGGACACGGTGGACGCCGTGCGCGCCAACCACCTCGAGAAGCTGCGAATGAATGAGGCGCTCATGGCACTGCTGCTGAGGCTGGACTCCGTACCCGGAATTGATCCAACGCTCAGGGACGCTCGGAGGAAAGTCACCAGTCGGATCGTGGGCCTCCAGGAAATACTGGACTCTGTGTCGGAAGCCCAAATCGATGAGTCCACTTGGTGGCCCATGAAGAATTGGGACGAAGTCTTGGCCGACATGGATGAAAGTATTTGTCGGGAGAGCGGTGGCGATGAAATGGAACGGTTTTGCGCTCAGAATCTCGGCTTTCGCTGCCTACAAAGGTTTCTTCGTGAACCCTGATTCACCACCCCCCTTTTATGTATGTATGATTCTACGTACAGATACACGCCTTTCTTACGTGTTTTTTCTAATTGTACAATATAATCTCTATAGTTGCTTACCTTCAAAACTTTATTGACCATAGTAAATAAAAGGCAGTGAAATAAACATGGTCTAAAGGAATTTAGATAATGTCGAGAGACAATAAAGTTGGTTCGTATATTTGATAAGAATACGTCTAGTATTATCTTATAAGAATGTGAGTTTGAATTTCACATTTGATCTAAGAATGTGTTAATGTGTTAAGTTGATGGATATTTTGTAAGTACTTATGTATGAGTGGTAAGTTTATAAATATGATATGATTTATAATGTAATAGAAAGAGACAAATAGATAAATATAAGTGTGATATTTAAAAGAAAAGGTAATTTATTTATCATTACTCATTCTTGTAAGATGTTATTTAATCTCTATTTTTTTAACTCTATAAGGCTTGGATTGGTTGTGTTCACGGTTTAGGCCAGAAATATTAAGCCTTTGTTCAGTTATGAGAAAAGAAAGAGAAAAAAGTAAATAGATGAAAATTTAACAAAGAAATAAGTAAGAAATACAGTAAAAATATATTTGGTTAAAGAAAAATATTTAAATTACAGTAAAAAGAAAAATAGATTATAAATACTAAATAGCATTAACATGTTTGATAGGTAAAACAAAATAGATATAGAGACCTGTTCCAATTAAAATCATATGTTTGCACTAGTGTAAATATAACAAGAAATGTGTGTGAAGATAATACATAATGATTAAAGTTTACGTATTATCTTTATATAGATATCTTTATACTACATATATTTGTACACATAATAATCTACCATGACCACAACTACCCAAACATATTCACATGTTTGATAGAACAGAGAGAAACACGGTAAATGAAAAACTTGATGAATTTTCAATGATCATTAGTGGTGTCTGGTGAGATTTGCAAACTAAAGACTCTGCGGAAGACGGCACCCTCTTGAGAATGAAAGAGAATTTGGAATTAAAATATATGACTCTTACGTGTCAATTACAAATTTGGAACAAATGAAAAAGAAAGGAATGAAACCAAATATAAGTTTAAATTATTCTCACATACATGGGTGGTGGGTTACGTAATTATGCGAGAATCTAGAACCACTGTCGATAATGAGAGGGAGTTTTTCATTTTATAATTTATACGGTCAAACTTGAAAAATGAAGTGGAGGGTATTTTTGGCATGAATTATTTTGTCGGGACCAAATAGTCCAATCTTGAAATTGATAGATACACAACAAGAAGTCAATAAATAATGTTTATTTATTTGCTCCTTTCTATAATAATAATAATTGCACTGAATAAACAAGACTCGAAACACCGTAAACATCCTTCACAAACTGGGTCAAAGCGGTCAACTCTCTGGTTACCTTCTCATAAACGCGACACCGCGCTAGCGCGGGCAGAAACAACCCCGTCGCTGTGTAGAGCACAAACAGCAACGTTAGCATCCACGACAGCACCCTGGGCACCTGCCACTGTTTTTTCCCTCTGAGACTCTTCTTGATTCTAACCTCGATGGCCACACACACCCCGTGAATGAGAAAGAAACACGTGGTCCCACGAGGGCTCCCATACCTCCCACGTGCGCTTTTCCCGCTTGATGTAGAAAAACACGAGCTCATGCATCATCCCGGACACGGCAAAGGAAGCGAGAATTGCAGGGAGTAGGGCCCACTTTCTCCCCAGGACGCGTGCATTCGTCACTGGATCGTATACGGTAGGGTGAAGAACACTGTTGACCATGATGTTCCACCTTTCCTCCGAGGTGAGCGGAGATGAGCCTTAGAGGGAGGAGAAGTAGGATCCCTATGGCTGGGAATAGGGCTATGAGTCTTGATGTGCCTTCTGGGATTAGCTTCCCAATTCTGTGGCAGTAACACATTGTTGCTGAAGCTATGCTCCATACCATGATGAAATTCTTTATCTCCCCCTCCATCTCCATTCTTCCTCCACCACAATTTTACCTTATCAGTACTGTTAGTGTACCCTTGTGGCTTGGAAGTTGGAATAAGTGTGCAAATTGCAATGCCAGCATATAGTTATTTTATTCGCAAAATCAAGGACAAAAACCCCATCATCTTTCTTATTTATTTTCCCATATGCGCCACCTATGATTTTAGATTTGTTAACTGCAGGATCTTTATTTCTTTATTTGTTAATTTATGATTTTTTTTACATTTATTGAACAGTATTGCTGTATTTTTTTTTTCGCTTCCTTAGTGTGAAGTCCTAATAACTCTTTCGCTTTTTTTTTTCTTTCTTTTTTCTTTCTTAACTTGCTGTGGTGGTTTTGAATTTGACACTTTACTTTAGTGGTTGAAGTGAACAGGGTAACGATGACTTAGACGTACTTCTAAAGATCAAGGAGGTGGAGCATATGCAAAAGTAAGCATGTGTTTGCTTGTAATTTGTAAATCTGGCACTACGTTGGCTCAGTTGAGTTAGCTCCAACAAAATAAAATAATAAGAATGAAAAGTGAAATAAGAGGGAAAATTTGATCTCGTGCATCACGTGGAAGACGAATATTCTTGTAACATTTTCTTCATCATCTCTGTCTTTTTAACTCTATGGAAAAAGTTGCATCTTCATTTTGTTGCACTAGATGGTTTTGGTCCAAACAGTTTCGAAAGTGCCAAATGAAAGTCCATTTTCACTGAATACACCCCATTTTCTATGTGTTGCCCTAAGAATTTGGTCCTAGTCAGGGAAAGATCGAAGTGGAATGGCAAGGATTTTTTCGACTTCCTGATTTGGAAACATAGTTCTAATCATCTCTTCCTTCCAAGATATGGTTTGTGGATCTATAAACTCAAACACCATCAAGTTTCCATCATCACTTATTTTGCTTTTAGAACTCTAGTCATAAGAGTTGCACTTAACAACCTCCACCATTACTTTGCTAACAGAGCCTTGATGAAAGCAATCACCATTCTAAACCCAATGCCTCCTTCTTTTTTTTACTTAGCCATTTTTTCCCAACTGAACCAATGGATCTTTCTTTCCTCCACATTCCCACTCCAAAAGAATTTTGCTGTAAGGGACTCAATTTGGTTGTAGAGGATTTTGATCCCCTCCAATCAATAATTTCTTTTAATTTCACTTATTTGCTCACTTGAGAGTTCAACATTTTGCTCGACTTTCGTATTTTTAATTGCAATATCAAGAAACTTAAGAACGTGTTTGACTTTGATCAATTGTCTGTCAGGGCTGTTGAGTACATCAACTGATTAACGTGTTTGACAAAAAACAAACGTAGTACTAAAACGTTTGAGCCCGAGAGCGAATTAGTACGGGTTTTACCACTTGTTTTTTTCCTTTTGTACTTGGCCGTTTGGGTTGAAATGTTGAATGTTCAAAAACTTTGAACTAGATATGAACAATGAACCCAAAAGGAGACAGATACACTACTAATGGAAGTAAGTCAAAAAAATAATTGGACAAAAGAAAAGGAGCCGAAAATATTGCTTGCCTTGTACTTTTATTTTCTTTCCCAAACAAAGCAAAAAAAAAATCTTTTAATTAGAAATGTTTAAAACATTAAGTTAATTTGAAAAGGGTGTAACTATTTCCTCATATAAGATCATAAAATTATATTTCTTTTAAAATTGTTCATGTGTGGCTGTGCTCAGCCAAAGTTAACAATTCCCACCACAAGTTCACAGAATAGATATCAAATCAGAATTGAAAACCATATTTATTACTTACATTGCTACCCTGAGAAGAAACAAGGAGCATAGTTGTGCACCAACAGGCAAAACTCAATTTTATTGATAAAACTATCTATCAAATGAATACCAATTTCATCTCCCAAATCCTCTCATCATTGTTCAAATTACCGGCCTCAGACAGGATTATAAATAATTAAACAGTGAAAAAGAGGCAGGTAAGCACTGAAGGAGATTTCAGCACAAAATAACAATGATTTTAGATTGAACATGTCACTTAAGGACCAGTCCGTTGACTCCTACTGCCATTCCTTTCGGATATCAAAAGTGTAGTTAATCTCTAAGTAGCACTTGTTGTCATCATCAACAAACTGAAAAAACGAGAAACAAAATCAGAAGTCAATTAGGTTACATTAATCCATATTCAAAGACTTTCATTACAACAGAAGTTTCTACAAGAATAAAATGAGTGTTTCATAAATTTCAACTTTAAATGAGTGGTTGAAGGTATGCACATGAAGTCTGGCATCAAATTTATTAGAACATTTATTGGTGGGCTGATAGATCCAAACTAAGCATCAATTCAGCTTCACTAGATGTCCAAAATAATGTCATAATAGTATCAATAAGGAAGCAGTAAGGTCCAGTTTAGAATTAACTCATTTTTTTTAACCCATATACAGGAACGCAGTAACTCTCTAGTGGAAGAAAGTAGTTGATTCATTGATAAAATTGCTTGAAAAATGCAATGGGATAATAAATGCACAAAAGTTACCTTTTTTTTTCTTCTTTTTTTTACCTTTGTCTTAGGTCAGTGTCAAACAGTATGCAGTGAGAAATAATCTCTTCAAGATATGAACATTACCTTACTTCTTGCTGAATATTGTCCTCTAGCAAACATCCCAGATGGTGTGGTCTCTTCAGGCATCTCATGTGTGTAAGGCTCTGCTTGGGGGCTGAAGGTTCCAATCATTTCTTTACTGCTGTCAACTGTAATGTAACAAACAAAGCTTAATAATGTGATAAACTCAGACAAAATATCTGTTTCACAAAATTTGCTTGAGTCATATATATTATATAGCACTTACCTTTGATACCAGTTTTCCACACAGTGTTGGTGTATTTGAGACCTGAAACTATGTTATTCTCAACCTGGAAAGTAAACATTAGCCTATAACGACTACCCTCTTTCAAAGTAAACCATAAACCCTTGGGATTTCCTCCCTCTGGTATTGCAAGAACAATGTCAGGTCTATCAGCAGACTTAATTGCAAGGCTAAGGATCTTCACATTTGGCTCCAGAGTTTCTGAATTATTCACAATATACATAATAAATTAGGTGATTAAAAGTTACATAGGGAAAGGATTTCATGAGAGCAAGTTACAAGGCCGGGAACAATGGAAAAAATGTAATGATTTGAATATTCCCAGTTCAAATTTTACCACTTACATGTATAAACCATTAAAAGAACCTGATAGTGATAGGATTTTAACACATTTACAGTTACCAACTAATGATAACGTGTTAAAATGGTAACAGTCAATGTTAAACAACTGAAGAAGAAATGACATGTTCAAGTCTCCAAAAGATGGTACAGATTTGTTTTTGTATTTCTTATTTCTTTTCTCAAATCGATGACCAATATAGTTAATTCAAGTTTGGCAGAATAAGATTTCTTCTGTCTTACGACTATGATTCAAAAGGTTCGAATAATTTCATCATATAATAAGATAACATGAACAGACAGAAATTGAATAAAAGGAAGCCAATTCTACACGCAATTACCTCCAACAGAATTTATGTCAACACTTCCAAGAAGCTGCTCCTTCCACCTCCGCAAGCTCTCATCATCCTACACACACACACAAATGAGAGAGTGGTTGAAAAATTCATATATCTTTCCGGAGAGAAAACAAAGAAAAGAACCTTATCCTTCTCGAGTTGTTCCTTTAAAGTGCACTGAGGGCCTAACTCAATCTTCCTCTCCTCATCATCATCTTCATCCTCGGTAGCAACAATGGAACTCTCACTCCTGTATCTGCTGAAGGTCCCTCCTCCTTCATGTCCACTTTCATGATCAGTACCAGCTTTTCCCTCGTGCACCCGATGAGAGGCATCATCATCCCCTGAACCCTCATTGTCTTTCACTTTCTCATCAAAACCCATGTCTTTCTCAATGCCCAGAGACATCAACAACCCATCAACGCAGAGAAAAAGACAAACACACACACCCACTTGGTAGAATCTTCCACACAACGAGAAGGGCAAAAGAAAAAGGCTACCTTGGGCTCAGAAAACTAAAAAGAGTCTAGGAGGAAAGAAAGAAGTGGGTCAAAGAATCCCACAAAGGTAAAAACTACATGGAATAGAAAAATGAGAGATAACTCTCGCAGCAAGAAAAGACGCCAAGAACGCTAAGAAGAGAGAGAGAGGGTGTTTGTTTTTTGTTTGTTTTTTTTATTTGGGAAAATAACAGAGAAGGAAACGGTCATGTGGTGATCCGAAAGAAAGGAACTTTCAACGAGAAAATATGGTATGAGAGAGAGTGAGAGGGGTGGGAAGATCGTGAATGTCACCCTCTTGTAGCACTTGCTTCCGCGAAGTCCATGATTCGAGGAAACCTCTTCATCTTTAACGTGTACAAAAATATACTATTAGATAATAATAATAATCTAGAGACTACAATTTGCATGGCCAAGGGAATAGAAAATACAATTGAATAAAAATTACGATGCACAAAACTTGTTTACATACAATAACAGGTGGTACTAAATTTGTTTATCTTAAATAAGATCTCAGTTTCCATTTTTGTAAATAAAAAATATTAAAATGAGAGACTCTATAATAAATGACTAACTAAATTTCTGATAAAAAAATAATTATCAACAAAACTAATAATTAATAACATAATAATAATAAAAAAAACTTCTTCACGTAAAAAATGTCAAAATAGTGAACAATTTAGAATTGTCAAAGTGGGTTAGTCAAGAAGTTGAGCTAAACTTGTTATACATTCTAAGGATAAGGATAAACTAGTTTGATAAATTATAAGGTTTGGAAATTTTAAACCCATGTTAAACTTGGACCATTTTAGTTTGACTCCATGAAGACTCTGTGTAGACTTATCCTAAAAAAATTAGAAGAAAAAAAATCCAAAATTTTGTTTTTATTATGTTTGATTTCTCATTTTAGAAACATGAATTAAGATTATACTTCTTTTATTGGCCATTATAATTGACATTTGCTTCCTCTTTTCTACCTGGTTCTTGAGTTTTCCATTTTAATTGTGTGGACAAAATTATCTTTAATGATTGAGTCTCAACACTCCCTTACCTACCCCAAATATCTCAACCTTAAATTCCTAACACCTCCCTTCAACCTTCAGAAGCCCCTGCACCCCCACGCGATTGTCGCTTCAACGCTGTCACCCACCCTCAGTCACACGATGTCAACAAAGGTAAGTGATGATCATTTTTTGGTTAAAAATGTTATAGCCTGCTTTTGTGTTGGGTTCTGGTATGAGAGTTTGGCTTTTGCGGAATGAATGCTCCGAAATTGTGTTGGATCTTTGTCTCGTAAAAAATATGTTCTGAAACACCTATTTCAGATAAGGATAACATTCTATGCAACTATGGATAGTTAAATAGCATTTGGTAACATATTTGTTAGTAAAACAGAAACATGCATTCCCAGTGTATTTGGCATATAAATTTTAAGCATATCGAGGCTATTTTGTTGCTAGTTAGAAACAGTAGTTTAACCACTGCTGTAGACATCTTTAGCGTCAGCTAGAGCAACGCACTCACATTAATTTCAGAAAATGTTTGAATTAGTGTCAGCTTTAGCTGACGCTGTTGATAAATTTTTCGATTTAAGTTGTTCCTAGTTAAAACTGGTCAAACGATCGGACTACAATAAATGCCTTCAATTGTTGACTTAGTCGACAGCTATATTCCAAAAGCAAAAAATTCAAGTGTTACAGAACACAGTTACAATTGTGTCCTGGAATAAGAATTACATAATAGATTTCAAAATTCCAAAATTTGTTCTAAAATACGTATTTCGGATGAGGATAACACTCAAGAGGTACATTAACATATTGTTCAATCTTGTTTGTCCTTGATGGATCAAAAGAATAAAAGGATTTAAATCCTTTCATATTTTTCTCTTATGTTACCAGAAAAAAGGACACTAGTTTAATGGACTGTGTACATATATTAGTTAATTGTTAGTGTCTTTCTATTCCTGTAACATCAAAGAAGGAATATAAGGGATCCAAATCTTGTCTAGAAGGCTACCTTGTTAAAGCCAAACTGTTACTTTTTGTCACTAAAATTAATAAATTGACCATGGCATGATCCAAAATACAGGTTTCTATAAAGCTAGTTTCATGAAGAATAAGAAAGCTGTTAGGGAAGACACAGCCAGCACAAGGTATAAAATTCTTTTAGCCTTATTACCGAATTCTGACACCATAAATGAAGCTATCTTCTCCACGAATTCTCTAAGGCCTATTTTCATTTTCTGCATAAGATACACGAAAAGGGTAAGGCGATTTACATCAATATTTTAGTTTAAAAACTTGATGTTGCTTACCAGTCCGAAGGGTCTCAAGTGGAGCAGTGGTTCCATAAACGTCTCAATATTCCTGAATTATACATAAATATGACGCTATATATGAACTATGAGAAATATTTATTAGTAAATTCAATATTGACAACCTTTCTCAATCTTTCTCTGAGTTTATGATCCAAGATTAAACAAACAAACCTTATTACTGCCCTTCCGTGGTAAGTGTGACTTATGTGTAAGCTGAAACCCTTCCAAAGGGGAAGGTGTATCTTGTCCCTTTCTGCAATGTAGAAATTGTAAGGACAGCTTCTTATTACACAAGTTGTTCATAGAAACTAAGCATAACTTAATTTCCTTGTTATGATCATGGCATGGAAGCTGCTTACCGAATTTCCACTGCAGACCAACATTTACGCCTTAATGGGGAGTGGGTTTAAATATAATTTGAATGTTGTTTCCTAGTATAGTTGTCAGATAAGAAAAGAATTCCAACACTTGCTGCAATGCAAGACAATATGAATTAGATATTTCATATTTCACATCTACAGTAAGGCCTTCTCTCCCTTGACTTTGGCCTTGTTTTGATGACAAACTATAATATAGTGGTTTGGGATAAGCATTTATAGATATTTAAAATGGTTTTAAGCATTATTTTAGTGTTTTATTCATGAATAAATAATGTATGCATTCATATTCATATTCTTAATATAAAAATTTAACAGTCATTTAATCATAAATAAATTTTTATGTATGATCAATTTATTAATTTTTATAATAATTAATTTAATATATATTGTGAATAATTAAAATTTATTAAAAATTATAAAATAAAGAAAGAAAAAACATTATTTATGATGTGCATAAATTTTAATCAATCAGATAATATATGTTTAAAAGATTTTGTTTTTAGCATTTATCGTGAATTCATGAGTGGAAAATAACTTAAATAGCTTGAATATTCTTATCCAAACAATGAACTTAATCCTAAAAAACGGAAACTAAGCCTACCTAAACAGGGAGGAAAAGATACCGTTCTTCCGTGGAAGGTTTCGAAGAATGAGAGGAAATTGCTCACACGTCGGCGTTCATCTGCAGATAATTCGTGTATTTTTTTGTTCTTGAAGGCAGAGTACAGTTTCATTACTGAGTCAAGGGCATGATGACCATCTTCTCCTTCTGATTCTGAGTTATTACCATTAAAGGCAATCAGTGATAGGCCTCTCTGCTTCTCATAATACAAGCTCCTATGAATCGAGGATTGGTATGAAAATAAACATAGGGAATTGCTATGTGCACGAACTTTTCTTGTTATGTTTCTTGGAATGGAAATATTACAAGAACTATAGGTAGCAGAAAAGGACAGTGGGGAAAATGAGGTAATTCTTTTGCATTTTATGGGATCAGTGATAGAAAAGGATGCCATAGAAGATCGAACAATCTCAAGTTTTCAACACGAGGGAAAAAAGAAAATAAAGCAGTTCAATTCCATATATTCTGATGAAAAGAGATAGAAAACTATATTGTATATAGAAGATGGGAAAACATGCTTAAAACCAAAGGCAAGGTTTAAGAACATTTGATGATATGAAAAGGGGTAAAGTAATTGATCCATGCTTCAACGGCAAAGCTAGGTATCACGAAGTCTTGTGCTATTATCCACGATTTCAACGGTGTATAAGAGGTAATAGGAGTAAATATTAGTTATACAGGATTAAAATCGTTTTAGTTTTATACATTATATAATTTTATATTAATTTATAACTATTTGATATCTCATTCATAAATTAAAATAAATATAATATATATTTTTAAAATATATTAAAATATAAATTATTTAAACTTTTTTATTATTATTTAATTTTAATAAAGTTTGACACAAACAATTAAAATAATATAAAATTATAATTCATGTTTTACTTAAGTTATATCCACTAGACTATTTTCAATAACTGAAAAAGTAATAATTAGACTATCAATAACTTCTGTTCTGATAGAAATGTGATCTTTATCAACTAAACTGTTGTATTATACCTATATAGAACCTTGATTGTTTATGCTAACATTACAGGCGTAAGGATAATTGCAAGACGTTCTGTGCTTTCTTATTTAGTTGAAGTACGTGGCTTGAGGAGTTTGCTCCAAGTAGCTCTCCAAAAGAAAAGTTTAGGTATCTTCATTTTCGAAATAACCTTTTCCTTGGCAAAATTGGATTATCTGATCCATGTCTAATAGTTTATAGTCAGTCTAAATTTGTAATGAGAATAATATAGGTATAGGAAGAACCACCCCAAAGTGAAACACCCTCCGTGTTTTGAGGTGGCAAAGTATGTGGGTATTTGGACACTAATGCTTTGTTTGACATATAAGAGAAAAATATTAGAAACAAATTCTTTTTGGACACATTTAAAGATAAGTGAAAATATTTGAAAAATAAAGTGGAAAGTATAGATATTTTATTGAAGAAAAATATAAAGAAATGAAAAAAAAACGAAAGGTATGTAAAAATAAGTCAATGAGTCTTACTAATTTTAAAAGTTAGTTCCCTTCTCAATCACTTGTATTAAATACCAACCCAACACTAATACCTGTCTATTGTAAATTGTTTGTGTCCGTAAAAATAAACACAGCATAAATATATATTTACATAATATTGAATTTTAGCTACTTTTTTTCTAATTATTTATCTTCTATGTTTATAGATTTTATTTATTTTCTCACAACGAAACAGAGTATAGATTGTAGATCCAAATCATGTTAAGGCATTTTTAACCCAACTCGCGTAGGTTTATCTTTGGTGAAGTTCAATCCAATTCAGTAATGTCAACTGTAAAATAAAAATTCAAGCCGGACTTCAACAATTATTTTTGTGAGTTGAATAAAAGTATTTCTTTTGGGCCAGGCCTAATAGAGATCAAGGGAGTTGCTATTAGCTCCACTTCAATTGTTTTTGGCCCCTGACAAGGGGTTGGTCTCCTTTTTTTTATTTTAAAATTGTCCTCCCCATGAAATTATAATTTTGTTGTTCAATCATTTTCACACTCCCCTCAACCTAACATAACCTTGATTTTGTTGTATAATATACAACATAATATTGATTTCAATGCATATTTTTTTTGTCACCCTAAACATAACAACATAATTATGATTTCGTTGTTTTTTTTTTGCACTCTTTTAACACAACAAAATCAAGATTTTGTTGTGTTATTTTTCATAATCATAACAAAATCACAATTCGGTTATGATTTTCTTAACCCAAAAAAATAGGTAGGGTTGGGAAGAAGAGGTTGGAGAACAGAGGGGGGGAGAAGGTGGAAAAATTAAAATCGGGGGCATAATAGATTTTTTCCCTCTAAGTAAGGTCGAAGAATAATTAGAATAGGAATCAATGGTAACACCCGAAGCTCAAACTAGGTTGGCGCAAATCCAGGAGGATAGCATGTTTTATCTTTGTTGCAGGTTTAAACTAGAGAAGCTCCATGCATTTTGGTGAATCATATTTTTGGCCAAAAGTTCCTATAATGGGTGATTAAAGGTTCAAAGTTTTATTTTGTTGAAAAGTGCCGTCTTCATTTCAATAAGAGAAAGATTTGGGTGTGCGTGACATGGTTTAGCTAGCTACTTTATTTCTAACCTTTTACTATCAATATTTAAAAACACACAAAAAATAATTTGAGTAATTTAAATTTTATAAAACTACTATCAAAATATATCCATAATTACAAATAGGACAGTATATTTTAAATCCTTAAATTTTAAAATTTGTGATTATCGTTCCTAAACATTTTAGTGATTGATGTTAGTCCTTAAATTTTTCTTCCGCTTATTATTTAAGTCCTTTCCATCTAGATCATACTTATTAAACTCGGTTCGAATCGGTTGGGTCGATCCACTGGTCCAGAAACTTAGCACCCAACTAGTTTGAGCCACCTATTAGATCGATTTTGCATATGACCTAATCCGACTTAGCATGACCCAGTCTCAAATCTATGACCCAGTTGACTTGATGGATTATACATCTTTTATAGTTGAACAAAATAACTCATATTAGAAAAATAAATTATATCTCACACTTGTACTTTTTATATATTTGTTTATTTTTTTTTACCAACCATAACCATATCTTAAAATTTGAGATGATAAAAGTGTTACCATTTTCAATTTTTTTTGTTGACTAATTTGTGTGTGTATTAAATTATTTTTGTCATTGTACAACAATAATATATATTTTAAATTCTAACTTAAGAATATGTTGCATGCTTAAAATTTTAAATAAGTTCATAATTATGCTTCTAAATATGTTAAATTTTATTAAACTTTAAATATTAAGAGTACAAATTTACATGTAATTATTTTTTTAATATGAATTGGGTCATGCGGATCAATTGATGATTCATTGGGTTGACCATTGACCCAGTGATCCAGTATTCCAACCAAGTCTATCACCAATCCGAGTTAGATAAAACGAGTCTAGATGATTATTAAATGCAGCATTATAATTTTTTTAAATTTTTTGAAATTATTATTTTTAATTGTGAAAAATGTTAAAACAGTTTTTTGGGGATTTTCTCTTTCAAAAATCTCAATAACTGTCGTAAAAAAATTTAACTTAAAAAAAATATCTTTGAATTAAATAATGGAGGGAAGGGAAAACTGATTCTTATTAATTTATAAGAAATGGATATAGTGTTGTAAACGGTAAACGCAATACAAGAAATCAAGAATTAATGTTGCATCCTAAGAACTAAGAAGCATATCTATACACTGAATAACGATCGATTAATTCGAGTGATCAATTGAATCGGATCATTCTAGAATAATTAGAAGTCTCAAGTTAAAATTTTAAATATGCAACACTGCATTAAATTACAATCGGCTCAAGAAGAAGCGAAGATATTTTTATTTTTTATCTATTAAAAAACTGAATGAAAACATATGAAAAACACGTCTAGCTATTATCTCTGTCTCCCATGTAATTAGTAAAATTATCTACTGGAAATGTTGGATATACAAACGAAATAAATGTAAAAGGCTCAAAGAAGGATTGGTATTGACTATGAAATATCAAAATGACACGAGTTGTTTTTTCTCCTTCCATAACGGATGGCTAATGTTTCCATGTAGCTTATGTTAGCTTTTTCTATCCATATATTTTTGTGTGTAGTTTCTTTCTCTTCAACTACTATTGAGTTGAGAGCTCAGGGATTTTCAAGTACATACTCCCAGCGTGTTTGTTTCAATCTTGTTGTATTTTATGCACGTTTCACCCGAAGAAATAATTTACAGTATAGTTTTTTTTTCATAATTGAACATATATTTTATGTGATCTTGTTAGTATACCACTGTATTGGACGTGAGTCGAAACACACTCTTCAAAGTATGATTAATCCTCGACTTCACGTTGTCGTGTTTCTAAGAAAATTAAAGAATACACACAGATAAAATAAACATAAAATCAGTTGTTAAGAAAACACAGTTCAAAATACGATTGATCCAAATTTACGGATTTTTAAGAAAATTCGATATTTCACCAATAAATTTCCACTCTAACTTGTAATCATTGAGCAAGTTGTGTGTTACCAAATCTTGAGCAGCATGCTGAAGCAGGGATTGGGGGAAGCTGGTTGTTGAGCACTTCATGGAATGCACAGTACACAGGACAGCAGGATATATACATTATATACTCAAACTATTGCTGTTGGAACTTTACCATCCACCGTACTCAAAGATATTGTTCATATCATGCTGAGTGTTAGGGGATCATCAATTTAATTTTGAAGCTTATAAATCGCAATTTCATATATTATCCCATTATTTTAGAAACCGTAAAAGCATTATGTCCATTCAACAAAAAAGATTAGGTTATGTCCATAAAAATTAAAGCATGAGAGATCTCCCATTATATTTTGATACCTTTTACTCATGCTATGTTCGAACTATCCCCTCCTCTTTTTTTGGTATAGACAAATAAATATTTTTCATTGCAGATAATTCTACCCAAAGCTTCATGGGTAGAATCATCGACAAAGCTCTCCCTCTAGATTGGGGTATTAAGTTGGAAGTTATAACTTTTGATTAAACTTAAACACTCTCGTGTCAGTTTGGAACCATCCCATTTATTTATATTGATTGGTTACCTCAAAATTTGTCAGAAGATTTATGATATATTCGTTTTTAACGCAAAAAATTGATTTGCAAGCTCCCGGAACAGACACAATTATTTGCTTATAGATTATATCTAGTGCAACTTTCTTTCTTCCCCCGACGCGTATTTCCTACCTCTCCTAACTAATAAACTAACCAACATTTTTGTCTGTTTTTTGTTGTTTGTATGCATTCCAATAATATGGGATGGCAGCTGGCAATGCAATGCTGCTAAATGAAAAAGAACGTAATATACGTGGTTGGGAAGGAACCTGTGATCTAGATTGTTAAACATTCAACCAACTACACATATTTGGTTAAGGGTTGGGGTGTTAAGAGTCATAAGTCCAATATCTAATAGAAGTTTAGATATAAAATTCATTACAATCATTCACGACAGTTAAAGTTATTAGAACATCACACTATCCCTGTCCCAACTTTCAAAAAAAGGGACCTAGTATATATGTTGCTAATTTGGGACACAAAACGATCAAGCAAATACATTATCGAAAAATAATAAAAGGAAGTTCCAAAAAGAAAGATCAGAGTGAAAACGATGTTGGCCAAGCTGTCGTTTTCCAAAATTAATCATGTCTCCCAAAAGCAACTTCGACAATGAGTCCCCGGGCTTGACTTTCCAAACTGAACGTCACAGTATTAATTATACTTACTATTTCTTTTGTGAATCAATAGCTCTAACACCACTCCAATAACACTGTTTGACTTTCATTGTATTATCTATCATATATACTCGCAAGTTTTCTTGATTAAAAGCATAACCTTTCACCTGTTTCAAGCGAGGATATGGCCATCAAACAAACGTTCTTTTCTTCATATTTAATTATTCTTTAAAAATAATCGAGTTGATGGAGTCCACTCAAACAAAAGCAAGCATTCTCCAACGGATCCACATGATCAACAAGTAAAGACGTCATTTTCTCTTTAATAACATAAACATGAAGTTTATTTAAAAGGAGTCATTAGGATTTATAGGATTTGAAACATACCAATACTGTATAAAAGTATATAATACCACTTAGGACACATCTCTAATTAATATAGGGTTGTTACCATAATCTTAGGCTATTTAGGCTGAAATAAAATCACTTTGATCCCTTATGGTATCTCTATTAAATCAAATTAAAGTAGTCATTTTTTATAATTTAAATATACTAATAACTTGATAACACGTAGCAAGCTGATGAGACATGCATGTCATATCAAATAAACATTTAATTTTTTATGTCAATGAAAATTAACACCGTTAGTGACCAAAATAGATTGAGTGGACAAATTGTTCTAACAAAACACTTTAAAGCATTAAAGTAATTAAAAAAAATAACTTAAAATTTAAATAAAGAATCAAAATAAAGTACTAATGTGAACAACTGAATACTTCATTAAATACAATTTGATTTATTAAATTTAATTATATTCGATCAATATTTATTATAAAGTTGAAATTTTAATCATCTACTAACATTTTATATCAATAATGGTTGAAACAATTGATAACCACTTATAATTTTTAATTAAATGATTTAATATTCGAATCCTAATTAATCTCTTATGCATTGAATAAATCATGTTGAAAAAAAAAATCTATTTTATGTGCATTCAAAATCTTTTATGAAAATTCATCATTGCTTTTGACAAAGAAAAACTTCTTCCTAACATCATGCTTAAAAAAAATCTAAAAATTGAAAAATAAATTAATATTTTATATGCACTCAAAATCTCCAGTGAAAATCCATCATTGCTACGAGAAAAAACTTCTTACTAATATCATCCTTAAAAAAAATATAATTCTCCTGTATTATATATATTGATGGGATTAACTTAACTTTATATATTAAAATAGTTTACTGCTTTCTGCAAACATTATATACTTATTGGGTAATAAGCCAACGTGGAAACACTTTATGTAAAAGAATATTTTTTAGACATACGAGTTATAATATGATAGTGATGTTTATATGTTTTCAATTTTCATACCATGAGCTATAAGGTTTAAATGTCAAGTATGTAAATGTTTATTACTTGAATTGTATGATGTTGTGGTGTTCCTAGAGCATACTAAGACCTTTCATCTGACTAGCTTAAATTAAAATGTTTAAGATTAAACAAGACTTAGAGCGAAGCAAGAGTCGTAACTTAAATAATTTGCCATCATATTTACTACTTTCATGTTTTTATATTTAAAGTCCTCAGTCATTTTACATTTACCACATTATAATGACCAGCATAACGAGGAGCACCATATTTTGGCCACACATCATAACTCATAATGACCAAAGTAATAAAAGAGGATCACCATAAGTTTTCACGTTTGATTTTCTTCTCAAACGTATCATCCTTATTATTTCCCACTTTCTGCATGTTCTTCTTTGCCTTTGTTTCTTTTGCATCTAAAATCGTCGACTTCATATTCATTGCTACAAGCATATCTCTTCATTCTTATCATCTCCAGCAGCCGAATCATTGCTCTTTTCATGAGAGAACTCTTATCCCATATCAAAACTTTGAGAAAAGAGACAAGTAATATACTATATATTGTAGCCCACATCATAAAAATCAAAGTAAGAAACAGGAATGTACCATAAAAAAAAACAATCAAAGTATAAAAGAAGAATATCATAAAAAAGAGAAGCGGTAATTGATTGAATATAAGATACAATAAAAGTATGTGAATGCTCTAGTCTAGAGCAAGCAACTATTTTCAAGAGGCCAGTAACAAATAACTAATTTTTTTAACAAACTAACAATTCTTAACAGGATTGATATATAAGAAGAACTTTGTAACTAGCTATTTTTATTTTTTTCTGAATCAATATTCTACTGAATTTTCAAATATGAAGAACATGTTACTGTCTCTGTATTTCAGTTTCCTCTTCCTTCTTATGTACACCTTAGATTTGGGAAATTTGACTTTCGAAAAGCAAGTATATAGCGCAGCCGCGTGATCCATGGATCATGAATGTGATCTATCGTTCAATAACTCTACGTAGCAGTAAATTTTTTTAATCATTTCTTGGTTTAACCATTTTAAAATATAATTTTCTATCATATTCATGTATTACAGAAGTTTACTTTATTGCCCACAACAATACTAGACTTGATGACATCGATGGGTATTAATTTGGTTAAAAGTAAGCCATCGTAAAGTAGTAATGGCGGAACAGTTTTTACTTTATTTTATTATTTCTTTTCTCTCTTATTTTTTTTTCACTAAAAAAAACATATATTGTACGGGTTCCGATGCTAATTAAATCATAAACCTGTTAGTTTTCTATTCTAATAATGCATGATTAGATACAACGTGTATTTGACCAACTTTCTTGCTCCGTGGTTACAAAGGGGCAGAGGATTTCGAATTGGAAATCGACAAGTCGCTGTCTCAAACCAAACCGGCGATTTCTGATTCCATGCCACGATGGAGATGTGACTGGGCAACTCCTATCCTTACATTACGTTAGTACACGTTGGACGCATCGTTATTAAAAAAAATTATGAGATCAAAATTTTCATGTCTTAAAATAATTTTTTATTAATTAATTTATACTTTTTTTCACCTTTTAAATAAATTATATAAAAATATTATAAATTAGTTAATAATTAATTAACGAAAAATTTATTTTAACTTATACAAAATATTCTATTTTTCTTCTGAAAAGTATTTCTACATAAGTTTACCTGTACATGCCCTCGTTATGCATTAGTAACCAAATAATTAATAAATTAAGGACAAGGTCACAAAATAGTTAGGCTTAAAAAAGAATAGAATATAGGAGCATGATGCAGCAAGGGAATCTTGAGAGAGTAGGCTGGGCCCCACATGAGGTTGGCGATTATTGGTCCACATCATCAACGTTGGAATGATTCAGTCACTTGGTTGGAAAACCGAGCATTGCATGTTATGTTATCTGAGGGAATCACGCCCATAATAGCCAAGACAGCAACCCATTCAAAGGTGTAATCCTAGTTAGCATTCACGTGGCATGTTCCTATTGGTCCAAGGTTAAGGTTATTGGCTACAAATCAAATCCATCATCAGTTTACATTTCAGAATGTGTGCCGTCCATTTTTAGAGTGGGGACTCTCCACCGCCCCTCCACTTTTCACCTAAACTTTGTCGCTTTACAGCCAATCCCTTCTTGCTTTGCTTTCTTGTGGTAAAAATATCATTCATAATAAGAACTCCTCAAGAAATTAATTGAGTACATCAACTTCATTTATTATTAATTTTAAAAGTTACTTAATTCAATTCAGATTAGTTAATTTTCAATATTAGTGTCTTGTTTATATAATAAAAACAACGGTAGAATGTCGGAATGATGATTCATGTTTGAGTCATCATTTAAAACATTGCACGGAATTTTGCCTACACTAGACCAAATTGGTCGGATTTCCCAATAGCCCAATGTACATACGATTCCTAGAAGTATTTTTATTTTTAGCAATTGTAATACAATCATCTTCCACAACGATTGATTTATTATTTTCAGAGAGTAAGGTATCATGTTACTAAATAAAATTCTATCGATAAAAACGACCAAATTTAAGTAACTGAAAATAACAGCGCATAGAGAAAACGTGAGATGCGGTGGGAGGGGAAGGTACGGAATTGATAAATTAGTGACACAAAATTGGCAGAAGCTAGGAAACAATTCTGCTTACGTTCAGAATTAGAATTAATATTATCTTGATACTATATATGACCATTATTATGAAGATCCACGATAATGTTTTATAATTTCATGATCAACGCCATGATAGTGTCCTTGCGCAAAAGAGCAATAAGACGTGGAAGGGTTTAAAAGAAATATAAATAAAGGACAAAAGTTAATTTTGTATTGTGAAACGATCGAATCACCTCACGCAATGCATCTCTTTGTAAAACTACAAAATAACATTACGTACATATGCCCACATTTACTAATGGTATATATATTTTGTTATACAACTACAAAAATCTATATGCAATATAAGTAACTCAATTAACAAGTACGAGCTGATCGAGTTTATTAAAAAAGACATAGATTTAATTTTTAAATAATAAATTTTGAAAAATAACAAGGAGATTTATATTTATGTATGACTAAGTCTCAAATTTAAAATTAGTCGAACAGAATATTGTAAAAATATATTAAGGTCTTATTGAAAAACTTAAAAAAAAAAATTTATGATGAAAAAAATAGTGTATTTTTAAATTAATTTTTATGCAACAATTTATGGATAAAATGTTATCATGGAATATTTTAAAACGTATATCTCATCCAAACGTATGAATTAATTTGAAGGGTATAGCAATATGTTTGAACTTTGAAGAATACTGGACACACAAGTATTTCTGTGTGGCAGAGGATTAATTGTGTGACGTGGCTGATCAGAGGGCTGGAAGTGAGCCCCTTTCACGAGTGTACGACGTGGAAAGCATAGCCATGTGGGGCCATGTGAAATTTTCATCTTTTGAAAAAGGAGGGTTTCCAACGCTATGAGCAATGCAAATGGCCCGATTCAGGGAACCAAAAGTTGTCCACGCAATTAATTTCATTTTTTTCTCTCCTATTTTTTCTCATGTGGGTCCACCATTTTCATTTTGGGTTTTGGAGGTTAATGATGCCCATTGATGACGGGTCCCACATCAAGCACCGGCCTATTTCCTTTGTTGCCTTTCCATTTGCCATTTTTCCAAATTCCCAAACGTCCATTTCAAATTTTGCTTCATGCAATAGCAAAAAGCTAATTTTATCTCACAAAACCTTAAATTTTGGCAAACAGCTTAACTTGACCATAACAGAGAAAAGGCATACTTATCTTTTCTTTAACATGTTACGGGCAACAAGCTTCCTCCACATGATAATAATACCATGCCAGAGTTGCTATGTGCCCACTAATTTAATTACATTGAATTAGAGAAAAATATTACTTCAATCAGTACAACATCCATTAACCAAGGCCCGATTTTGTAGGTGTATAACAATGCTAATTATCTACAGAAGTGAAGTATTTAAGTTCACTGTACGTAAGGGCCTTCATGAATGAGATGAGGCTCGTATGTGTTGTTATTGTCTTTGATAATTATTATATCTTTTGTTCATTTGTTTTCCATTATTTATGATTGTTCCAGTTTTGGGTGCCTAGCTGGCTAACTTTTCGATCAAGGCAAAAGGTGGGTCGATTCTAAAGGGTAGAGGCGTACAGCACATTCTTTTAAGGTGTTACTATATTATTCTACAAAATGTTGAGAGAAATTATATCCATACATATTTTTTATAGTTAAATGAAAAAAATGTAAAATAAAATAAGTGATTTAATTTTTTTAAAAGGGTAATTTGGTTTCAAAAATACTAAGAGGATTTATATATATTATATTTAGTATAAAATAATAACATGAAAAATAGATTGGTTTCACTTCATTTCTATACTATACAGTATACACGTACCCCAAATAATTGTATCGGTAAGGTATCATCTATATGTACATATTTTTTTATGTTATTATACAGAGATAAAGAATCAAAAGGAAAAAAAACATTGACAACTGGGCATACTGGTGTCTTTTATTTTCTGTCAGTAACATGAGCCGTCTCTGTTTGTAAAAGATTCTTCCAGGTGATCACACCACACACACACACACAAACTCTTTCTCTCTTTGGAATTGCTTCTACTATTCATGACTCTGCACGCACCTCTATATAAACCTCTCTCTCACCTTTCATCACACCACACTCATCACAACCACTCTTAATTTCTCTCTGCCTTGCTCATTTACACACTTCTCCAACCTTTCACTTTCAGCTTTATTTGAATCCCTTTCTCTCCTTTCCAAATGGCCAGCGTTGAGGTAATTCAAACACACAGTTTAAATTCGTTTTTATAATTTTGCCTCTGGCTTTGTACGTTCCTTTATTAGTTCACTTGTGTAGTATACATGCACACGGTGAACCTCAACACTTTAGTAACTGAATATAACCGTTTCTTCATTTTCTTACTTTGTTGTGATTCATTATTGATCAAAGAATCAGTTTTTTTTTATTACGTGCGATCTAGCAAGTTATATATACGTTGCATTTGCGATCGTACTAGCTAGTCTTATATATACCGCACTTTGATTTTCATTTCTTTTTTGGTTTTTCCCGATCTATCTTTGTTTTTGTTGCTGCGGTGTTAGATAACCATCATTATATACGAACCATAAATCATCTATTACTGCGGTCAACCACTTAAAGTACACGAAATTTGAGGGGATCAACGTGTTTCATAGCTTTCTTGATCATTGGTTAATTGAATATGAATCACGAACCATTTTCCAGTTGATCAATAACTGAAATATTCATCGGTGTGTGGAATTGGATTACAATTAGCAGTTCTATGTGGACCTCGTTTTTTGTTCTTGTTTATATAATCACAGTTGCATCATCAGAAGCAAAAATGATTGATCAATTTATTACGTAAGCTTTTTTTCTTGTTTTTTTTCCCTCGCTAAATAGACTATCGTTAATTTCTTTAAACTCAAGAACTAACATACCCCAACTAGTTGTTGAAGCTAATTAACACCCCGTAACCACGTTGAACTTCCTCAAGCTTAAAACTTAAATGAAAAGGAAAATAATTAATTTGATCTATCACCATTCATCAAGTTGACACTTTAATTTGTAGGTCCTATTAATTTCATATTAGACAATTAACATTTATCTTTTAAGTACGTAGTATTGAGTTTTGTACTACACTTCATTGTTCTTAACATCTCATAAACACTGATATTTCTCTTTATTTTTTTATTCATATCACATCATATCAATTATGGTAATTGTACTTTGCTTTTCTTTTTTTATCTTTTTTTTTTTAATTTCAAATAGGTTTTTATTTGATGTTCAAAAAGTATTTTACTTATAACACATTGTGCTAGTGTTGATTATGTGATGTTTCACTTGTATGTCTCTCCCGCCAAGTTATTTGCTTCTCATGTTTTCAAATCCACCTTTCTTAAGCTTGGCACCAGACTTTGTTAAATGAAATTAGAAATCTCCCAGGTTGCACAGCAAACACCAACAACAGTTCCAGAAAATGAAACAACTGAGGTAATCAAGACCCAGGAAACAACCCCGGAACCAGTACAAGCCACTGAGGCTCCTGCAACAGAACAACCAGCAGCTGAGGTTCCTGCCCAAGAAAAACAACCAGCAACTGAGGTTCCTGCTCCAGAATCAACCACCGAAGCACCAAAGGAAGAAACCACCGAAGCACCAACAACAGAAACAGTAGAAACAACAACTACAGAAGAAGCCAAGCCAGAGGAGCATAAAGAAGTTCCAGTTGAGACCGAGGAGGTGGTGACAAAGGAGACAGAGGAAGAGAAGCCAGCAGCAGAAGAGAAATCAGAGGATAAAACTGAAGAAGTGAAAGAAGAAGAAGAGGAGCCTAAAGAAACTGCTGAAACAGAAACAGAATCAGCACCAGCAGCAACCACAGAGGAAGAGAACAAAACAGCTGAGACAGTGGAAGCCCCAGTAGAGGTTCCTGTTGAGAAGACTGAAGCTTAGACCTATGGACAGTGTGAAAGAGAAAAACAAGTTTAAAAATGGTCCTAGTTGTGGGGATCATCAGGTCTACCATTTTGCATGCCATGTTGAAAAGCTTTCTTCTTCTTCTTCTTTTTTTATTTCTTTACTTTACTTTATTATTAATATATTATTATATGATGGTTAAGTCTTTGGTTGTATTATGGAGGGTATACCTACGTGTAAGCACAACACTTTGGGTCCACATCAGCGTGCTTACTACGTGGTTACATGAGAAGGAGTTGTGTATTGAAGTGAGCTAGCTGGTGCTGGTGCTGGAGTTTAGGGATGAGGGTTTATTTTATTGGCAGGGTTACATGAGTTTGTGATGATGTGTTACTGTGTTTCTTTAGGTTTGAATAAATGATGTTTACTTTATAACTTGCTTAGTTTCTTCCACATTAAACTTCTAAAGTCTAATATTGTAAAGTAATTATATCTAAATTTGTATATGTTTTATCAATTCGAGATATAATATATATATATATATATATATATATATATATATATATATATTCTAATTGAACATGAATTTCCTGCTTCCTAAATATTAATAAAAAAACTACGTAAGAATTTCCTACTTCCTAGATGCCTCATGTTCCAAAAAACATTACAGGGAATTTGAAGGTAAATAATAACAAATAAAGGACAAACAAAAAAAAACATATATATATATAAAGAAAAAAATTAGATCAAATTATTATATTATGTTCGTCAAGTTTTCTAATTATATAATCACAAGTAAATATATATCCAGCGATGGATTTATAGCCATGGAAGGAGGGGCAATTACCCCACTAAATTTTTATCTTTTCTTATTATAATTGCTATTGTTATATCTAATATTATTATACATTCATATTCATATTCATTTTATTTTACTGGACAACTTCTTTTTTGAAAGTTACCTTTAAGTCTTTCTTTTATAATAATGTACTTCATTTTTGTACTAAAAAATTACTTCTATTATTCTATACTTATTAAAGATAGTATAATTTAGTGTATTTAGTTTTTTTTTTTTATAGTTTTTGTGTGTTTTTATTTTGGTTTTGGTTTCTTTTAATCTTGTATTTAACAGAGTGTATTTGTATATCCATTATGTTCAACCTATGATCAATCCAACCCTTTTATGCCTTTTACATTTTATATTAAAATATGGAAAAGGTCCATTCAACGCCAGTAAAATGAATTTTCAAACACATTCATAATTGTTCATGCATTTTTTTTCATTATTATTTTATATTTAGTACAAAATTGTAAAATTAGTACATAAAACAAATATTTAAATTATAATCTTTATTGGATATATCTTCAAATATAATAAATAATAAAGTAATATAACAATTAGACAAAAAAAAACTAATAATTAAAAACATTAAGAAAATATTATTACGAAACTCCATGACTTATATTCTTCACTTTTTGTTGCTCAATATTTTTTTGATTTTTTTAGGCTATGAATATCATCAAGAATTTGATGCGAAACCATGATAAAAATATTAAATTTGCAAAGAGTTGTGATATGTGATTTTACTTTTAATGATATTATGTTATATTATTAACCTCTTCAATTTATATGTATATATTATCACCAAGGCAACTTAAATTCTCAGGATCCGTCACTGAATATATCTATTTAAAAATATATGATACATATTCTTAAACAAATGCATTATCATTTGCTTATAAAACTTGATGGTAGAGATATCAAGAGCTTATGCAAGCTTTTACCTAATAAATGTTCTATGGCAATGGCTTAGGATTTTTAAAACTGCATAATTATGCCTTATAATATTTTTTAATAGAAAAAATATCATTTTGTTAATCAGAAAACAATTAGAAGAAAATTGTGAAATCGCATGAAAATTTATCATTTAGGAATATTGCAAATAGAATACGTAGTCAAATATAAGGTTTATGACAGCGTAGGCATGTACTATCAATTAAACAATAGCAATGTAGGGCGGGGAACCACATCTAAGCTCTTAATATTCTTAAATGATTTTCTTGACTTCACAGATAAAGGTTTCTACCTCCTGCTGACAAAATTCAAACTTATATGTAAAAGAAGGGCGAACCAACAGTATGTTATAAAGAAGACCACATCAAAAAATCATTTTTTATTTTCTTTCCTTCGATCCTGTTCCAGTGATACTTGAACCCCCATATAAACATTTGACACAAGATCAATGACAAGGCATCCAAAACTGATTTGAGAGCCTTTTCATTTTATCATTTTGAGAACAGATAAATAATCCTATATCCTACCCTATAATTTGTACTAAATTAAGTACCGATTTTCCAATATGCATTCAAAACCACCTCTACCCAAATTGCAGATGTACATTTAATTAGTACCAAAACTGCCACCAATGTGTTTCTCGGGTGATGACCTCAAAGCGATCTTGCATGACAGCCATAGATGAATACCGGGGGAAACACAGCTTGTAAAAACATGTGTGAGATGAGGGCAGGTGATTGTTGGGTTCCACTGTCCTGCAGCAAATGTATAGAGAGGAAGACAAACCACGGAAACCTTCAACTGGTAAATATTTCACAGATGTCCAAAAGAAAAGAAGAAACTCCTTTGTTGAGCTGACATGCTCCCAAGTCCCAACAATCTGCCAAATTTTTTTCCACAAAATATAATATTAAAAATTAATAACTTAGCATCTCCAATCAAATGTTGAAATAATGAGTTATTTGAAAAACATTCAAGAAAGAATTATTTCAGAGGCTTCAATAAACACAACAGATTTAGTTAAAATAAGATCCTAACCAAATAATAATAAGACAGGAGAACTTATTATTCAGATTTATTGCATCTCAACAAAACTACTACACTCTAGCATTTTGGGTGAGTTCACCATAACATTAATAGATTTTAACATGATTATGCTATTCAACATGAAAACAGGTTATTCATTATGTTAGAAAATTAAATTTTATCTAAGTGCTCAAACTAATGATAATCATTAACATAATTTGAACAAATTACACTTACCTCCCTTATATTTTGGACTTATTACACTCAACCTCATCTTTGTTGGATTCTTACACAAACCTCCCTAATTTTTGTAACTTGGTTACACAAGCATCTCCTACACTTTATATTACTTCCGTTAAGCCCAAATCATCATGTGCAATGCACATGTCTGTTTAATGAAAAAATTGGACACAATTGTCCCCGTCTTACCTCACAATCGCAAATCTGGAGAAAACCTAATAGATCAGAACGGTAAATGCAGAAAGAGTTATCGCGACAGCCTCCTTATGCTCGGTGCCGATCTTGGACTCGAGGAGATACCTGTGGTAATCACCCTTCATCTTGAGGTAGAAGACCTTGGAATCGCCGGAGGAAGCCGAGGGAATGAGTCGAGGAGCTTGAGATCCCAGATGACGGTGATGTGGCCCTCTTAGTAGCGACTCTCCTCCTTCTGAATGATCGACGAGATGATGTGCCACAAGGTGCGGCACGCACGAATCTCATTATTATATGCAACAGAGACGAATGAGAGTATCAAAATAAGAGTATCTTTACTATTATATCTTAAGCTAAGATTTTATTTTCACTGTATCTCCAATGAAGTAGGTAAAGAGATCTTTAATATGACGAATGAGTTATCGTACAAAAATCCTCAAAATCTACACATTATTCAAAAATGAATAATTTTGTTTTCTTCTTTTCCTTTTTCTAAGATCTCAAAATAAAATTTACCACTAGAAAAAAAATAAGAGAAATCTTAAGAGATCTTCAATCATATATAACATGAGATCCATCACTAGAAAAAATGATCTAAGATCTCAATTTAAAATCTTTCAACCAATATACTTTTTATTGGTGGCAAAAGAAATGTACATTTCAAGATAAGGGACACCTAAAATCCAAAATACAGAGAGAAGGTGAGTATAATTTGCTCACACAATTTTATTAGCCAGGTTTCAGCAAAGCAAAAATTCGGATGTACTATGGTATTTTCTTTTTGTAAACAGTATCAAAATTACAATTCATGCTTCATAACAAAAAAAATTATTTGGAGACATCACTTGAAACTTATGGGAGACATTTGTAAATAACGTAGCACATCAAAGGTTGAACCTATCAGGAAGGGCCTGACAAAAGGAATAATTTAAATAAACACAGATGAGAACAGAGAACTCTAACATAACATGATTGATGACCAGTTAGGAAAGTAGATTTCTTCAATAGTGGCTTGAAGTTGTAACAAAGCAAACAATTCCTTTGTGGAAAGGGGGAAAATTTTAACAAGTAGCCAAGACAGTGATGCTTTCTAAGAAGCAATAAGGCAATAAAAACCCCTTTTTGCTACACTGAATAAAATGGAAACAGAGACATACATATAGGACACCTTGCAGTAGATACCTGCTGACTAATAAAGCCATTCCTACTTATAAAACAAAATCATATATGGGGAAATTGATTTAATAAGTTCTTGAATGTTAAAAGTGTAATAAAATAAGAATAGCAAAAGCAAAGGAATCTGAAAAAAGGAAGACAGAGAGGAATATAAAAAGAAAATAAACAAGGAAAGACCAGTATGCTACAAACGTCCCAAAACCATGATATCTGACGATCAGTCTCTTTATAACCCTCGTACTTGGTATGTGCCTTCCAATCTTCAATAGAAATGGCATTTTCACTCCCACGCAGCATCCAATTAAGATCTTCAAGGTCTAAACATTGGAAGAACTGTTGGAGCTTTGAATTGGAAAGAATATCAGCAAAACCCTCAGCAAAATGTGATACCTGCTCAGATATGGATGTTACGAAACAATTCCGTATAAGAAGATCAACATACTTCTTCCTATTCTTACTATTCATTACAATGCTTTTCCCACCAGGGCAAAGCTCAACCACTTTCCTGCATCCTAATTCCTCCACCTCTCTAATAAATGTCAGCCCAATGCACCTGAATCAATGAAACCAACATCCATCTCCAATATTTGCTTGCAGCTTCTATACAAGTAAGGATCTGCATCCCGTATATCTTCTAAAGTAACATCATTTCCAGCCAATTGCATGAAAAACACACGATCAAAAAGAATACCCACTTGCACCTTTTTCATCAAAGCCAATGCAATAACGCGACCAGAGAACCTAAAGTACTCAAGGTGCCGAGGATGTGCCTTAGATGCTGCAGACAAGTAGACAAAGAACAAACTAAATATGATTGTGCAAAAGAGCTCTAACAATATCTACTGATAAAGATATACAGCAGAACACATCAATACTCAACACTGACTAAGCAACCATAGTCCCTGATGTTAACAAATGGGAACTCAAGTTTAGTGACAAATGCTAATGATTGGACATGTTACACAATGCAGAGTATTTGTACTGATAAAAAGGTCCGCAGTTTAGTTTTCAAAGAAATACAACCATACGTATAACAATTCATGGATATATAGAAGATGAAGGTTAGCGGAGCAACTCTGCAAGCTAGAGGAACCATTGCTAATGAGACGTAAATAAATTACCTATCCTCAACTAAACTACGTAGGCATACCCCCAAGTTTGTGGCCCTTCCTTTCCCCAATTTATTTTTTTAAGCTAGATGCCATTGATGAAGTAGGCTTTGTTTTAGCTCTCAACTTCTCTTATTTGCACAAGGGTTTTACCTCCTGAATGATAGTTCAATATATTTGAGATAGATTGTTCTGTTAACGTCTTAAAGACATTTTCATATGTACATTTCTTTTGGAAAGGACACATGGACCTGGCCAAACATTTAACATTTGAAAATACTCAATAAGCATCAGAGAAAAAAATCTTCATTTAGTTTTCCAGATAAAACTTAACAGGATTAGGATAAAATCTCCTGCAGTCATACGGACAAGTCACAAAAAGGGCAATTTGTGGATCAAATATTGCACGACACACCAAAACTAACCACTCCCGCAGCACACCCGGTCCTGCAGCTTCCTCATTTTTGAATTCCATAAACAGACCAGAACGCAGAGACTCGGGCTTCGCTTTTCCTATGTACTCACAAGACTGAGCCAGTAACTGAGACCTATCAATAAGCGCCTCCTGAAACAGGTCATAGTCTTTTTCTACTTCAGGAAACAGCATCATCGCCAAATGCCTCCTACACTCAAAATTGGTCAAACTCCTGCGCTCAAGAATCCATCGATGATGATCAGCACCTCTCTTCGCAAACGCAACAACAAGCTCATTCAACAAATGCCTATGACGCCTCAAAATCGTCCAAAACATTTACCTCTGCCCCATCAAAGAGCTTAGAAGTCTCATACAACTCCTTCAAGACACGAGGATACTCAGACCAAGCGGGGAAGACAAAACTCATCTTCCCCTGCTCCTTTCCGGCCAAGGAAAACTCCATCTTGCGAAAACAGTCCTCCATTTTTATCAATACTCGAATAAACACAACCAGGAGATAATCAACCTCTTCTAGAAGCACTTGATCCTCCTCCTCCACACTACCATTTCCATTTTCACTCACAAAACACCCCAAACCTTGCTGCTGAAGCATAATTCTACTCCTTAAAGGGGTAACAAACATGAAAAAAATCCGAAACCTCTCCCAATGAAGGCCTCTGACTAGTACTAGCAAACATTGCACTCTCATCCAACCCCATCAACAACCTATACGGAAGCTCAGGAACAAAAAAGAAAACATCACGAAACGAAACCTTTAGTTTCACACTTTCAGAACCATACAAAATTCCAACTGTCTCCAACAAAAACCCCTAAGTGCTTCGACAAGAAACATACAAAGGATCGTCACATCCACACCCAACTTTTCTTAACTGTTTGCAAAACTGCATCACCGCGCCAGTGGCAACACTCTGCTAAGTCTTCTCGCGAGAGCAACTGAGAAAATTGCTTATGCAAGCCTCGGCGAGTTCCCCGCTACACTGGCCGCCGCGTGACGGCGGCGCGTAGAGCGAGGAGAGGATATAGGGGCCTTTGGAGGCCCCGAAAACCTCCGCGAAGCCGGGGAGGTGGAAGTGGCCAGTGGTGAGGACCTTGACCACGTTCAAAACCTCGCTCGTGTGTTGCGGCGGCGACGACGTGACGTCGCAGCCGCTGCACACTTGCACGAGCATGGCGATGATGAATTCGACAATCTTTGACGCCTCGGGGTAGAGTCCGCTGCGCAAGTGGCCAACGATGTAGATAGTGGAATCGTTTTCCACGCCTCACTGTTCCAGAGTCTGCTTCAACTGAAGCTGTTTTCCGTTATGAATCACTCTCTGTAACTTTGACGGTATTCCGGCCATCAACGCGATCCTGTGGAGAACCGATTCCACCGTCTCTTCCGGGGAACCGTTCATCACCATGCTGCTGCGTCCCGTCGGTATGCGGACGAAGAACTGAAACTGCCACGACCGCTTCTTCATTCCGCCGGTGACCGATATAAATGATCGGTTACTAATTATTCTCGACGGCGGTTACTGCGGTCAAAACGAGAGATGAAAGTCATGAGGTTTTCAGTTTGTTCCAGTGAAAGTGATGCCGTTAGCTGAATCGGTGCTGACACTATTCGGTTGTGTTTACCGTCCCCAATCGTGACTGTGATCTTCACGCTATTTTACCTCTGCACATATAATATATAAGCAGTATATTTAATTCTCTGAATAAAAGATTCATTCATTCATTGATTATCTTTAAATTAAATATTTTTTAGTATTTTTCCATTTTTTATCTCTGTAACAAAAAGTCGTCTTAATTTTTAAAATATATGTTTGTTTTACTTATCTTTCTTAAAATATTTCTGGTTAAATATATTTTTTTTAGTATTTTTTTCATTTTTATCTCTGTAAAAAAATCATTTTAATTCTTAAAAATATATTTATTTTATATTTCATTTTTAAAATATTTTAACATTTTTTATTGTTCTAATTATTATCTTAATATTTAAAATATTATCTAAAATACTTTAAAAAGTATTAAAAAAACATATTTTATAAGGATTAAAACATATAAAAAAATTACAGAAACAAAAATAGAAAAATCATTAAATTACATAAATCAAAAATATATTTAATTCATTATTTTTTTCATGATGCATTAAGTAATTTAATTTTTATACAATTTTTACATTATAAATAATCAGGAAATCTTAGTTGGATGAAGACCGAAGAGTTACGACTTTTTTGAAGATAAATAAAATCAATGCACATTTTACGCTAGAGAAGATGAGACATATAGTACGGTGAAGAGCTATCTTTGAATTAGGGTAAAAAAAATCAACAAATATAGTATTGTTGAAAGTGTCAAAATAAATCAAGATTTGAAAATTTATTTTTATAAAACTAAAACGTAAACGTCTAATATATCAAATTATTTAAATAAGATTATATCCAAAGAAAAGTATATATAGATATACATATAAGAGATAAATATGTCATAATCTATTATTAGATTACGTAAGAAAATTTAAGAATTCTTGAATTAGTTTAAAAAAAAATATGTGAGACTTTTTTAAGATTCTTAACATGTCATATAAACATTATAGTTTCCAAGTTATAAATCATAAGCTATCTGTGTTCTAAGGTATTATATCATAAAAATATCATTAGTAAATCTTCATATCAAATTTTAATAATTTTATTAAGGAAATAAATACAATATAGATCTATGATGAATATATTTAAATTTTAAGTTGGTCCCACCAAGACAAAGCATAAGTAAAAGTTTAATAGTCGAATCTTATCCTTAAATCTACCACAAAGTTTGTATCAATCATGAATGACATGTTCTTCATAAGATACATCATATTATACTCTTGTGTCAAATGATATGATCATCATAATTTCACAAATCAAGGGTAACTTCATTTTAAAAGAAACATCATATAATTGAAATAATATAAGATCATCATTTAAAAGATATATAAAAAATGTTTTACATTTCTAATAACAATGTAATCATACAATTCATCAATTAACATATCATTCTTAAGTCACAATTATTAATGCACATGTTAACTATTATGTCATGTCATTTTGACTCTTTACTTCAAGGAGATTTCACCTTTTGATTAATTAACTCAAACACATCCTTTAATATAATCGCATTCTATGATCTGATCATTTAGAGAGAATTAAATTAACCTTGCGGAGGAAGTGTGATTTTATTCAAAATGGATGAGTATGGATAGTGTCTTCCAAAATCTGTGATATTTCATAACAAACAAATTGTTGAGTAAAATTAACTTGTAAGCACCACTCTTCTTAGTAAGGGTTTTCAAGTCCAACTCGATCCAAAATAAAAATCAAATACCGCTCAAAAATATTGAAAACCAAACCAAATCGATTTTTTTTGGATTTTTTTTTCTCAAACCGATTAATTCGATTCGGTTTGGGGTTTGTGTTTTTGAAACCAAACCAAACTGTAATGCTTGTACTAATACTTGTATTACTTTAGTGTTATACATTTTATGTGTGTAACACTTGAGTTTCATAATGTTTTGTAGTGTTATGTATATGAAACTTATACAATTCATACTACTTTTTTTTCAAATGACTTTTCAAAAATATGTTTGATTTAAAATAAATGAAATTTTATAATTTTTTTATTGTAAAAAGTTTAGCATATTAATAAGTTTCATAAATTGTTATCAATAATTTTTTAATATAATTTTATTTAAAATATGAAAATAAAGTATATAAATTTTAATGAAATAATATTTTAGTAAAAATCACAAAAATCAAACCCAATTGCAAAATGTTGATTTGTTTTGATTCGGAATTTATTTTAAATGAAAATCAAACCAAACTAGATCACTTATATTTTTAAAATTTGATTTGAATAAATTTTCCATAAAAACTAAACCAAATCAAGTCATAAATACCCCTATTTCTTAGTTCTTATTTAATTGTGGCCACAAAGTTGAAAACCGTGTGTACTAAACGTTGATTAAGTGTTACGAGTGTTAAAGCAACTGTTTTATTAAGTTGCCTTTTAGAGTGATGAAGTTATTTATATGTGATGGATGACTCATAGACATAGTTATGACCCAGTATGTATTAAAATTTTAAAATTATGTACGTATCTATTATATATAAGTATAATTAATATTATTTGAATGAGAAAAATTCATTTATACTCCAAAATTCAAATTAAAAAAAAATTCCAAATTTCTTTTCAATTTTTTTCAAAATCAATTATTTTTTATAAAAAAAAATGGTCAGGTACTATTGGGATCCGATGACCAATCCAATCGGATTGAACCAGGTCAACTGTATAATCGGTCCAAAAACATAACTAGTCTGGTTAGGCCACCAGATCATAGTCCATACCGATTCTTATAACACTCATTACTCATGAGTGAAGATATTTCCTAGTGAGACGACCATTACATGAAACAAGTAAGAATGTAAAGACATTTTCTATCATCTTTTATTTTATTTTATTAACTCTTCGTTAAACCCATTAACATACTCTTTTTTTTTTTCTAATAGTAATTGGATAATAAGAGAAAGAATATTTAAACTTTTTCTTACGAGATAGTTAAACTATTTCTTTTACATGATAGTTAAAATATTAAATCCATGGTTTAAAAATAACAAAGGATAATAATTGGTTTAAATTGAAGTATTTTTTAATTAAAGTTGAATAACTATTTATTAATGAAGTACGAATATACAACTAACTATAATGATAAAATGAAAGAGTTTAAATGTTATGAACTAATAATACAGAAAGATTATTATACTATTAATTAATAAAAAAAGATGTGAGATATGATTTTAATAACTAACATTTGCCTACTGCATCCAGCTTCTAAATTGAACGTCACACATTACATGAACGAATTGATGGTTAGGCACTAGACATCAAAACGTTACGTTAATGCACGATCGGTAATTAACGGTAATTTCCTATAAAAAGTTGACATGAATTTAGAAATAATACACTATCAGAAAGCTAAGTGCATCGTTATAACAAATTCTCCAATGCAAATCACTGCACCTCTCCATGTCAGATGACCAAAATTCACGAAAAATCGTATTGAACATATTGTGAAAGCATACATACAAGCACTAAAACAACAAGTACCCGAAGGACAAGGCCAGTACTAGAAAGCACTTCTTCAACTTAGTTTCATCCAAAGTACAAAAATCCTAGTGCCAAATCCTTCGTTACGTTAATTTGTCAACGTTTCAAGTTTCAGCATTCAATCTGGAAATTCCATCTACCAATAAACCAAAACATGTCAAGTTAACTGCAAAAGTTTAATTACAATTTGCTTTGGTACAACCGGATCAACAAACGTACATATACATAATCACTGAGGCAATCCAAGCTTCGACACTTCTTTACAACAAAACCACTGAGGCAATCCAAGCTTCGACACTTCATTACAACAAAACCATATAGGCCATTTTTTTTTTTTCTATTGCAGAAAGCAGGTGTGTTACGGGATCTTAGTAATTAGAGACTGCTAATGAGGAAAGAAGCATTTGTATATTTGGTATCTGTTTTTCAGTCATTGTTTTCTTCATCTTCAACATTCTGAATTCCAGCCCTTTCTTCACCTTCATCGTTAAGAAAACAGAATGTCCAAAAACTATACACGGAAAAAGTCTTATCTAAACAGGCAAAAGGGTGTCTCTGTTCCAGCTCCTGATCAACAATTTAACTCATCCTGTGAACCAGCCCACGAGTTTCATCATCAGAGTCAGATAACTCAGGAAGCAACCAGTAAGAGTTTGTTTCAGAATTCGTGGCACACTTCCCAAAGTAAAATATGTAGCTATATTAATTTAACTGTGCATTACAGACATTATAATGAAAGCAACCTTTTCTTACTTTTCCTCAACCTCCCTTTGGCTTGAAACAATTCTAAACAAACACTCCGAGCCAGTTTCAGCCAGCCCCATGTACCATCGCTTCTTCATTGACTTCCTCATAGTGACAATTTGAAACCCTGGGACAGGAAGTCATCCCTGGAAAATTTTGAATTCCATAGAAGTAAGCTTAATCAGACAAAGGTGTTGAAAGATCAATTTGGCACAGCAATTTTCAAGGAATTAATCAATGTTTAATTTCACGTTTAACTTCCATGCATTGTCAATGTCAAAGCTTATACATGATCAATCATGGAAAGTGTAACCTCAGGGGAGTTTGTTTCACAGAATAATATTGTATTTCCAGGAATCATATGATTAGGAATATTTTAAAATGTGTTTGATTACATTTTAGTATTCTGAAGATTATATTTTAAATTTCAAAATAATTTAAATAAAAATAAACAAATAAATGAAAGTTAGATGTGTATTAGAAAATAATTTCTCATGTTCCCATGGTAATATCACATTCCCATCCCTCTTCATGGGAATAAAAACATAATAATAAAAAAAGAAAGTTATGACATTCTCACAAATCAACAATAAGTGGGAATAACTTTAAACAAACATGGGAATGTTACACTCCATGCTTATATTTTCGGGAATAGACTTTTAATCCGTGAAACAAATGCGATTTAAGTAAACTAACTGACCATTACTATACAAATTAGTCTGTAATTAGATGTTAATGTAAATTGTTCACCGGTGCATATACTAGTCAGCAGAGTATACATAAATTTGAAGCAATTATATAGTGGGCAGAGTATAGACACGAGTTGAATATCATTGAAATGAATTCGTCTAAGAGTTAGCTTTAACGATTATTACTCTTGGTTTGTTTTTTTTTTTTTTTGTCAAGTCAAAAGTAAACTCATAACCAGATATTTTGTAACATATACATACACAAAATGAAATGAGGCATGTGAATAAGTAAGTACCTGGTCTTCCTGGGACGTTCGCATCCTAAAGTCCTCGGCTTCCTACAAATTTCACGAGGTAAGAAATACGGTGTAACGAGGGTTCCCAAACAAATCATGGCTTCGTTCAAAATAGGCAAACCCTGAATTCTTACAAGGGTAACCTCTTTATTTCCCAGGTCATACCAACACAGCCTCTTCCGGTCGTGTTCCAACAGAACCTTTCTCCCATCGCTCGAGTATCCCAACGGCCTCAGGCACTTGAACGATCTCAACTCACGCGACTCCTCCAGAGTGAAAAGCTTGAACCAGCTGTCACCACGGCTATACTCTCTCATCACCCAAACATCGATTTTTGAATTGTGAAAATTCACTGTCATGCAGAGGGAATCGCCTAATAGTGCAACGTCGATCTCGAAACCGCCGCCGACGCCTCCGGTGTCGGGAAGCGGGAGCTCGGTGAAGATCTCGTGGGTTAGATCGAAGGCGACGATGAGATCGGGTTGGTCGGGTTCGAGTTTGCGCGTGACGACCCAGTGGAGGGAGTTTCCGACGAAGACGCCCATGGTACGCGCGCAGCAGAGTGCGTAGGGCATGCCGGGGAGTGTCTTCCACACGTTGGCGCGGAGGGTGTAGAGCTTGACCTGGGAGTCGAAGGAGCGGTCCTGCAAGTCGACGAAGTAAGAGATGCGGACGAGCTTGTAGTCGAGACTTCTTTGGTCGAAGCCAAAGCCGTAGACGCGGGCGGCGAAGAGAGTGGTGTCAGGGTCGCGGCGGCGGGGGACTGGCAAAGAGGGAAGAATACGGTGCTGGCGGAGGGAGGGGTTCCAAAAGGCGATGTCGTCGGCGACGTTGGATATAGAGAGGAGTCCGTTGCAGGAACCGAGTAGAGTGATGTTGTTGCTGTAACACATGAGAGGGTGGTTAAGGGAAAGGGGAGGGTCTAGGGTTGGGAAATTGGTCTGGTATAGATCCGAGTCGAGGCGGAGGATGAGGGTGGTGTTGGAGGTTAAGGTCAGGGATCTGCTGAGATGGAGCCAGTTGAAGTGCTGGCTGTCGATTAGGGACTTCCATGACTTTGAGGTTGACCGGAATCGGAGTAGGGATTTGACCGGTAACCGGGAGAGGATCTCGGTTAGCACTTCGCGCGGAAGATTATCCGACATGAGAAGAAGAGGATTCGCTTTCTTTCTCTCTTGCTGCTGCCAAATGGGAACGCACCACACGATGACTTTAGTCTTTAGGTTAAGTTATATACTCATATCCAATTTGAGTGGTCTCCTGCTGCTGTCGTGTTACATCGGTTATAGAAAATCTTTATGTAAAATCATAAAACTACTATCAAAACTTCAATTACAAACAGTCAGTCTTGCCATGACTTTCCTCACGTTGGCCTTTTCTTGCACAGGAATCTTCTCTATATTATGTGTGCTAAATCAAGACACGAATTAATTGTCCCTTTGCGCAGCCTGCAAGTGAATTAATTAATTAATTAAAGAGTGGTCCTATAATACATATGATTAAAAACTAAAAAAAAGAGAGAATTTTTTTAATGAAAAGTATGGTTTAGGAACAAGTTAGGTAAACCTAATTAAGAGAAAAATAATGAAAGTAACTGTGACCCGCATTCTGTTTATGGAAGTGTCCTGAAATCCTAAATAAAAAATGTTGACTTCCTATCTTAGTTCTTACGCAGGAAAGTGCGTATCTACTAGACAACCACCATTGAATATGGATGGCACAATAACTGCTCAATAAGCAATAGCAACCACGGTTTCTATTGTGAAAAAACACAAATCTCAAATCGGTTAAAGATAAAATCATATTGAATATATAAGTAAAAAACAATCCTCACCCCTTGAACTAACTTTTGAGATTATATTAGATCAAAATCTCACATTCTAAAATAGTATCAAAGCATATTCAAAATTCATTCAAAGGGTCACCCACCATGTTATTTACGCACGAAGTCCAAAAGTGTTGGGTGTGAGAGGTGTAGTAGGAAAAAAATCCAAGTTTCACATTGGCTAAAGATAAAGCTAAAATCCCAGATTCTAATAGATTCCTCAGCCATACCTTATACGATTCTTTGCAACACAAGGAGAAAAATATGAATAAGAAATGGTTAAAAATAAAGCCTAAATATCAACAAAAGTTATCCAAATTCATATTTCTTAATGATATAATTTAATTCTCGTTATTTATCTTATTTATAGATAATCTATAAATGTTTCTATAAGTATTCATTAAAATGTTTGACCTTGATGTATACTTAAATTTTTTGTTATGAAAAAAGAAAAACGAAAGCCTAAATCCCTTTGGGCCCAACAAATTTTTTTTGGGCCCCCAACTCTGCGAAACAAAGTTGAAATATTTTCGAATCTGAATGTGATGTTGTCACTCTATCAGAAAGAGTTTGGTGGGTGGCGACATAGAGATGCTCAACCAGTTAATGTTGCTTTGTTGGGAAACTAATTTAAAAATTGAAAATGTTGAACAATAGAAATAGTTTTTGGGTGCAAGTCTAAATCCACAAAGATTTGAATGAATGTTCCATTGTGGACTGTCGTCTCCTGCATTTTTCAAGTTACTTTCTACACTTTTTTTGAAATGTTTTTTCTTTTATCTTTTGGATTGATCATTCCAAAAGTTAAATAAAATGCATTCCCGAAATAATTTTATATTTCCGATTGTCTATTCTTAAAAACAATAAAGAAGTGCAAGAAGCAACTGAGAAGTACACGAAGCAAAAGCCTCCTCATGGAGAATGCAGTGGCCTTTTATGATGTTTTGTACATTTGGAAAGGCATTGATAAAGCTAAAAATATTCTGCGTGATGAATTTGAATTTAGAACGGGGAAGGGCACACCATCTTCGGTTTGAGGATTTGTTAAGAAGAAGGTCCGCTAAGTATTTTTCTTTTTGTCTAAAGAAAATTTATTGATTTAACTAACTAATAAATTAAAATTTAAGTTTACAATTTATATATAATTTAAGAATCAATTGATATTTTTATTGTATCACCTTCATGTTCATCGTTCATCGTGTTATGATGTCACCCATAATAAAATTTAACTTTAACAAAAAAATAGTTCAATAACTATGTATTGTTAGTATAATTTTTATATACTATTAACTAATAAAAAATTTACTATCTATTTCACTTTTAAATAGTTTTTGTAAAAGTAAAAAAAAAACTTATCATTCACCATTTTTTTTCAACATTCATACACAATAATTTATTATTGAATGATAGTGTAAAATTATTTTGTATTATCAATTTAAAGTCTATGTTCTTATATTAGTATAATAAATTTAATTTTTTAAGGGAAAAAATAATACTTTCCTAAGATAGATGATAAATTAATACTGTTTTTTAGGGGACATAATTAATACTGTTATCACTGAGAAAATGATTTTCCTTTTACCCTAAGATATTATGGTTGTTTGTTGTGTTTCCTTGTTGATTGATACCGTACGTTGAGCATACTAAATTTTAAAGGGGCATCTTTAATTGTATGGGAAAAAAGGGGCGTCTTTTATACGTATCTAAAAATATATAATTTTTCTTCATTTCTAAGGCTTTTAATGGGACTTTTTTTTAATTATGTTATTAATTTTGTTGATGACTAATATCCAAGAATTTAATTAGTCATCTTTAATCAAATTTTTCACTTACACATTTTTTTCATTCTCAGACCAGTATCTTACTTAAAAAAATCGAGTTAATAACACTTAAATTAATTTTTATTTTTTTAAAAAAGAGGCTTTTATCCATTTTAAAGACAAACGAGAGCCACGCTAGGAATTTCTTCGAATAATATGCGCTCATTTTCACAAATTTTTTTATAGAAAGTATTTGCATTCAAGTCTAGACTCACTTAGAGCATTTATAATGGTATTAATATAAGCAAATTAATTTATGACATTTCAATTTTAAATAACTTAATTATTTTTTTTCAAATGGATATTTTCATTAATAAATTACTTTAACTCATAAATATTATATTTCTCTTTCTTATATTTAATACAAAGTTAAACAACTCATAAATAATAATTGATTATATAAGTAATATTTTTCAATTTTAAGTAATTCAAAATCACATTTGACATACTAACATAACATTTTTTAATTAATAACTCTCATTTTAGATGCTGTTAATAAATATAAAATGTCATCTTTATTACGAATACTAGTTATTTGATTCAAAAAGTTTATATCTAGTGACATAAATACCTACTTTATATAAATACTTAAATTTCTATCCAGTGAGGCAGTGCCCCAGTCACAAATGAACTAAGAAACGATTTTTTCAAACTTAAACATATCACAATTTGTTAAGGGAATTCATTGTTAATCCAAAATGTCTATTCACTCTATTGTCATTTTCATTAATTAAATTTTATAATTTTTTAAAGATTGTTAATTTAATTATTAAATATGAAAAACATTTTAAATGAAACTTGGTAGTTTCGATTCCTGTTTTCTAATAGGCGGCTTTTGACCTTATCCGAGTCTGCAAGTAGCTGGCGTCATTTGGATGGTGATCATATCGTGTATAAATTTGATTTCGAATTATCTTAAGTTTGTACTTTGTAGAATTTATTTTTTTTCCAAGGAAAACTTAAAAGGCGGTGATATGTTTGAGTTCTTTTTTATTTTTTAGAAGCAGTTTACAATGAAATTTATCTTCAACTTTTCAACTCAACATTAAAACTATAATTTATTACATCTACTCAATATTGAGTATGGAGAATAAAATAATTTTAATATGCTGATAAAATAAATTAAAGTCACATGTTTTTATTTATTTCATTCCTACCTAGGTACGAATCTTTGATTATGAATGAAATTATATAAGGTCGTTTTTGTCAACAAGAAATAAATAAGTTTATTAGTTTATGTATTGAGCATGATTGTTGTGGATATGCAAGCACTCAAGACACGTTCGACACGTTAAGGGTATATGCAATCGTATCTCACACTGTGTTCATTCTTGTGCCTCTCATCCCAACATGGCTACATTAACGATCATG
Source organism: Glycine latifolia (assembly GCA_013407115.1). Classification (NCBI taxonomy): domain Eukaryota; kingdom Viridiplantae; phylum Streptophyta; class Magnoliopsida; order Fabales; family Fabaceae; genus Glycine; species Glycine latifolia. The sequence continues at coordinate 839,873 of CM023949.1, forward strand.
GCTACACATCTGCCACCTGTCACAGCCACGTCCTTCGATTGGGCTGTAGTCCAGTCACACATCATGCATTTTTATCCATTTATTTTGGTCCAACGAATCATTCATACACCATATAGAAACATGGATGACCCAGCACCCAGGTATGGATTATTATTGGACCTCCCATATTAAATAACGCATATTTTGACAAAAATAAATAAACAAATACTAATAACAACCAGCAATTCACATATGATAAAAAAAATTTAGGTTAGAGATTACAAATGTCTTATTTTATTTTAATTTATTGAATTATAAACTAATCTCATTTGCAATTATCATATATGATAAAATTATTAATTTCTATAACAATTAATTATTAGAAAACTTATAGGTAAAATGTTTTAAAATTATTTTATAGTATATTAAAATTAAATTAAAAAACCATTTTAACTTCACGGGACAATTGTTGGATGTATTGATGTGCACGAAGTTAATTTAATATATATTTGAAATGTTAATATTCAACGGTAAACATATAGATTGAAGATTTGTAATAAACGCGACCAGCGTGTGCATGTTTGGGGACCGACGGAAACACGTAGATTGACCGACCAATACCACTCAACAAGTATACTAGTTGTTCGACAACTACTAAAATAAAATCTATACATGGTGTCATAAGTATCCAACATCAGCGAAGCAGAAAACTTCAATTTATTGAAGAAGAACTGAATATGATATTGTATATTGGAACAAGCTAGTGATATGAAACCATAAATATAGAGTTCAAAAATATTTATTTTAATTATTAAATTAGATTATATTTATATTTAACTTTTATAATGTTGTTTTTTAAAAGATAGCAAATGTCATTTTTAATTATTTTTCTTAGAAATAATATATTTCACTATTTTTCGTTGTATTATTCTTTACATGCCAAAACTAATCAGTACATATATACAAATTAAATTCACAATAATCTTGTATTCTTGTTAGGAATCACCCTGCTTAGAATTTACCTTTTTCCACGTTTTACGTGTGCTTTTCCCCGCTGCATCGTATCAAAATAATTTATGTTTTCGACAATCATAATAGCCGCCAAACTTATCAATATAAATATATAATAATCATCAACCAACACAGATTAAGTTAATAAGTAAAAATCAAACTCATATATGTCTTAAAGACTTAAATTTAAATTCCATTATTATATAAAAATCTTATAAAAATGACAAATAAATATTTTTATAAGTATTTAATAAATCTAAAAACATATCCTAATCTTAATAAATTTCTGAAATCTAACTCATTTTACCGCGCATGTTAAAGCCAAGGACAAGGACCCTACCTTTTCATTATACGTCCCTATTCAGCATCCCACACCAACCACTTCCACATGGTTAACAAATTAATGTTCTCTAACACCTCACATAATACGAGCCACGTCAGCCAAAAGCATCCTAATCAGAACTATGTTGTAGCAGCGAGTAACCGTAATTATAACACTAATCTCATTCATTCTCATCCAAATAATAAAAAAAGGAAGCAAATTTGCCCACTAATTCTGAAAAGTTCAATAATAAAAGCCCTCACGCATAACTTGATCTTTTCCACAAAAACCTTCTCCCGCAAACTCATTCTCGGCGGCGACAGTTTTTTGGTTCTAAATCTCCAAGATGGTCGGAGAACACAGTACGATGTCACTTGCCTCCGATGATCAGAAAACACCACTTCTTCCGGTGCAGGAGCCAGTGGAAGGAACACACACCAGCGTCTCCTTCAGCATCAAAACAATTCTAACACTAGAAAACTTCTACGTGATTCTGGGACCGATGCTGTCTCTTTTCATATGCCTCTTTGTGAAGCTCGACGCGCCACCCACAAGCGAGAAAATGCTTGGTGTGATTGCGTGGGTCTTCGCTTGGTGGGTCACGCAGGCCGTGCCACTTCCCGTGACTTCCATGTGTCCTCTGTTTTTGTTCCCAATTTTCGGGATAGCTTCAGCTGATAGTGTGGCGCACTCTTACATGGATGACGTCATCACCCTCGTTTTGGGAAGCTTCATTCTCGCCCTCGCCGTCGAACGCTACAACGTTCACCGGAGATTGGCCTTGAATGTGAGTCACCTCCTTTTTGTCTCTACTTTAGTTTCGTCTAAAACCAGACTTTTCCTAACTTCAAAAATTTTATTTCTTATTTTATAGTTACAATAGAGTTTTCATGTACAATTTGTTATTAAATAGTGGTGTGTCACATTTTTCAGTGTTTATTCTAATAATTATTCAGATTTGATTTCGGTGTCTTGCAATTCTTTTGGGGAGTGAATTTCATGACCACAAACTCAATTATTTGCTTTTGGAAATAATTGAAGTTAGACTTTCTCTCTCAATCCAAGAGGAAGAAGACAGTTTTGTATTGAATAGTTCTATATTTTGCTTTCTTTTTTATCAGACTATTTTGCTTATGGTGATACAATAAAATAATTTTATATTATTATTTAATTATAAATTACTGTTAGTATAATTTTTAAAACTATTATTATTATTATTATTAATATATCTGATTATTATAAAGTTTAATAAACTTATGAAAGGTAATGATTTATGAATAGATAATAATATAAAATATTTTATATTATAATTTTTGTTATTTTTAGTCTATTTTTTTCTTCATATTTATAATTATTAAATAGTATAAATATTGATAAGGAATTATAAGAAGATAAATAAGATAAATATAAGAGAATTTAGGTTGTGTTTAGTATGAATGGAAGAAATAATATATAAAAATTGGGTATTTTATTTGATGGGATTCACATCCTTTATATTTTATTTTAATTAAAAAATATTTTTTTATTTTTTTCTTTTAAACCAAAAACACTCTTAATATTTTTTATTTGTGTCTAGTTAAAAAATGTTATTATTAAAAGAAAAATATAATATTATTAGGTGGTGGGAAACGAGGCAATGTTTCCTATCTCTGTTTTATTGAAGAAAAAAACAGTGTCATCGTACTAAGCATGACATGATTCGTGAACGTGGCATGGGGCCCACAGGTAACACTGCTGTTTTGTGGCGACCCGGTGAATCCAGCGCTCTTACTGCTGGGGCTATGCGCGACGATATTCTTCGTGAGCATGTGGCTGCACAACGTGGCAACGGCGGTGATGATGATGCCGGTGGCGACGGGGATCGTGCAACGGCTTCCGCCAGTGCACGAGCAGTCGGAGGCGGTGAACAAGTTCTGCCGCGCGGTGATTCTGACGGTTGTCTACGCCACGCCCATCGGAGGAATAAGCACACTAACGGGAACGGGTGTGAACTTGATAATAATCGGAATGTGGAAGAGCCTCTTCCCAGAGGCAAAACCAATAAGCTTTAACACATGGTTCTTCTATGGTTTCCCTGTTGCTGTTCTCATCCTCATTTGCTTTTGGTGCATCATCTGCCTCCTCTATGTGCCAAAAGGTTCGGGTCGGGCTTTGTCTGCTTACTTGGATAGATCTCACTTGAAGAGAGACCTTGAAGCTCTTGGTAAGTTTCTAACTTCAACCCTATTCAATTTTATTTTGTTTCGGTTAACCTTAATACAAATAGAATGAAAATACGCCTAAAAAACGCCTTCCCAAGTTTCCGCCTTCTCAGTTTCTTTGTCATATTGTCTTTTGTCTTACATTTACATTGCATCTTAGTTATATACCTGTTTTTCAGAAGAAAAAAAGTTTATGCTTATCTGGCACGTAGGACACTTGTCAACCTCAATCTAGCCATTTGCTCTAATATATATATATATATATATATATATATATTGTAACTTTATTTTTTTAATAATAAAAGATGTGGCATTTAATATTTTTGTCTAACATCAAGAGGATTATTATTACTCTCATGTTTTATGAGGTGGAGAAGACACCACATGTCACTTGATAAATAAAAAGAGACACGACATATAACCTTTGGTTATCCATAAGCAAAATGGGAATGTCGGACTCTTAAGACAATATTTTTAAATCAATTATTCGTTATCTTTTATATATCATTAATGCATTTTTTATTATAAAATTACATTTACTAATTTCTTAAGCATAATTTTCAAGAAAAATAGGTACTAGTAATATAATATAACCGTCCAGAACTTTTTTTTTAAAAGAGATCCAGAACTTAATGGGTCTCTATTTTATCTATTAATTTTGTATGAAGTGATTAATGAATTTTTTAAATATAAATCATGAAAGCTAGATTGAAAGTGAAAAAGAAAAAGAAAAAGATAGGGCACACCAAAAGCAAGTAAAATTTAACACGTTTGGTTTTTTCAACTTCAATATGCTTTGCATAGTAGTCCAAAAGGAGTGATCTTCCGGCCTCGCCTGAAACGGGTCGGAAGGATATTTTTGCACATTTGGAATGACGCATCCCATGGAAGTTGCTCATTGCATCTTAACAATGTCCTCACGTGTGACATGTCCTTCATATTTTATTTATAAATAATAAATTAAAAATCTCGTCCTTCAAAAACTTAAGGCAGTAGCAAACTTGCAATACTTTATTGATGTTTGCAGGTCCCATGGCTTTTGCGGAGAAGATGGTCTTGTCTGTGTTTGGGGTATGTATACCAAACTAATTACACGTTTAAAATTCTTCGGATGAGCTTAATGTGTTTTCAATTAAGGCATTAATTAAAGTGAAATGGTAAATGCAGTTGCTGATCATACTTTGGATGACAAGAAGAATAACAGATGACATTCCTGGATGGGGATCTTTATTCCATGGCCTAGTTGGAGATGGAAGTGTTAGTGTAAGTACTGTATCTACTATAGATTTTTTGTTTTCAGTTATATATGACTTCATTACACTAAAAATTGGAGTCTCCAATTAATGAAACAGAACCAAAATGAAGCCTTCTATACAATATTGTAGGTTATGGTGGCTGTTTTATTGTTCATAATCCCAAACATGAAGCAAGAGGGGGAGAAGCTAATGAGTTGGAATGACTGCAAAAAGTTACCTTGGAACCTCATTTTGCTTCTAGGAGCTGGTTTTGCCATAGCTGATGGAGTGCAATCTAGTGGCCTAGCAGATGTTTTGTCAAGAGCCTTGGATTTCTTGGAAGATGCTCCATACTTGGCAATTGTTCCTGCTGTTAGTCTAATATGTAGCATTATCACTGAGTTCATCACCTCCAATGATGCTACTGCCACCCTTCTTGTCCCACTTCTGTATCACATAGCCAGAACTATGCATGTGCACCCTCTTCTTCTTATGGTCCCTGGAGGAATAGCAACTGAGTTTGCCTTCTGGCTTCCAACTTCAACACCATCAAATGTAGTTGGCTTTGCCACTGGACACATAGAAATTAAAGACATGCTCAAAGTTGGTGTGCCACTCAAGGTTGCTGGGATTGTTGTGCTGTCTCTTCTCATGCCATCACTAGGTGAGTTACCTACCATCTCTGTTTTGCTAGACAAATGCTTTGAGAAAATCAATTGGGTTGAAAAAGAATTCTGACTTCCAAGTTTTGCTATTGCAGGAACTATTGTTTTTGGAGCAGGCACTGGTACTCAATAAGTGATATTGCCAAACTAAAACTCTTGTTTGTTAGGAAATTGATTGATTTCTTCGCCAAATTGCAGAATCATGTTTGTCTAGGAGATGAATGAAATTTTTCATATGCAGGGCCTTATGCTATGTTTAGGCAATGAGGATATATCAACAGGGCAAAGGAGAAGGAGGGAAAGATCTCCATCTTTTTCTTTCTTGCTTTTATTTTGTATTTCTTTGTTGATTTGTTTATAATTTTTTTACAGGGTTATATTATAAAGAATAGAATGAATTTCCAGCTGTTGTTAAACTTTATACCAGTAATAGATGAATGGAATTGATTTTCTTATTGTGTAAAATGATTTTCTTTTCATCCGGAGGTGTTGGAGTTCCTATTAATCTGCTTGCATTTTGGACGACTAATTCTGAAATGCACCTTAGAAGATAAGGTGCAGCCGTGCTCCATTAAATTTCAATCATTAAAATTTACTTATTTTTCAACCTTCTAAATTTTGTTTTGTACATTTTAACACTCCAGATAAAAAAGCTTATCCCTAACCAGCTAAACTATGTTCGGCGATATGATTCCATGCAACAAAGTGCTGCTCTATATGTAGGGTAGAAATATTTCAGATCATTTGATAGGTCCCGTGGCTAAGCTTATTTTAGGTCTAAGCTATTTTTTTTTTAAAGTAAACTAAGTAATGATTTTTATTGAAGTCTATTTAGTTAAAAGAGCATATTATAAGTAATTTATAAGCAAAACTATTTAAATAAGTATTTGTGTTGTTGTTATTATTATTTTTTAAAATGTTAAGCATATTTACTTACACAAATAGTTAAGCTTATAAGTTCGTTGAAAATAAATTTATATCTTATTTTAAAGTTTTATTACAAAAATATGCTTTTAAATAAATTATCAAGAATCATGTCTGTTTATTTTTCAAAGACTAGCATAGACTTTTATCATGAGTGGAATCTTGATATGTCTAAATGGTCTTGGACTCCTTTAAAAAAAATAAAAAATGGTCGTGAAAAATCAATTGTTCATGGTCTCGACTAATTACCATATAATATGGATTTAAGTTTTTTAATATAAAAATAATAATAATTAATTGTGAAAAGTAATTGGTTTTAAAAAATAACCATAGTAATAACCAGATTATTTAAAAGTAGTTATAAAATTATAACAAATTTATAGATATAGTTATTAAATAATTTATTTTTTATATAAAAAAAGCTATAGTTAACTTATTTTAAAAAAAACTGGTTATCTATATAGAGCAAATAAATGAGTAAAAGATTGAAAACTACTCTGCATTGTTGTGTGTAAATTTAGTAAGTGCATCAGCTACTCGATTGACCTCAATAAACACGCGCGTGATACAAACTGAAACGAATGAAGGGAAGTGATATATTTTATTATTTCTTTATACAATACACTATCACTTATTTTTTATAAAAATAACTAGAGGATTAGAGGTGAGATTATATATATATTGGATGAATTGAGTGTGTGAGATTATTATAAATCTTTAAGTATTTGTCTTCGATTGGATGAATGGAAATAATATAGCCACACAGCCATTGATCTTCCATATAAAAACCTTATAAAGGAAACCTTAAACACTACCATTGACGAAGGATTCAACCTCCCAAAGGTGCCTGCACAATACATGGTCTTGGATTACTCGCCCACTGAGAGAAAGAGAAAAGGAAACTGGAACTGCAACTCTTGAGCCACTACCAAGACAGGAACAGAGTGTTTTGTAGAAGATGCTGTTTATCAAAATTTCCTCTTCTGTAAACGCATGAATTCCTCTTATACATATTTAAATATAAATTATATTATTTTGAAATTAATTTTATAAATCATATTAATTTTATAAAATTAATTTCGAGAACATTTATCTTAAGTATTATTTCTCTACTTTGAAACCATGGAAGAGAAAAGCAGCAAGGTTGTGTAGCGGGGTCAAACTAAAAGGCCATGCTCAAGGTTTTAATTAAATGACTCTTGAATAATACTGTGAATAGGGTTGGGTAGTGATTATTCAACAAATTGTGTAAGAATTATGGGAAAAATATTTTTGGTCTTGCTAGTTTAATGTTTTTTTTAAATTTTTTTCCTTGCAAAAAAAATATTTTAGTACTTGTAAAATATGATTATTTTGTTTTTCATTTTTATAGTATTTTTGATAATATTTTTTAGTGTTTAAAACATTTTTTTTTTCATTTTTCAAAGTGTTATCTAAAATACTTTAAGAAATAAAATAAAATAAACACGTTATAAGTATTAAAATGAAAAAAGTATATTTCCAGGAACAAAAATAAAAAACTCTAAATTACTGGACCAAAAGTATTTAAGCCAAAAAAAAAAGGGTAATGTGATTGTGAAAGTTTCAAAATCATGATATTACTGTCGCAATGGTAATTGGGGAATATAATTTAAATTTTTGATGATGCTAGTTGTTTGAGAAATGAATTATAAGAGTTTGATCTTTTCGCCTCTTGTTTGTTTGCAGTTTGTTGTTTTGGATATAGATTATGGAACTGTGTAGGGTCGTTTCCATTTAAATCTTTGCGAACATTTTTCTTTGCCGTGTAGTGTAGTGTAGAATTCATGATATATTAATTTAAATCATGCTTGCGTAAATGTCGGAATTTTTAAAATATTCTGTCGAGGGGTGGATTTAATAAAAAAATTAGAAACTTTTTGTTTTTTTTAAATAAAGTATTTAGTGTATTTGTATATTTATAATATAACAAATATTTTTATTGATAATCCATTTCTAATTTTATTTGCTTGAAATTCATATCAATAAGGTTCAATATAATTGGTAGATAAATAATTAGATTCTTTAAATATCCTGAAAAAAAAACAGTTTTCTTGTTGTGCGAATGAAAATTATATTAGGAGAGACAACTTATTTTGATAATTTTTATGTTAAAAAAATCAATCTATTAATGTACTATTTACGCTTCATGTATTTATCCAAAAAAATAAAACGCTTCATGTAGATAAATCATGATTAGAAAAAAAATCATGTATATAAAGTCTACTAAAAAATATTTTATTTACGCTTCATGATTAGAAAAGGAAAGAGAGATTTTTTTTCTTCTTTTTTATATTAAAAGGTAAGATATAGAGATAGTATAAAGTTCTTATAAATCAATCTATATTATATCTAGTGTTTTTAATCTTTGATACATTGTATCATATCTAGTTTGCGACAAAAAGAATATATTATTTTAGTATTTTAAGTTAAACCAAGTTGAATTCCTTGATTGATAAGTTATTAAAAATATGCGCCAAAGGAAAATAAATAAATAAATACTTTATAATAAGTTTGATGGTGAACGTTTTCACAACATTCTTTTATATTATTTTTACACCCATCAAGGAGGAGAGAAAAATTTAAAGATTTTATTATTATTTTTCTTACCATAATATATAAGTTGTAAGGAAGAGGAAGAAAAAAAAGGTGCCAAAAATATTTTTCGAGTTATATATATTTTAACCATGGATTTGAAAACCACTCGATTTGACATCTAAAGTATTTTTTTTAACTAAGAAAAACAATTTGTACATGGATTCATTTTATGTTTATCAAAACTACATATAGGAAGAAAACTTGACATAAGATCGATCTTATATCTTCTAAGTAAAGTTTGTATTCATCTCTTTAGAGTGGGTAAATATATGTCCTTTATAATTGTCGTTTTTAACCTTGTCTTTGAGTAAAACACTTCCCTTCCTTTAAAATACTTGTTTGTGATTCTTAAAGTCCTTTAGCATTAAATTGGGTCCATATTTGTGCAAAGTGCAAACCAGTCCTCATATGTTACTGTATTTAGTTAACCTTGGGTAGAAGGATTTGCATAAAAGCGAGTAATTGACTAAATACCGGAAATATGTGTATGGCATAAATAATTACCGGAAACTTGTGAATGGGGTAGCTGGAAAGAACCTTATGGGCTTAGAGACATACTGGCCTTGGGCCTCACAAAAAAAAAAGACATATCGGTCTTCCGCAATGGGTAGTGCATATGTGATCTCCAACTTATGTTAATTATGGAACTTAGAATATTATTAAACTTAATTTCACTTTTCATTCTTAATCTTTTACAATTATGCAATTTTAGCTTGTTAGATTTCAAATGTGTCAATTAGATCTTTCAAGTATCGTAATTGTGCCATTTTAATTCTCTCAATTACATATATTATCTCATAGATATTAATAAAAATAATGTTGGTCTATAAAACAAATGGACTAAAATCACTTGATTGTAACTTGAAGAATCTAATTGGCTCAATCAAAATCAGAGGAACTAAAAAGTAAAAACGTACAGTTGTGATATTTTCCTATTAGGCACAATTAAAATTTAAAATACTAAAATTGTACAATTTTAATATTTAAGAGATTAAAATGTAATTAAGTCTATTTTTTAAAATAATTTTACAATTTACAGCTCCCTCAACTTTTTAATTAGAATATTTTAGTAAGAAACTATCATTTATTTATTAATTTAAAAAATAATTTTTATTTAATTGGAAAATTAAAAAAATTAAAGTGGAGAAGGAAATATGAAATAGTGAAGTGGAGAAAGGTGATTACTCCAAAAAGTTACTTTCATTTTCATGAAAACGTAAGCTATTCACCTTTCATTGTAGAAATGAAAAGCGAGTTAAATGTAAAAAAAAAAAAAAATGTATTCCTATGAATCGACAATTCTTGAGAATGGGATTTCAAAACTTGTTCCAAATCGAAAAGTGTGTTGTTCTCAATAATACTTATCCTATCTTGCAGTGATCAATGTTTGGTGCATCAGTAGAATATGATTTCTATCATATTGTTTGTCTTGTCTTATTGGTGCAATGCATTTCTTATTCAAGAAAAAATTGGATTAAAAATAATATAATAATATAATTTATCTTTCTTTTTCTTTATTTACTCTAACCGATATTACCATAATCATTATCCTTGTCTCCATCTTTACCTTCTCCACCTTTACCTTCCAACATAATCAATATCACATTTGTAACCATGATCATCATATTATTATCATGACTATTGTTGTTTTTATCATTGTCACTATTATAATAATGACCACCAACATCATGTAAGGATGTGAAAAAAAATGTTATAAGATTTAACTAATCCAATATTTTTTTTAATTCACCAAAAAAATCTCCAAAATTCTCAAAGTCAAATTCATTGTAGGAATCTCAATTAAAAAATATTTTTTTATTGAAACTTGATATGAAGCATATAAACATTTTTATTAAATGAATGGTATTTTAAAAATAGTCTTATTAAATGAGATAAAATAATTGAAATTTACTTATATTTGATATAAAAAATATTGATTTTTTATTTATAAAAAAACAAAATGGTATTGATGAGATATTATTCATTTTCCATAAGAATGATGTATTTATTGATCTACGGACAATATATTGACAAATAACTCATGTTCAATAGTTGGAAAAATATTTTCTTAGAGTATGAGTAGTGTCATTATATATAATCACCACTTTAATCAATTAATTTCATGAATACTTTTGAAATAAATTTAAATTTATGATAATATCAATTAAAATAAACTAATTTAACTACTTTTATTGGTTTTGATAAAATAAATAATTGTTTTATATATGTAAAATGGTGACAATACATTATCTAGTTTGTAATCTATTTGTTAACTATTAGATAGGATTAAAATTTATCATACTTTCATATTTTATCCACCAGATTAACCCTTAATCTCTTTACTCTCTTGATTATATATTTTTATTATATTTTCATCTTCTTCTTAGGTGTGCATGGAAAAAAAATTATCTTTCAATCATATCAAACTACTTTCCATTTATCTTCTTAATTCAAAATTGAATTTAATAATCTCTGTTACAAATAACTATTATTAAAAACAACCTTACATTAGAACTTAAATTATTTATCAAATTTAAAATATAGTTTATATATATATATATTATTTTAAAATTATGAGTTTTTACTACAATATAATTTATATATTAAAAAAGTATTTGTTTATTGTTCCCCTTTTATTTTAATTCATATACCAATCTTTTAAAATTCTAAATTAAATTTAATATATTTTCAACAAGAAATTATTAGTACTTAAAAACTACCTTACATGAGAACTTAAATTATAAACCAAAAATATAATTCATATATTTAAAAATATTCATAAAATTATGAATTTTTACTACAACATAATTTACTATTATTAAAAATATTGATCATAAATTTAAATATTTAATTATATAAAATAAATATTTATCTTCTGCAAACTACTACTTAAAATAGTACAGTTAGTATTATTTAACATCAGAAAAACAAGTACTCCGAGCTTAATTATTTTTTTAAAGTTTTTTAAATAAAAGATAATAGAAGTTAGTGACTGATTTGTGAAAATAATTATAAAAATAAAATAATAATTTATGAATGTAATTAGATGGATAAAATAGTTATATATAGTTATAAAAAATGGATAATAACAGTGAGGGAACCGTTCTGTGGTTAAAAAACAAATTATTAGATGAGAAATCTGCTGCTCTGTTACAGCAGTGGAGTTTTTTTTTTTTTTTTACAATTTAATTAGTGTAAGTTTTTGCTAAATGTGAGTATTTTTTGTTTTGCTGAAGCTGAAGCAGTTAAATAAAATTCGGAGAGATGAATTATGAAAGCAGGGTTGTTTTTTCTGGTGTTAGTGTTAGGTCGAATCTTAATCCTGTAGCTGATCGTTTTGTATCCATGCTTGCTCAGTGTGGATTTTATCCTCTCCTCCATAATTTTCCAACTAAATCTCAAACATAATAAATAAAAATAAAATTTTTATTTACAAAAATATCGGGATTCATCTAGTTCTCATTTTGTCCCCCTTTTCTCTTCTGCTCTCCCGAATCAGAAACCCTAATCATTGTTTGGGATTTCAGAGGAAATAAATTTAAACAGAGCACGAAGATGAAGGGTCTCTTCAAGTCCAAGCCTCGCACTCCTGCAGATGTAGTGCGCCAGACCAGAGATCTTCTTCTCTTTGTTGATCGCAGCCCCGAAACCCGCGAAAGCAAACGTGAAGAGAAGGTTCATCTCGTTTCATTATCTTTAGATCTCAAATTTTAAATTTTTATGCTTTTTTTATTTTATTTTCGTGAGTCTGATCTCAACTAAATTCTCTGATATTGTGCTTGCTCTCAGATTAAAAAAAAAACTCTTTATTGAATTCCCAATGCTTAATAACATCATTACATCACCGTTGAGCGGAACCTTAGATTCTTGATTGGTGCATCAGAATAACCACTGTGCTGTTTATGATGTTCTTTAACTTGATAATTGCTACTGTATCTTATTAGAACGTTAGTTTAGTTTAGAGCATAATATGATTAATCACTGTAGTAGGTGGTGATTTGTTTTAAATATTTCAATTGTTGTTGGTTGATGCTCGTGTTTTAGTATTGCGATTTTTGTTCATTTGTTTGGTTTTGCGAGGTGGAGCTTAGTGGTGAGTATAATTGAGCTTGACATGCCATCGTCAGACATTATACGAGCAGTAGTAGAATTTGTGTGAGCAAAAATGAACTGCTGGAATTATTTTGTTTGGTTATTTTTTTTTCTTGGATCTTGGCTTCTTGTGCCAGCAAAGTCACCCATTCTTATTTGAGGTTTGTGTGGTCCATCTAACAGCAGATGTCCGAGCTATTTAAAAATATCAGGGAGCTAAAGTCAATCCTGTATGGAAATAGTGAATCTGAACCAGTGTCTGAAGCTTGTGCGCAGTTGACTCAGGAGTTCTTTAAGGAGGATACGTTGCGACTGCTTATCAAATGTCTTCCAAAATTGAATTTGGAGGTAGTAAAGAAATTTATGATAGACCTCCTGATATTTGCACTGTTTGATGCTGTTTGATACCCTTTGTAGGATTGGTATGCTCATTAAGAAATAAGAATCTGGGTGATGTGTGGAATCACATGTTTATTTTGATGCTGTACCGCAATTGTTTACTATTTGGTAACTTGGAGACTATGGGCTTTGCAGGCCAGAAAAGATGCCACTCAAGTTGTTGCAAATTTACAAAGGCAACAGGTTCAGTTTAAGTTGATTGCATCTGATTACCTGGAGAAAAATATGGATCTTATGGATATTTTGATAGTTGGGTAAGAAAACATTGGATGGCACTTTTGATTTCTTGTCTCTTGTTCTAGTATGGTGGACTTTCTGCTTGATCAAATGAACTGAAATATTTTTTTTTTTACTAACCTTGAGAATTTAATATCTCCATCAATTAGACATGACAATCTCGTGTCCCTGATCACTGGATTTTTGTTATTTTTAAATTTAGTTTTGTCAAATGTATGTCTTGTATACATCTCGTGATGCCCATCTTATTTCTTATGTTTCATATTGTGGTTGTCATCAAATTACGCTTACCCTTATAGACTCTAATTCGAGTATGCAAATGACTTACAATTGTTGCCTTTCAGCTATGAAAACCAAGATATGGCTTTACACTATGGTGCGATGCTGAGGGAGTGCATAAGACACCAGATTGTTGCAAAGTAAGAAAAAAGAATGTGATAAATTCATTGTGTTTTGTGTGCTATCTAGCTAAAAGCTTATTGACGATTGATGACTGCTAGGAATTGTCAGGGTTGTAATCTCTGTTAGAATTGTATTGCATTTTCTAGTTATATACTGGCACTTTTGGTTCCTATACTTTTCATTTAAGTGCACTTCTAGATTCATGCCAAATGAGGATGGTGATGTGTAGTAAGCTCATAAAGAACTGCACACTGGAATTAGAAAAGGGAAAATGACCTAGGTCTCATAATTTTTCCCCATCATAACTAATGTGTTGCTGTAATTCTTCATGATTTTGTATCAGATATGTTCTGAACTCACCTCGTATGAAGAACTTTTTTGACTATATCCAACTTCCAAATTTTGACATTGCTGCGGATGCTGCAGCAACCTTTAAGGTGGGTTTTGTGTTAAAGAACTTGTGATCACAGTTTCCTTATTTTGTGCCATGCACTCTTTTGCAAAGAGTCAATGCTATATGGCGTTGTGTTGTTTCAGGAGCTCTTGACAAGACATAAATCTACTGTGGCTGAATTCCTTTCCAAGAATTATGAATGGGTAGGTTCCCCTTCAACCCAAGTATAATGTAGCATTTTAATTTTAAAATACACTACCACCTTTTTTCTTTTCCTTACTTTCTATTGCTAGATAATATGCATGGGTGACACATTTGATTGATAAAGGTTCTCATATAAGAATTTCTAATTTGGTGTTAATATCGGCATGACTTTGATTTTGATTTTAGTTTTGACGGGTAATGCTTTGGGTATAAATTATAATCTGACAAAACAATTTTAGATCCTCTAGTTCTGACTACTATTTTAAATTTTATTCCTTTCATTCAAATGGCATGGTCCTAGTAGATCTATATTTTTGTTTCTCTGCTTTTAATCATTGACTTCTGTAAAGATAAAAATACGCACTTCTGGAAAATTATTCTGCATTCATGGTGCATGAACATATTTTCTATCAAATAGCCATATTCGTTTTAGTGGTTATTCACTTGTGTAATTTTCTTAAATGATTGCTAACCAGACAAGCATGTTCCTTCACTATATTTAGGGATGTTACTTTTTTAAAATACTACATTTTTAAGATTTATTTCAAAACTTTTTTCTGTATACATATAATTGTCTGGTTGTCAGTTTATATTAATGTGTTATTTGTACCCTGTTTATTTAAGTAGTTATATGTCAATTACTAATCAACTACTACTTACTTTTTTGTTGCCTGCTTTCAGTTTTTCGCAGAATATAACACTAAGCTGTTGGAGTCTTCCAATTATATTACAAGACGTCAAGCTGTCAAGGTTCTATAAATTTTTTTGGTCTATCCATATAAATTTTACTTTGATCTCAACTACACTTGCTAATTTGTAAGAACATTGACCAAAGCAAGCCGCTGATGTTAGGGAATTAATTTGGGTTTGAGAAATCTTCACTTGTTTGTGTATGCATATATAGTTCATTTGACCTATGAGTATTCATCAGTTTTTTTTTTAAAAAAAATCCCATCTAGTCAACGGTTACATTGCTAGTGGTTTTCCTTTGTTTTTTCCCCAGAGAAATTTGGATTTTGCATTCTGCTGTTTAATTAATGTTAGTTTCATTTTGAATTGATGCATATATGATGGCTGAGTTGATTTATTTCTCTTTCACAGTTGTTGGGAGATATATTACTTGATCGATCAAATTCAGCTGTAATGACACGATATGTGAGCTCAAGAGACAACTTGAGGATTTTAATGAATCTTCTAAGAGTATGGGTCCTTTACATAAAACTTAAATGACATGTCTTATTACTTACCTTCTTGCTTGTGTGCTGCCTGTCTTCCAATCCTTATGTATCCTTGTTTATATTATTCCCGTCTTTATTATTTTGCTGTGGAAGTGCATCAGTTCCATCAAAATATATAGCTCTTCACCCCGCTGCTATTGTTGCAGTTTGTTTAAGCATCAATATTAGAATACTGAACACTAATTAATGTTCAAATTGAGTTTCTGATGATAGTATGTCTAAATGAGAGAAAATTAAGAAATTGGGTATGTGTTTAATGTGGCATTTAATGGGTCTGGGCTGATTTCTTTCTGCAGGAGTCAAGCAAGAGCATACAGATTGAAGCATTTCATGTTTTCAAGGTACTATAACAATATTATAGCACAGATTTGGAAGTGACTGCTCTTAATCATGCGTTTATTGATGATTTCTTGTCATAACAGCTATTTGCTGCTAACCAACATAAGCCAGCTGATATAGTCGGTATATTTGTTGCGAACAAAAGTAAGATGCTGAGACTATTGGAAGACTTCAAAATTGACAAAGGTAAGTGATGTCATCTCTTGATAGTTTAGTTGCTTTTATGGTATTAATTATCAGTTTCTCATGATCAGCTTTTAATGTGTTGTGATTGTGCAGAGGATGAACAATTTGAAGCTGACAAAGCCCAAGTGATGAGGGAAATTGAAGCTCTTTAAACAAGGAAACAGCGACGTACCTGAACTGCAAATTGTGTTAAGTGGCAAGTTGCAATGTGTGGCATTTCACTTTAGCGAATTGTGTATTGTAGTAGTTCTGTCAGTCTTTTATCACGATGAGACGATCCGTTTCATACAGACTTCGATGCTTCCTTTCTGTAATTTTGTAACCGCCCTTTAAAATTGTAGATAAATAAATTGCTTAAATGAGCCTACATTATTAGTGTCTTTGTAGGTGTTAGTAATAAGGTCTTCCAAGCTGCCGTGTAAATTATTAATTGTGCAAGGTCATGCAATAATCTGACAATCACATTTGTTTAACTACTACTTATGGGTGATGGCGTTATGCTGCTTGTTTGGGATATATTCTAGCATTTTGTGGAGATGAGGGTAAGGAACACATTACATTCTTTCTTATTGGCTAGAATTATTGAAAATTATAAAATTAGTAGAGAATAATTAAATAGGATGTGAAGCTTGCAATTTATTGTGATTTTGAACAAGTGTGGCAGTGTTCTTGGCATTATGAAAATTTTCGGAAGTTGAGAGTGAGAACTGCCCATGAGATGAGATGGTACTCGCAAGGCTTCATCATGAACACTAGTTGAAAGTTTTGGTAGTTTGCACTCTCCACAGGCTTTATTGAGTTGCGTCCATGACTTGTTTCCTTGATGCTGGTCGATTTCAAATAACATCATTTCCAACCTAAGTTCCCAAAAATGGAAAACATAAATGCATTTCTTCTTGGAAGGATGAAGAGCTAGCAGTCAACTTCTTCAAGCCCACAATCCAAAAAAGTATTCAAGATGTTCCCCTTTTCTCTATTTTGCAACCATATTAAGCGTGGGGCTTTTCTTCATTTGTGGTTGAGACTTGAGGGAGGCTTTTACGAACCAATAAAAGAGAATCATGGGATAAGGGGGACCCAATGTGCAAATCATCCCCACTTTCTCAGGTATATGTTTGGTACATAATATGAACATGACGACGGAACCTAGAACTTGGAAAACTATATGGCGCGGAACCAAAACAACGCATCAGTATAATCTTGAGCATATTCCATATGCCATTCGCACTGCTGCTACTTTATTTAACTATAAATTTTGATTCTGAAATGACTATTTCGTTATCATGTCTTCAGAATTATTTAAAAATTAAAATGGATTTCATTTGATTTTTCTATTTTTAGAGCTTTACTAATACAAAAAATACAGTTTTCTGTTAGTAACTGTCATGAGATAACATGTGATGTGACATGTCATCAGTAAATAATAATTAAAATCGTCTCCAAAATTTAAAAATTTAAGGACTAGAATTTGTGAAACAAAATTAAAAGTCTAAAATAAAAAAATATCTAATCTAAATCATTTTTTAACCAAAAACCAATAAAAGTAAGTTTCCAAATAAAGATAGTACTTATAAGAAAATCATGATATAAATGCATTTAAAAGAACTTAACTACAATCTGTTCATAATTACTTTATGATATAAACACTTGTATAAGTTTTTGAGAGAAGTTAAAAAAAATGTTTATGTCAGTAAGTTTTTTTAACTTTTGAAAAATTTCTTACTTGCATGAAAAGAATTTCATTCAATTTTTTTCAATTATAGAATAATTTATATAAGCACTTATTTAATAGTGAATTTAGTTGTTTTCTAAAATGTAGCTATATAAATATATATAGGACTCAGTTGCGGTTTGATGTGGTTGTGTAGTAGTGATGAGTGGCTAGACACAGTGTAGTACGTGAAAAGGAAAGCGCAAGAAGAAAGCACAGCCTCTACTACATAATCACATTTCAGTACCTTTTCTTTCTCTCAGTCTCAGTTTCAACAATTCAAGAAGAAAATGGTTGACAATGGTACCTATCAATCTCATTATCTTTCTCTCCTTTAATTTATGATGTGGGATCTCGTACTTAATTATTATTAATTATAAACTTCACTCACTGAATTTAATCTGTAGATTCGCTCTCGGAATTCCTCGCATCTGCGGTCGACGCGGCTCAGAAAGCTGGCGAGGTAACTTCGTTTTCATTCTACGCCTCTCCATTGATTCGTTTTCGTTTTCTGACTCTCTTGTAATGAATTGTATTCTATTGATTTCCATTTTTCCAGATTATTCGAAAAGGCTTCTACCAGACCAAAAAAGTCGAACACAAAGGACAGGTTTCCTTGCATTCTCTCCTTTTCACTAGTGCATGCTTCTACCAGCTTTTGTTTTAGTATTTGTGTTAAATTAAACTTTTAGTGACTAATCAAGTTTTCAAATCGGGATAAACAATGTGCTTGGGCATTCTCGGCATGCCCCTCATTCTCCTTCACCTGGTCCAAGTCGTAAGCCTCCACAACAACTCCTTATCTAATACTTTTACTATCTTAGAAATGGTTTCTTAAGATGTATTTTTTTTATTTCCTTATATTTCATGATATGTCTCCTTGTTTAGTTAGAAATTAGAAAAATTAGAATTATGATATTATATTAGTATAAGTAGTCTAAGTTTTATCACTGCATTGTAATCATATGAAGTTAAAATCAATTTCAGATGATTCAGTCTCTTTTATCTTCCTTTTCATCCTTTTTTTGAAAGGATCCGCCTTTTCATCCTCTGTACCTAAAATCTTATAATTTCAATTAAGGTTTTAAAATTGTGCCACAGTTGCAATTGCAGTTTTGTCACGATTAGTATTATTGGGAAAAATGCAGCTGATGGGGGCCACAGCCACAGTTGCAATGTGATTGTGGAGACCTCAAAAACCTTTGCATTGTGGCTGCAATTGAGGTTGCAAACTGTTTTTAAAACCTTGATTTCAATATAAAATTAAAAAGGTGCCATCTTTTCGGATTTGTTTGTCTTGTTGTACAGTTGCTTTATTTTTATTTTTTGGTATACAATGGTCACACTGAAGTTTGAACCTAGGACCTCATGCATACTATCCCCAACCTCCCACCACTAGGCCGACCGTAGTGGTTCGTACAGTTGCTTTATTTGCGAGACAATCTACTTTTTGGAGATTTATTGTATTTTGTTTTATTGTTTTTCTTCTTTTTGTATTGAAATGACACAACTTCATTTAGTACTTTTTGTCTTTATACTTTAGTGTACTGAGCACATTACAAACTTTAAAATTTAAGTGTCTCATGTTTGATTTTGAACGAGGTAGTACGAGGTTTCAAGTGACAAATATTTCAGATAATCCTTATATGATTCTTTCATATCGTTGATTATTATGGACATAATCTGATTCTGTACTCTTAGCAATTTTGTTAATGAATTCATCTGATCTTTAAAGTATGGTAATTATCAAAACTTTTAGGACCTATGAACATGAAATGCCTTTGGTTCCAACACATATGATAAACCAAATAAGTTTTAGCCGAGAAGTACTCAACTCATCTAGACATATCATGCTTATCACAATCCAAGGTGTATTCATATAGTAATAATCTCCAACTAAGGGCCATGCTTCACCCTGGATCAATTCAATTAATGTCTCTCCCCTGCTTCCAGACTCCAACACACTTCACGTGCTTCATATATTCTGGGTTTCCTAGTATTTTATTTCTGATCGCATTCATTATTCAAAGTCCTGCTGGTCCAGCGGTCCCCTACACACTGTTTTTTGTTTTTTCTGTTATCTCCCTATTTTGTTGCTGTGTCCTGTGCATGTGCTCTGTGATGTGTGTTCTGGCTGTGTGTGCCGAAAGGGTGATAAATGAGTCGTGCAAATAAAAAGAAAGAGGTTGTTGTTTTTCGAAGCCACTATGCAAAGCGGATGTTATTACATGAAGCCACCGTGAAAGTGTCCCCTTACATAGTCTTTGTCTATTTTGAAGTTCATTTTGACTGTTATGCATTGAATTATCTCTATTTTGCTTACTGTATTTTACTGTTTTAATGTGATGTACAGGTTGATTTGGTCACAGAAACTGATAAAGCATGTGAAGAACTCATATTTAACCATCTCAAACAGCTTTATCCCACTCACAAGGTCTATTCATATCTCCTTCAAACTGAACAACCGTATATAATCATTACTCAAGTTTAAGATGGGTGGCTATTTTCTCTTTTTTGCCAGTATATATTTCCTTAAGTTCATTTAAATTGGTGTTCTTAGTTCATCGGGGAAGAAACCACGGCTGCCTATGGCACCACAGAACTTACAGATGAACCCACGTGGATAGTTGATCCCCTGGATGGAACTACTAACTTTGTGCATGGGTAATCATCAACTCTGATGTTTAAGTTGACAATGGATTAGTTATACACTAATATTTCCATATTGGTTGACTATAATTCTACTATTTGTACTTTGTAGGTTCCCCTTTGTTTGTGTCTCCATTGGTCTCACAATTGGAAAAACTCCTACAATTGGTGTTGTATACAATCCAATAATTAATGAGGTGAGGAATCTTCCCTCTTACTGATGCTTT
Organism: Glycine latifolia; assembly: GCA_013407115.1. Lineage (NCBI taxonomy): Eukaryota > Viridiplantae > Streptophyta > Magnoliopsida > Fabales > Fabaceae > Glycine > Glycine latifolia. The sequence continues at coordinate 860,904 of CM023949.1, forward strand.
ATTAGTGATTGACTACAAAACAATTAAAATTTTCATAAGTTAGAAAGATGCAAAGTTTTATACAATGTTAAAATTCTGCATGTATTTTTTGTTTGTGGTTTAATTTTCCTCTGTTGCTTAGTACACAAATTAAAATTTGGGATTGCTGTGTGTAGCTTTTTACCGGAATCCGTGGAAAAGGTGCCTTTTTGAATGGGAATCCCATAAAAGGTACACTCATCTGTTCTTTATCTTTTGAATGATTGTTGTTAATTTAAATGTTATGCTCATGCATTCAAATTTCACAGTATCGTCACAAACTGAACTAATCAGCTCTCTTCTTGCAACTGAGGTAAGTCAAACCTGTTATAGTTTACTATGTGAAATCTATTTATCTTTTCATTTTTTTTTTGCATCAATGAAGGGTATTTCCCTCCCTCTTCTTATTGTGCACTTGTGTTGATAACACTTGGAACTGAGAAATATACTTTGCTGCAAAATATCAATGTGTGGAATGGTCTTCTAAGTGAGAGCGCTTCTTTCAATTTTTCAAGTTAGCTTCGTATAAACCCACCCTGTGAATAGTGATAAACCTTGTTTATGTCCTTTATTTGGTTGGTCTAACACCCAATCATGACAGTATGCATAAGTCATGGCCATTGCTGCTGAACCCATTTAAATCATAATACTCTGAAGTCTGAAGTATCTCTATTTCCACAAAAATATTATACTAAAAAAATGTATGTATCAAATTATTTTTATGTCTGTAATTTGCCCGTATTGAATATAAAATTTTTACTCACTCCTCCACGTCTAGATGTGTTTTAAAATGATTTGAAATCATGTTAGGGCAGGCAAATTACATTAGAGCCTTACATTTTGATTCCTGTATGCCACCCAAATCTTCCAAGTTTTAAGCTTATTCCCTATGTATACATATCATAACTATGTAATCGTTTGAGTGTTGTTTGTTGAAAGCAACAAATTCTAAACATTTCATTTTGTTCCGGCAATAACTGTGAGTTGTTGAAGAAATAATAATAATCTAATTTTGGAAGTGAAATTTGTGTTTTGTATGAGTATATTTTAATCTTAGGAAACTGAGAACATCCCAAGATATCAATGCGATCATTTGGCAGATTGTATCCCCACTATGCATGTGTTTTTTACCCGCATTATTGTGCTTAATTACTACAAATCCTTTTAGTTAGTAAGGTTATCTTATACTAACTTGACTTGGAAGTCTAAGATTATTGGTCAGATCCACATAAATATTTTTTGCCTTTTGAATCAAGACAAACTTGAAATTCAATGTTTTTCCCTTCTGAAAGAGCAGGCTGGAACAAAACGTGACCAAGAAACAGTAGATGCCTCTACCAATAGGATTAAAAGCTTGCTTTTCAAGGTAAAGCTGGGACTTTCTATAAAATCTATTGGACTAAGGTGATATTACTGATTCTGCCATAACCACAACTTTTCTATGTCAGGTGAGATCTCTTCGAATGAGTGGCTCCTGCGCTCTGAATCTTTGTGGAATTGCATGCGGAAGGCTGGATGTATTCTTTGAACTTGGCTTTGGTGGTCCTTGGTATGAATGAATATCTCCTTCTACATTAATGTTTGGCAATGTGATAATATGATTCACAAGGCCTCTTTCCTTTTCCAGGGATGTAGCAGGTGGTGCTGTCATTGTTAGAGAAGCTGGAGGTGTTGTATTTGATCCGTAAGTAACTTTGCTTAGATATCCTTATTCTTCACGAAGGGACTAAGTATTTAGTTCTAGATAGTCTCCTCACAGTTAGGTACATAGTCCATTTGGCTCTTCGCATGATGCATCTTCATCTTGTGGACAGTTATGTAGATATTGTCGGATGGACATGCATTGTGTCATATTTTATTGTTTTATGCACCGTTGATAGGACTTGCTAGCACTTTTCAAAGCTATAACACAAAGTTGCATAGATATGTTGGAAAGATTTCGTGCTTATGTCAACATCTGATGTTTCACTTGCTTCAGGTCCGGTGCAGATTTTGACATAACATCTCAGCGAGTAGCAGCTTCAAACCCTTTCTTAAAGGATGCACTTGTTGATACCCTGCGCCAAATGGTGTGAGAAATTTACTATTAATCAATGACAAGAACTCATCATATAAGCCATGTTTGTTAGTTCGTTTAGCTTTTGCTCAAATAATTTGTAAGATTCTCAGTTTTTGGTAAAAGTTGCCTGATAAAAATGTTTTAGAATTTTTAACTTCTGTGAATCCAAAGTATTCAATAATAAATCACTTTAAATCCTTTCAAACAAGTACAATTCCTTTTATATTACATTGCTAAAGTATCAGTATATTAAGAATGTTAAAACACGCTCTTTTGACATATTTTTTTCATCATCGGTGATTGCGTAGAGAATGCTCCCGTAAAATAAAAGGGTTGAGTACAGCTATTTTAGCAAGGCCAGCAATTTTTTTAATCTAAAAATAGAATAAGTAATGTTATTTTCACTGAAAAATTTCATAACCTTTTTTAGCAATTCATTTTTTTCTTCTATCCCTTTTCTTCATATTATTTATTTTATTTCACATTTCTCTTTGGTTTCTATCTCTTTTTCTCACTGTAGAAAGTGTTGCAGAAATTTTTTAGTGAAAATAGCGCTACAATGATAGAATTTGATGGTAATGTGATTGCTTGAGCATCAACATTATCAACATCAACAACACCTTTAACCCAAGTTAATTGGGGTCGGTGGTAGATAAACTCAATGATAGATCATAGAAAAAAAAAAGGGAGAGATGAAGAAAAAAGTGACAATAAGACAAAAGAGATGAATAATAAGCTAAAATAAAATAGGGGTGAAAGGAATAGGAAGAAAATAAAGAAGAAAAGAACTAAAACAAAGAAAATAACTGAAACATAGAACTACTAATGGGTTTAACCCTCCATCAAACTTATAGTTTTTCTCCATTCTGTCCTAAGACATATCGTCTGTTAATCTATATTTCACTCCATTAAGTCTTGTTTAACAACCTTTTCTTAGGTAAGTTTTGGTCGACCTCTACCTCTATTTGTGTTGAATTCTTGACAACAAACTTTTGTTTTTACGGGAGCATCCAGTGGTCGTTTCATAATGTGCCCAAGCTACCTCAATCTATGTTCCTTCATCTTTTCACATACTGGTATCACTGATACCTTTCTTCGAATATCCTCATTTCTTATCTTATCCATCTTCGTATACATCTACCTTAACATCCTCATTTATGCTACCCCTATTTTATGTTCATGTTGTCTATGTGATGACTAGTATTCCGCTTCATATAACATTGTCGATCTTACAACTATTTTATAAAATTTTCCTTTTAGCTTAAAAGGAATTTTGCGGTTACACAAAAACTCTGATGTACTCCGCCATTTCATCCATCTTACTCTAATATTATGATTTACATCATCATCAATTTCACCTCCTTTTTGCAAAATTAATCTCAAGTACCTAAAAACATCTTTCTTGGGTACCTCTTGACCAAGTAGATGCACTGTATATTGATAAGCATTTCTTACTCGCAAAAACTCACACTTCATATACTTCGTCTTGCTCTTGCTTATCGTGAATCATTTAGACTTCAATGTATTTATCCATAACTCTAATTTTCTATTAACACCATCTATGGTCTCAAATAAGTACGATATCATCTGCAAAAAGTATACACCACAACACTTCCTCTTGAATATTTTTCGTTAGTTCATCCATCACTAAGGTAAAGAGATACAGACTAAAAGCTGAACCTTGATGAACACCTACCATAATAAGAAAATATCTTGATGTTTCATTACAAGCTTTTACACACGTGATAACCTTATCATACATATCCTTAATTATATTAACATACTTTAATACTACATTTTTTTTTCAATAGTCCACTATAAGACTTCTTTTGAGACCTTATCATATATACTCTAATTCTGAATAAACGTTTCACGTGTTAACGATGCAACTCGCTTTAAATTAATTCCATTCACATGGGGTGTGAGAGGTTTCCCGTAAACTTCCGTCTTAGATTATGCTGCGATTCTTTTGACATTTTCTCGTGACTTTTTTATGTATCTAATTTACTGTGATACCGCTATGGCCTAGTGCCTTTGTCTCTTGGCACGGTGTTAAAAAAGGTTTGGCCGAAATACGAGAAGAAATGCAATTAGCAACTCATTGCTAATTAAAATAAGATGGCGTGCGCTCCCGCTAGTGGGTTCGGTTTTCAAACTCTCAGAAAAAGGGGAACACGGTGTATTAAATATAGAAAATGATTGATGCGGAATAGTGTAAAGCCAGGTAGGAAGAGAATGGTCCAAATGTCCAAATAGAGGAGGGAATATGACAAAAAGGGAGCATAATGCATCCATCCCTTCGGTTTGATAAACTCAAACGATTCCCAAGAGGTTTGGTCAATAATGCTCACCAAAATATGTCATGTACAGGCTGTATTCTTTATAGCCTTTATGCGATTCACAGCTCCACTGTTGAAGTCCAATATGACCAAAGAAATTCAATTCGATACAAAGTTTTTTTGGAAGAACTTTACCAAATTGTACATGCAATAAAATCCACTAGGCTGTTGCCCCGACCCGAAAGGAACAAAGAAAAATTGAATAACTTCATCTAACCCAGAGAGATAACATAAGAAGCAAAGATATTTGAAACTGGAAGGTATGGAGAAAGAGTAAGATAAAAGTAAACAATAAATACAAATATGAAGAAAATCGATACAAGGTATCCTCTGGAAACCATGCCCCAGGAACTCACTGTCTATCCTATGAAAGAATTTTATATCAAAACCAGACTCTAAGCTACTGGGAGTGTCCTAAATACACTCCATATAAGTGAACAAATATACAAACAGAAAGTGTTTATAAGTTTTAACAACCAAACTCACATAAGTAGAATTCAGAAGCCAAAATTCCAGTATCTATGAGGCCACTTTCCCTTACACCTGCTGTCCCCTAGAACCATACCCATTTGTTCCATTGACGCCATGTGCTGTCTTGTTCTCTGAGTTCCTCCTCTTCAACACAACAATCCATGTGTAGGCCTCCAAAAGCACAGCAATGCCACCCAAAGCTGCAATGATGCCAATGTAAGCAAGCTTCCAGTCATTGTAGCGATCCCCTACAGAAGTCTCTAATGCATCAAACCCTTTAAAGACGTTGATGATGCTGATGATTATGGTGGAGTATCCAACGGCGTAGTGGTAAATGTTCCAGTAGATTCTGATTTTGTGGTCTTTGTTGGGCCTCAAAAGCAGAGCAAAAACCTGTATTCAACAAAATAGATAGTTTCTGTGAGTCCCATAACATTCCTAAGAGGCATAAGAAACAAACAAATCAAGAACATCTCCTAAGTCATATACCTGAAGGGTTCCAAGGCAGAAGAGGGTGATTCCGAGTGCTCTATGGGTGTTATACTTAATACCAACCGAGTCACTTCCGAGTTTGAGACCAGTTCCCCACCCAGCAACACCAACTATGTAGGCAGAGGTTTGGCATGTAACATGAAGGTAAAACCAAGCAGGGTCTGCCGATTTGAACACCTTCAAATACCTTGCTATTATGGCACCAACGGGCATCAAAATCCCCCAGCTCAGTGCATTCAGCACTCCATGAACCTGAACAAATCAACACACACTCTTCAATCAATCTCCCTAAAAAAGAAGAAAACGAATTTCCATACGTCCCTTATGGTTTGATGCCAACCAAGGAAACCATGCAGGGAGATATAAGGTGGGGTGGATAAGTGGATTGGATGGTTAAGGGAGAAGGGAAGGCGGTGGGTTCAATCCCCTTTAACAAAACTAACATTTGTCGATAAAAAAAAGAAGGAAAGCAAGCAGAATAACAGGTACTTACATTTCTTCTTCTCCTAAGTGAATTCCCACTTGATCCTGCTTGACTGGAGCCAGAAAGAAGATCCAAGCTTTCCTTGGATTGGGTGTTAGAAGAAGTCATAGCATGCATTGCAGGGGTACCAGCAGAGACAGAACCATCGTTCCAAAGGTGGACCAAAGTGGTGGTACCACTGGGAAGAGTGAGGGTAGCATAGATGGTGACCTCATTGTTCTGATGGGTAGCCGTCAAGCCTGAGTGATTATAAGAGATGGCCCCCTCTGCCAGTGTGGTTGAGGGATTTTGGATGGAAGAAGTATATGCATTTGGGGCACCGCTAGATGGTATGATGGCCACCAGAGCTTGTGCTCCCGTCATAGCTGAATTGAGGTTGTTGCTGGGATTGATAGCCCATGCAACCCACTTATCTGTTCCAGAGATTCCTGTGTGTCTGAATGCTATGTCCAACTTCCCTGTGGCCTGGTCAAAGGTCCAGTGGAGGTACGAGGATAGCTGAGGAAGATCACGGCATGTGGTGAAAACCTTGTTTTCGGTGAAGGCCTGGCCCCTGCATGCTGTCTGTGCCGAGGTTGTCAGAAGGAGGGAGCTCAACACAGATATGGCCAACACAAGCCTCGCCACAACCAACTTTCCAACCATCTTCATGTTGCTACAGTTACAAACAACTACAACAATGAACAACACCTTTTGGTGGTTATTGATTCTCTTCCTTGATCCTGAAAAGGGTACTTGGCAATTTTGAGAAACTCTGTATTGGGAGATCTAAATCTGATAGTAAGTAGCTCAATTGATTATTTTGTTGTTTGTTAGTTTCTCTTCTCTTCCTGCTTCTAGCAAAAAACAATTTTAATAAACTGGAGCAGGTTGTGGGAGAGAGAGAGGGGTGAGGGGGGTTATTATAGGGGTGGGTGGGTTTAGGTAGTTGAGTGGTTGATGTCCAACGATGACTAAAGTCTGAGAAGAAAAACAAAAACAAAAAACAAATCTTTAAATTAAAACACCGAAAAATCTAGATGCTCTAATTAATTCATGTAAAAGGATGAATTTATTTTACATTATGATATTCATCAGGATGTTACTTACCGTAGTTTTAAGGTAATTAATTAAAGAACTAAAAAAAATATTTATTATGTAAATTATAAAAGAGTATAAAAAAATATAAATATTATAATTTTTTATCTCTTAATAAAATATTTCTTGTACACACTAATTAAAATTTACTTATTTTTTATTCTCTGGTCTCAATTAAAATTAAAAAAGGTATAATTTTTTTTATTGACATTGAAACACCTCTTAAAATATCAATTATAAACGGCGCGTTATGTCTCTCCACTGGGTCCACCCTCCCTGTGAGAGGAAGCTTCCATTACGTGTTCCATGAACGAGCAATTTGATTTGTTCCAAAAAATAAATTGGAATTACGACTTGTAAAAGTAGACCAGTTTTTCAAATTTTGTGAAACGACCACTCCCTTTCGCACCTGTCTCTTTGTGCCACTCAAGGCTTCACAAACACATTAGTTTTTTGTTTTTCTTTTTTGGCTTTATTTTTTTTCAAATATAAAGTTGCAAACCTGATTTTTATGGTTGAAGTGAAGAATATTGTTGGCCGGTTTAACCGAACGGTGTACTGTGTCTAGCAACCTCTTTCTTTCATCCGTTTTGGCTTGCTTGCGTTCTAATGTCGTCAGTCCCACACCTATGGGGTTGACCGTATTTTTTACCCATGACATAGACATACGGTACGGTAGTGGTATTTAATTATGTATACTCCATTAGATACGAATATTTATTTAAAAATTTAAGCATTATGCAATCTTATGTTTCCCATCACAAGTTGGCTTCAAGGTTAATATATATTATTTTTCGATGAAAATGTTAATATAACTTAGAACTCACAAGCATCAATTCATTATGTTGAGGTATACCAAAAAAAATTGTGTAATTATATTCTCAAAATCAGATGTTTGAAGTTTCAACTATCGGATAATGTTATATTTTATGAATTTAAGACGGACTTTATGATATTTTGCATTTAAGGTTTGAAAATTTATCTATGTAATCAGTGTTTGCTTTAACATTACATTAAAGGTAACCCACATTCTTTTCCACCTCAAAATAGAAATAATTCTGTATAACTTTTTTTTTTCATGTTCTTGATGCACGTATGGTATGTTAGACCTGAAATCAAATATGCAAATATTTGTTATATATAATTCCATAGTACGGAATGAATTAAGCACATGTATGTTAAATTAACTAGAGAAATTCTTTTAAGCTAACTTTAAAAAAAACTAAAAATTTATAATTATTCCAAAACGAATAATCACAGACTTCCAATTTATGTTTCTGAATACTTTCTATTAGCCTTAACGGGGCAAAGAGAAGACTTCTTATCCGGTACATCGTTATCATGTGGCTGGAAATAAATTTAGCTGATGATTGAATCATTAAGGGATCTTCATCTAAGCATATTGAGTTAACAAACATATTTGTTAAGTGTAACAAAATTTCGTAGTCAACGTTTGAAGATTCTTCATTTTTGTTTCTTTGATTGTTCTATTTTTTTCCATAGTCTTTTAATGTGCAATAGATTATTACACAGGGCATTAGCATTCTCCGCAAGTTTGGGTCGGAGTCAACTTGGAGAATGTGTTTAATTATGAGTAATTTATTTCAATTATTGTGGCTGCCTCATTTGAGTCAGTCAGCAAAGTTAGAATTGGAACTCACATGTAAATTGGAAGACACACAAGTCAAGAAACGCAGCGGAACCAATTCCATACACCTAAGACTGGGACTCAGTTTTTTATCATTAGCATTAGTTAGCATTAACCTGTGCTATATAGCTAACAAGCAACAAATCGATACCCTTTAATGCGGAGGAAGAGGAATTTTGTCCAGATTAGGTCATGTCCATGTTAGAGGAATAATGGTGCATTTTTTTCATGCCTTTCCAATAAACAAACAATGAAAAAATGATATTTTTTTCTTAAAAAAATCAACGAGTAAGCTTTTAGAGTGTTTGATTGAGCAAAAGTGCACTTGTTTGAAATGTTTTTATAATGTTATTTTTAGAATCTATAGTATTCAGAAAATCATTTTGGATTTTGATCTAAAATAGAACGAGCAAGGGTTACATTTTTCTAACGCTTATTTTTCATATTCATAATATTTTAACCCAAAATATTACTTTTATATATGAAAAATATTACTTTTAAGGGGAGTATTTAGTTTCCATGAAGTTTAGAAAATATATTTGTTTTAAAAGCTACCATAACTAGCTAGCTACTGTATTTCGTTTGAGAGCCCATGTGTTTAGCGGCTTGATTTTTATATGTTCTAGATTTTATAAATTTATTTTAATTAAAAATAAGTTTGAAGTAATTTATGTTTAAATCATTTATTTTTTTAAAGCAAAAGATTCCATTATATAAAAGAAAACTAGCTTAAGGACAAGATGTGCCAAAAGCATGTAATAGTTTAAATATTTTGATTAAAAAGTAATATTGGCATATTAAATAATTATGAGTAATAAACACATGCACGTGTAAAAGTTATTAATTGTTTCACTTCTATAGTTACTGAGTTGATAGATTAATTTTAATTTAACAAAAAAAAGAATTTGAATCCTGAATATGTTTCTCATTGAAAGATATATGTGTGTTCTTAAACTAAGAAATTATTTCCCTTCTACTCAATCTCATTCAAGCCAATTTAGAAAGCTAACAGAAGTGATTTAAAGTGATAAAACACTGTTTGAACTTTGAAGTATACATTCCGTGTAGCTTTCCACTCCCAGTAGTCTTCCACAATATGTAACTTTGAGTCAACACTTTTTAAATCTCAGATATTATAATATGAATCTGTTTGGTTGGTAAATAAGTTGGGAGTGCTTTAGATTTTCCCCAACTTTTTCTTTACGCCTACAACTTTTTTTATGCCTATCCTTAACTTTTGTTATTTAATTAGTTAATATTGGGAGGTAATTATATAATTATGATATATAGAAATTCTTAAGAATGAAATAGTAAATAAATTAAAAAAATATAAAATTTTTAATTAATTTATTGATCCTTTAATTTATTTTTTAATGTTGAATTTGATTTTCTAATTTTTTGGATTTGATTTTTAAAATCGATTCAATTTGATCATATCATTTAAATTGGATAAATGAAAACCAAATCTTATGATTACTTAAAACTATTTAGTGACTATTTTAAACCATCACAAAATACACATTTAGATTGTATGATCAGATTTAGACAACAAAACCAATCAAATTATTTTAGATAGGGAGATCAAATTGAACATATTTTATGAATTAGATGGTCAAGTTAAACTTGTTCATGTAGTTAAATCTTACCTATGATTTAGTAGGTCTAATCCAAGATCATTTAAATGAGATCAAATGTAAGTTATCTTTTTTCAGTTTTATTTTCAGGGTTTTTATAGACACAATTTTCTCGTAAGCTTTGTAAGGATCACCTTTGCATTTAAATTTCAATTAATCATTATTAATGTGTGTCTTATCATGACTTTTGGGCAATTATTATAATTCCAAAGGAGAAGGTTATAAAAATGGTCTATGGTTATTAATAAGGAATTAGTCAGAAATTATGAACAAAGATTAAACTATGTGAGAGAAGTTTTGGATGAGTCGACTAACAATCGTTACGATATATAAACTTTTAGTCTTAAGTGTTTATGTACGAAAATATTTGAAGTCGTGAATCGATCGGTCGACAATCAGTTTAGTACAAAATCAAAAACAATTAGAAGATTAAATCAAATTAATTTAAAAAATTAAATCGAACTAAAAAAATTAAAGAATCAATAAACTAATTTAAGCTTTAAAAAATGAGGTAGTGAATGAAAGACACAAAATGTTTTTTCACCAAAGGAAAGTTAAAATGGCACCGCACAGTACACCGGCGTGTGGAGGAGGAGGAGTACCGCGTCAAAGGGTTTCCGATTTCATAATGGGACCCACAGAGGGCACCACGCGTTATACGTTACCACTTTTTTTCCATTCTGGCGGTCACTCCGTACGCCGGTCAAACCACAAATAAAAAATTCGCTGCTGAACCTGAAATACTATTACGGAAGGATGTATTTAAATAATAAATAAAAAGATATAACAAGGAAAGAGAAAAAATGATGTAATAAAAAATAAAGAAAAAAATATATTGTAATTTTTTTTATGAAAAATACAATATGTTTGAATATTATATTTTTTATTAAGTTTTGAAATAAAATTTAGATTTTAACATTTATAACCATTTTTAGAATTTCATTGTTAATTTTATTTATGTTCTTTTAATTTTTATTCATAAAAATTAAATTATTCTTATCAAATAATTTATTTTTACTTTTAAAAAAGATGGTTCTCGTAATTTAAATCATTAAGGTATTATCATTAAAAGAGTAATAATTTAATAACATGAGATTAATGGAAATAATATAAAAATAATTATAAATATAAAACCAAAATCTACGCAGAATATTACAGATAGTTGTATTGTATTTGAAATTAAACTTAAATTAATATAATATAGTTCTGAAAGCAAATTGTATTTTTTTTTCTTCTAAAAGAATAACAATTGAATTTCTAGTTCCTAAATTCTACCAAACTTTCACTTCCGCTTATGATATTTTAATGTTACTTATGCAATAATTCCTAAAATTAAGAAAAGACAATGAGAAACCACTTCGTTAGTTCTGCATGTAAGGGCTATGTCTAACGAGAACAAACTTATAAGTCTATTTATTGACTGACTTGTCTCATTTTATACTTTTTTAGAATATTTGTTAGAAAAATAATAAACAACTTTTGAATTAAATTATACATGTTGTTTCGACATGAACTCTATTGAAATAATTAGAGTTATCATAGTATTATTCACTTTAATGCTTGATGAGACAACCTAATTTTATCTTTAAAAAGTGTTTATTTAGCTCAAGAAAAAATGGTGTTTATAAATCAGGTATTTTTAGTTTATACTTCTAATTAACGTGAGACTTTTTCACATACTAAAACAAGTTCTCCAGATGAGGTTGAAGGGTGAATAAAAGTGGCTTAAGACATCCTTCTAACTCCAAAGGTTTTGACCTTAAAGTCCATTAGCATTAATAGGATCATTATATTCAAAATATTATTCACTTTGATGCTAATGAATTATCACGATTTTGTTATATATTATGAGAAACCAGATTAATAAACAATAAATATATACGATTTCAACATTAAAAACAAATATACAATTTTCTTAAAATGATAATGTGTTCATCACTAACTTTTGATCCCAATCATTGATGTGTGATTATATGACGATCTAGACTCACGTAGTAATTCTTGCTCTTACTCCGTTCTATAACTCTTTGTACATATTTAATTTTATTGATTCATTTGTCAAAAAGTTTTTATTGAATCAAAGAATCAGTTTGACGTATGATTTACTTTCTAAAAACATAAGTAAATGTTGATTATGATATTACATAATTACAAATGCACAATTACAAATGCATGATTTATATTTTGTTGTGTATGATCATTGAATTAATATAAAAAATTTAATTATTGAATTAATAGAATTTAATATATACAAATAAAGCTTAATGGTATTTTTGGTCACTTAGATATTGCAATTATACAATTTTAGTCCTTCATATTTTAATTGCATCAATTGACATATCGGAAATCGCAACATTTTCAAGAAGTTTGTGTTTTTTATGAAACTCTAATTTCTATTACTGAGTTATATAACTTTTAAATTAATTTTGCAATTTTTGCTTGAAAATTTAGAGATTCAAAAATAGAAGTTACTTACAAAAAACTAACAAGCATGTAAATCAAATGATATAACATTATTATAACTTAATTAGTGATCTCAAATTTAAATTATATATAATTATGTTAGTTAAAATTTAAAAATAATTTTACTATTCGTAATGATCCTATGCAATTCAAGTAGAATTTTCTTCACTAACAAAGTACACATGGTTTTAAAAATGTCAAACTCAATATTTTTTACCCAATTTTTCAAAAATAATTAAGTGTTCGTTTTGGGTTTATTAATTTGGCTCCATTATTTATTTATTTAGAACATTCAATAAAGTTTCTCTATTTTCAAAAACTCTTGTTCTTTGTTTTTTAAAATGCTTCAAGATGCCTTTATTTTTTTAAAATCATTAATGTGATCCTTTTCATCTAATTGAGACGGAAAACATTAAGTTACAATTCCAATAAGAAGAATTACATGTCTACATTGATATATTTTAAAAAATAAAGGACCACATTGAGAAAATTTAAAAATAAAAAATCACATTGAGGTCTTTTATAAAAATAAAATACTTGATTAGAACCTTCAGAAAAAAAACATTTTAAATAATAAAAGGATCAAATTAACAATTTAGTCTTTTTTTTTTCACTTTCTTTATTTTAGTAAGTACAGGTACGGCGATGTTACGATGTATTCCAAAATTTTGTCGTGTTATTGACATTTTCCTTACTTGTTTAACAGAAGTTCGAAAACATAGGGGATATTTGCTATGATTAACGAACTCATGCTTGGGGGGAGATGGGGCTCCTTCTACCAATTTGTTATAGTCCTGGTTATCCTTTATTCATGCATCATTTTTATGTAGGAATATTTGGTAACCAGATACTAGGTAGTAGGACTTTGTTCTTTCTGTAAATGCTTTTCGGTACCTCTGGTACCTTATTATTAATACACATAATTTATTTGCTGATTAAAGTAAAGAAGTTCAAAAATATGAAACGAGTAATTTGGACTTTGGAGTACGTAGTCAGCGAAAAAAAGAAATTTGGAGTACGTTAATTAATTATCACTAATTTCGAAACCTTTTGTTGAGTTACTGACTTTTTCGGGACAACTCTAGCATAAGTACTGAAAAGGTGAAATGAGCAATTTGGAGTATATTGATTAATTAACACTAAACTATGGAATTACAATATTTTATAGTTAAAAAACATCTGTTTAACAAGTCAATTTGTACCACGCGATTCTTGTTTAATGTCACTATTGTTTTTGCTTGCTTTCTATCTACTTTGCCTGTGTTTACACTGCCTTTATTTCTTCTCATTAGGTAACAGCTGAAGTCGGTTATAACACCAGTTTATTAAACGGAAAATCCCACAATACCTTTCTATGTTTCTTCACCTGTGAAGAGATGTCATAGATGATTTGTGTCACTGCCTATGTGAAAAAAAATCAGAGCCACACATAAATAAGTATTAATCATGCTTTCAGAATTCAGACTATAGATGATGAACCGAGTACAAGCTGAGCATGTTATACTGTAACATTTATTTTCACTGTTTTGTACGTGTTTGGTTTTTGGTTGAGAAAGAAACTACGTTTATTTCTTTCAGTGTTTGCGTGCTAATTAATTAGAATGAGTTCCATGAACATATATTATTATCTAATTATAAATTATTGTTTATATGATTTTAAAGTAATAATTATTATAAATATTAATAAATTTATCATAAATAATAAATTTGTATTAATTAATATAGAGCAGTGTAAATTGGTAGCCAGTACACAACTAATTTTTTCTTAAAATATTAAAACATGTGTAAAAAAATAATTAAAAACACTGTTTGTTTTATTTCAAAATTACTTTTTAAGAGCCTTTAATTTGTTAATGTGCTAAAGTTAAAATTATGTCGTTCGATTATTATCTTAATTGGATCCTTAAAGAATTTTTTTTGTTAAACTTAACTTACTTTTTAATCGAATTATTAATCCATAAAAAAATAACCTTTAATTTGCCTCAGCTCCCAGCTTAGTCTTTACACCTTAGTTTTTAATTTAAAGGAAATGTTGAAAAATAGTTTCTCTCTAATATTGCTTTCCCTGTCATTTTTATCAGTTATCACCTTCGGAACCTATACAGTTATACTTGTTTCTTTGCACCCTCCATTATCTTCCAGTTCCAGAGTAGAAGCCCTCCAACGTTAATTATGTGTCAATCTATATCTATGATTCCATGTGCAACAATGACAGGCTAAATATAATAGCAAGAAAAACACTCGTTAAACTTCACGAGGGTTCAGCAATTTTAATTATTTATCTATTAAAAATGTTAATTATTATTTATTTCGCTTCATGTTCATTTTTAATATTTCTACCAAGTAAAATGATAAAATATTAATAAAGAGAATAATGAATAAAGTTTAATATATTCATACTTTTTAAAATTTAAAAATGCTTATAATTATTTATTTTGATTCTTGTATAAAGGCTAAATGATATGGTGATTATTTTCAACATTGGTGGGTGAATACCTTACCATTTCAAACATGTGTGTCTGCAAAAGAATAATAAAGTTTAGTATATTCACACTTCTTAAAAATTAAAAATTCTTACAATTAATTAGTTTAATTATTGTATAAAGGTTAATATGTGTGTGTAAGAGAATAAAAAAGTATAATATGTTCATACCTTTAAATATTAAAATGTGTGTGTGAAAGTTTTCTATTTTCACTTGATTATATACCATTCATAATACACGTAATATGGGTCCCATATGACATCATTGACATGTAACATGTCACGATACGTAACTTTATGTGAACGTAATTATAAGACTATTAATTTGTGACCGAAACTTTTATAATACTATTAAAAGTTTTCAAAAGGAGTACGTGCATACTGATCGTACCGTTGACGGAAAAAAGAGTGCACATTCAAATTATTAATTCAATATGTGATAGTCAAAATAAATTCCTGTAAAAAATAAATTTTGTCATCCAAATTAATTGGAAACCAAATATATATTGAGTAGGTGAATTAATAGTCCTTTAAAAAAAAAGTGAATTAATAGTCTTCTCATTTTTATATCGATAGTTTAGCATGCATTGATCAACTGTATGTTCTTCATCACATGTAAATTCACTAATTTGACATGTGTGTGTAGGAAAGAAAAATATTAGTGACAACTTCGTTGTTATTTATAATTTTTTATTATTATTTCAAAATAAGTAGCATTTTAGGTTTTCAATATAAAATATTAAACTTTTTATTCTAATTTTACTCAACAAAAACAATAATGATTTTTGAGTATTATGTTGCACCAATTTTTCAGCAACCAATATATACTTTAGTAAAACTGTTAAACTCATTAAGTTATTTTTCTCTCTTTTTGATAATTTTTTTAAAAAAAGCTTGAAGGTCGGCGTATTTTATATTTTAAAATGGAGGAAGTGAAATATACTCAGACTATTTTTGGAAAAAAAACTAGTTGAGAAGTTAATTGAAAGCTAAAAAAATTAATTTATTAAATTATAAATATTTGATAAAATTAATTGTTAAAATAATTAAAAATTATAAAATGATGGAAAAAATAATAAAATCATAATTTAAAAAAATTTATTTTAAGTAACGTTTTAAAAAATACTAAAAATTATTAAAAATTAATTTTGTAAATAATCAAATGAATTTTTCAACTAATAAAAAAAATTATTGAATATAGTCTTAATTGTTGCGTTTACAATCTTACAATCTTTTTATAAATATGCGAATTCAATTCATGGCTAAGAACGTAATGGTCAGACTTTTAAAATTTCAAAGCCGTGCATTTTGATCGTACAGGTACAGATAAAGAAAAATAATTGAAGAAATTAAAGAGCCTTATTAATTAATTTCATGTCTGAAGTCTTGCTTTAAAAAAAATACATGTTTGAAGTCATTTGTGGAAGTCATCTTGGAATTCTATTTTGAAGTCAAACAAACGAGATGGTAATTGGTAAAAATGGACCGTAATGATGTGTAGATCATTTTCCTTATTTGAATTGATGATATAAAAGATTGTAATAACATGCCTTTAATTTTAACATTTTTTTATATTACTATGACTGTATGTTATATTACTAAATAATATATACAAGTTAATTCGCTGTTTAACTAAATTAGTATTCACATAAAAGTCATTCAATATAAAAATGGGTTGCAAATACTAAATAGTATGTTAAACGTATATTGTTACTAATTGTTGTATTAACAAATACCATTAATGTAATTTTAATGAAATACGAAAAGAAAATTATGTGTAGTTACATACAACTCTTTTCTTTTACTGCCAGAGACATACAACTCATGTAGAGTGTCAATGTTGTGCACGACAAAGGTCCCGAAATTAAGAAATTAAGAGTTGGAGGTGCAATTGAGATATTGAGAACTGCATCACACAAGTATGCTTGTGCAAATTTCTCCTCCTATTTAAGTTTCAATTTCCGTGGTTTAGTTGGATGTATATCGGATTTACCATGACTTAAGCAACCCAACAAAAATAAAGAGGTAGGAATGTTTCGTACTTGTTAGTTTATAAAAGGGATTTGAATACACAACTTTTTTTATTTTTCCTTCTTCCTTCAACTATTAAATCAATCTTAAATTCCTATAAATATTTTGTACATTATACTCTAGAGAGCTACATAATACTACATAATACATGCATGTTCTTATGTGTTTATAGCTAATTATATTTCCGTCATTGTATTATCCAAGGAGTACCGTATCTCATTATTAACCAAAAACATATTAATAAGGTGTGAACAAGCTTAATCGTATTTGATATGCCCTAAGCCCTTTTTGAATTTTTTTAACAATTAAATAAAAAGAGACGTTTAAAATAGTTAGAAGAACCACACCAGGACCTACGTAAGCATGCTTGGTGCGGAAGGTATAAAAAGCTCCGAAATAGTTGCATTAATTTGAATATTAAGCCCTGAATTCGTCACCGCTTGGTTCATATATGAAGACTTTTATTTTATATGACAAACTTTTTATTCGTTCCCAGCCCAACCCTATTTTTTTTCCCCATCGAGTGGCGCGTTGCTTGGGAGATGGACATGTGTTAGGACCTATTGAAAGATATTTAGCGTAAGAAAATTGCAAGAAATAATAAATAAATAAATAAATAAATAAATCACAGGTGATTTTAATGCTAGAAGCTTGATTAGAAGTTACGAGTAGTAAATTTGGCGGAGTCGGTGGTTGGAGATAGCTCATTAACGTTTTTTTTCTTTATAATATTTAAGTAAAACAATGTTACTTAATAAGGTCATTACGTGCGTGTAATGGTAGGTGAGCTGAAAGTCTTTATAAAATAACCTTGACCCCCTCAAGTTACTTAATATCCATTTTTAACTTAAACTCAATCTCTGAAGTTTAGAATCCGGGATAATGCTTTTAACTTGAAGCATTCTTTTTTTTTTTTCCATATATATGTATGTATGGTTTATTTACTAGATATCTCTCACATCCGTACCAAACAATATATAATTACTAGAGAGGAAAAAGGAAACATGGTTCGGGCTTTGGGCTAGGCCGACCAGTTAAGCAGCGCATGCCTGTTGTGACAAATGATTTGATCTTATAAACTCGGCTTGAATTTATATAGATCTTAATTTCTATTTGAAGTTGATGGTTTTACAGAACAAAATCGTGTGGAAAGAAAGAGAAATGAATAAAATAAAGACTGCGGGATACCGGGCCATGCACAAGAGCCTTGTGTACAAAATTACAGATTTTGTTTATTTCTCAATTCAAATAAGTTATATCCTGTTACTCACAAGTGATTAAATAAAAATGATTAATATACTAAAATTAAAATTATATTTCTTCTAATTATAGTTAATACACCCGGGGTAAAAATAATTGCATTACTATAACATCAAACATATTATATAATTTTTCTTATCTTTTACTTACTTTTTTTTAATCTTTTTTTATATATACACATCTAAAAAATATATCCTAAAAACCAAATTTGTATTCAAAAAATATTTTTCGGGTTAAAAAGCACCTTTATGTTGAGAAAATCCGAAAACTATTTTATTGATAATAATAATTAAGATAGACCAATTGAACAGCCCATGATGCTGGGTTGTTGTTCAGCCAAATTTCTATTGGTCCATTTTGGTAAATACAAAGTAGCTACATAAAATTTTTTGGGGGCGTTACCATTGGCACCTGCCATTTTACTATTACCCCTCCTTTTTACAAATATATGAAAAGACTAAACTATTTCTAAACTTCAACCCCCTCATCCCGTTTTAACTTTTAACTACCCCGTCCCTTTCTCACTATTGGTGTATTCGGAAGAGATGAAAGAAATAATAATAGAGATAAAATTTGTACTTTTTGTAGGGCCCATATATTTTATAATCTATTTTAATTTAAAAATTTATTTTTTATTTTCATTTTGTCTATTGGTGACTGCTGCTTTTTTTTACATCTCTTTCTTTGTTGCTTACACATCCACTATTTTTTTTATTTTGTAATTTAATAGAAACTAATTTATGTTGTTACTCGTTTAGATACACAACAAATACTTATTCTGACTGCGTTTGATGTTCAAACTTATTCTAGTCGAGTTTAAATTTCAAATGTATGGAAACAAAGTTTTTGTTGTGTATTTCAACAAAATATACAATACAAATTTATTTTTTCTTATATTATGAGGTTGCAAATCTTATGGGTATTTTTGTAATAAAATAAGTTCTAAAAAAAAGGGATATATATCCTTTTTAAAAAATAAAATGATAAAAGTGTTAAAATTTTAACACTTTAAAAAAATTATTTTCCAAAACTTTGCACTCAGGATTTCTTTGAAAAACAATGATATTTGGACATCCTTTAATTACAAACATTCCATCAAAATCTATCATTTCTTTCTATCTCTCATTTCCTTTAACACAACAAATAATTTTTAATAAAATTAAAGCTTTATATTTTTGTTTTCTTAACCAAGTTATAACATTTTCCTAATTTATTAATCATTACTTCTTACTGGTTTGAAAAATTAAATATTTTATTTGATGTTTTAAATATTTAAATATTTGTTTATTTAATGTGTGTGTATATATATATATATATATATAAATAATCTTTATAAAGTATTATAATAATTAATTTTGTAATAAGATATAACATTCCTATTATTATAAACCATTTACTATACCAGAATTCTAAACTTATTTTTTTAGTAAAAGTTGTCTTGATGATTGACCTAAAAATACATGGTAAGGAGCATTTAATACACTATCAATTTTTTTCGTTACATGAAGGAAAGATCAAAAGAAAAAAAATGCATATTACCCCTAACAACGACTATAAAGACGCTATAAACGATGCACATGGCATCAACCAACAATAAAAGAGTCTATTCCATCAAGAACATTATCCAGAATGAGTATCCTCACATTTGAAGAAGAACACCACTTAACTAGATAGTTTGTGCAAGGATTTACTCACTTCAAACCATGATACTTTTAAGTCTAAAACTTTTATCAGTTTATATGCATTCCAAAAGTTTTCTACCACCACTCTCTTTTATTACGGAAATGATAATCTGAAATGCACTCTTACATTTTGGATTACCCTTTCAGTAACGAAAAGGTGTTGACAGAATTTTTTTTAAAGTGTAAGAATAAATGTTTGACTTTTTATTTAAGCTAATTAAACTAGTTTTCTAAAAAGTAAGACCAGTCAAGCAAGTCCAGAAAAAAAATGATATGTATTTCTATTTTGTTAGGGTTAAAATGAAAGGATTAGCAAATAAAAATGTTAAATGCTACAATCAGTCCATAAATTATTAAAACTTCCATAAAAGTCAGAATAAGCTATAAAATACCTCATATTTTCCCTCTACCTTTGGTTGTCATGCAATCTCTTCTACAGCTTGCCCTAACGGTTATCGACGATGTCTAGCACATTCACATGCATGCATTAAGTCAATTGTACGTATTTCATCCTGAAGCCCACATCATACACCAACAAAATTGAGGGAGCCATGATTTCAACATGAAGAATATTGGAAACTCTCAAACTCTCAAGAAAACCTTACAAAAAGACACTAAATTAATCAATATTTTCTTTATTTTATTTTATATTTTATTTTAACTAATAACAAAACAATTAATAAATCTAATTAATATCTTTTTTTCTAGAAATTATCTTTTAATTTTTAGTTATATACTTAATCGGTTCTCAATTGTCTCTTATATATTGATCCTCTAAAGATAATTCTCTCTTATTTATTTCCATAACATTTTCCTTCATCATTGTAATTTATGTTTTCTTACAATAATTAAGAAAACATATAGCTAAAAGTATCATTGAGAAAAGGTTTTACGTAATTGAAAAAATAATTAATACTAGTAGGAAAAAAACAACAAATGTCACAAGGGTATTAATAATGGAATTAAAAGAAAAAAGTTTTATAGAAAAACATGGCATATAATATTTCTAATGCATTCCATCCTAATTTATGATAAAACATTATATTTGTTAATTTCTTAACAGTGCCCTTAAAGTATTTGTTAACAAGAACCTTAATGTTATATTTTAATTTTAAAATGAAACAAATAGAATTATGTTTTACAACAATTGATAAAACAGGAATAAAAGAAGCATCTTAAAGATAGTTCTTTTTTTAAAAGGAACATCTCAAAGATACTAATTAACAGTGGTGCTTTTTTAAGCATTGATCATAGACATTTTTTTACTAGTGATTTTCCCGTTCGAGTTATTAAAAATTATATTTTGCGTATTTACAAGTATTTAAATATTTAACTTAGAATAGTTATTATTTTTTTAATAACGCATTTTTTTAAACTGAGATCCTCGGTATACCTTGTTTTTTTTACATAAGATTCTCCGTACCTAAATAACATCTATTTGACTCGAATTAATTTGTGTTGAGTCAAATCGACTCATTCAAGGTAACATTCAATTTAAATTTTATTCATCTGATCGTCAAATTATATATTAAGATTGTTTATATTAAATTTTATTAAAATTGAATAATAATAAAAAAGTAATTAAATGATTTATAGTTTAATATATTTTAAAAAATTTGTATTATGTTTATTTTAATTTGTATAAATGTGATAACAACTAAACTAATTTTGAATTAATATGAAATTTTGCATATATAATTTATACAAAAAAAAAACTTTCAATCTAATAATCGATTTCAAGAAAATATTATCAATTAAAATTTATTGAATGATATAATAATTGTTGGAATTATATCAATATAATTTGATCTCCTTCTTTCTTTAAAATATATATATATATATATATATATATATATATATATATATATTACTATTATAGGTATTAATTTCTAAGTACATTATCAATGAGGAGCATTTAATGTTAAATGCTTTCAGGTTCAAAAAAATATAGGTATTAATTTTTTACTTTAAATATAATAAATGAATTTATTTTATTAAATATGTCATACTATTATTCATGTACAATCAACCATTAAATGTGTGAATCAATAGGTATGAAGTTACTTTTATTTAATCAAGAATTCAACGTTGAGTCATAAGTTTATAATCGTGTTAACTACTCAAAATTTATTTTTTATGAAACTAAAAAAATAATTGTATCATTTATAATAGTTTTATTGTACTTGAGAATATTATTGTCGTTGTAGATTATAAATATTACTAAGATACCAAAAATTTATAATACTCACACATTTTATTCAACTAATATAGTTGGACTCCTTAATTTCAAGTGCTTCCAATTACATTTAAAAGACAAATATTAATTCATTTTAACTTTTAGTATAATAATGTATTTTTTACAGAAATAAAAAATTATTTATAAAATATTTTTACTTTTATTTATTTAATTAGTATTTTATTAGGAATATTTGTTAGCATTCTTTTGTAAAAAAAATAAGAGTTTAAATAAATTAAACTATTCGTAAGTTATTAAAATTAAGTGTATTAAATACTTAATCGCATTTATTTATTTAACTGAAAACAAATATTATTAAACTTAAAGTTGAGGTCAATTATTTAAAATAAGATAAATTCAATCTTTACAAGTAAATTATATCTTAGGCCTCTTTGGGACTATGGGAGATCTGTTTATCTATTCAACACATTTAGCCATCATGCATTTCTCCTCTGAATTTTCTCATGGTTTGGCAAGGGATCCGCCTTTTTATTAAAAATAGTACATTGACTTCTATTGTCATAATTATTTTTCTTTATGCATATATCAAAATGACATTTAAATAAAATAATAAGTTGTTATATACAAAATATATTTATATAGTTCATGATTATTTTTTATTAATTCATAAAGAATAGTTAAACATATTTACAACAATTAACGCACTATTCAAACAATTGAATTAAACTTCTTTTATTAAATATTCATGATTATTATATACTCATAACTTGATAATAGATACATATACTATAAAATTAGATTAAGATCCAAGATTTCCTTGGCTTGGATGTTAGAAGTGGCTAGTTGATGGGCTTGAGGGGTAGAACCAGAGAGAGGACCATCTTGCCAAAGGTGGACAATTTTGGTGGTACCAATTGGAAGAGTGAGGATAGCATAGATGGTGATCTCCTTGTTTTGACGGGTAGCCGCCAAGCCTGTGTAAGGATAAGAGATGTTTCCTTCTTGCAAGTGGGTTGAGTAACTAGTTATGGAAGTAGTATATATCGTTGGGGCACCACCAGATTGCGAAATAGCCACTAGAGCTTGTGCTCCAACCATAGCTGTTTTGAGGTTGTTGTTGGGATTGATAGCCCATGCAATCCACCTGTCTGGGGTAGTGATTTTAGCATGTATAAATGCCATATTTAACTTGCCTGTGGCTGGATCGTAAGTCCAGTAGAGGTACGAGGATAATTGAGGAAGATCACGACATTTGGCGAACAACTTCTTGTCATTGAAGGTCTTGTTCTTGCATGTATGTGTTGAGGATGTCAAAATGCCAGAGCTCAACACAAAAATGGCCGACACAAGCCGCATCACCAACAACTTTCCAACCATGTTTCTATTTAATTGATTATTTTGTTGATGTTTTTCTCCTTTTTCCTTCTATCAACACAACCCCTATCAAATTGAATGAACTAGAGTAGGTTCTTGTGGGAGAGAAAGAGAAAATAATGATTCTTTTATAGAAATGGGCGAGGGTTGTTTCGTCCAATGATGAAAAGTCTGAGAGAAGAAAAGAAAAAAAAAACATCATAAAAAAAGTTGGAGTTAAATCTTAAACACTTTAGCATCCATGAGAAATTATTGGCCGGGTACAAATTCAACACTTCATTTTTACTCATAATCATTAGAAAATTTATAATTAGTAAATAAAAAATATTAATAATTTATCGGACTTATTTTGATTTCTTTAAAAAAAGAATATGATATAATAAGTTTCCTTCAACAAGGATTGAATGTTAAAAATATTTTTTATGTTAACATAATTTTTTTTGAGAGAACACAAATTCAACATTAAATATTAATTAAATACTCACTTAATACTATTTAATACATTAAATGTATATGTTTGCATTAAATACATACATTAAAATCATATGTGTGCCATATAAATTATATATTTTTTGAGTATTACTGACCAAACTCTTATAACATTGATTAAGAAATTAAAAGAAAAAATATTTATTATGAGAATTATAAGAAAACGTAAAAAAATGTCACTAACAACATAGTTTTGCATATTCTAATAAAAATATTTATTTTTTTAATTTCGTAATCAATGTTCTAAAAATACTGAAAAGAACATTTGCCTATTTTTTCAGCATATATTAATTGTATAATATTAACTAACAAATGCTTATAAATGCATACATTAAATACATTAATTGCATTTAATAAATATTTATTATTTTTTAAAACTTAATTTTATTTCATAAATACTAGTAAACTCCATGTTTCTATTTTTAATATACAAATTTGAAATAATGCTTATTTCTTTTTATAACATCTAATCTATAATAATTTTTGTATTAATTATTTTTACTAAAAATACTTCTCATTAAAAGAAGAGTGATAATATATAAACCAACAATTAGAATAGAGAGGAATATTAATAAAAATGATAGTTTTGTAAAAAGTTATATATTTAAGATAAAATTATTATTATAAACTAAATTAATTACTTTTTTTTATATTAATGAATTAGGTGTTTGGATCTTATAAATAGGAAGAGAGGAAATAAACAGTAACAAAGAAAATACTTAAACACACTAACTAATATTTGTCTTTTAAGCATTTATAGCTGTTCAATGAATAATTTAGGGAAAAAAATTTAAAAAAAAAATAAGAATGAAATAATATAATGAAGTTAACTAACTTTTTTAATGAATGTGAATGAAATGTCTTTTTTTCTTCTTCTTATAATTGAGACTTTGGGATGAGTAATAAATATTATATTAAAAATTTAACATAACATTTAATTTAAGACAATTTTTTTAATTAACACTTATTTTGGGATGGAGTATAAAATAAGTAAAGATCACGTTGTGTAACCTCAAGTCAATGACCCAGTAGAAGGGATGAAGCTTCAGCTTCAGCAATGGGAATGGGACCAGCATGGAATGACGTTCTTGCAGCAACAAAATCGCCATCTGCATTTCAAAGACATGCTCCTAAACATATTTAGTCATCATGTATTTGCCCTCTGAATTTAGCCATGGTTTGGCAAGCGATCTTCCTTTCCTTAAACTTAATACTATATACGAGCTAATTTATGTAACTATATAAACTCTAATAACAAAATCTCGACCCACAATTTTGACGTCAATAAAATCTTATTGCAACCCACTAGGATAAGGAATATATACTATATTTCTTATTTTCTTTCAAGATAAAATAGGAGGAGGATAAATGGGCGAAGAGAACGAATTTGATGTCACAAAAATTGACACATGAATTAACGTAGCAAAAAAGGAAGGGAAACGAAGCCATTTATGCCGACAAAACTGAGAAATTCGAAATTAGTGTATAAGATAGATAGACTCATTTTGGACCACCCCCAATTCCGGTGAAAAACCTATGGACCTTCTTCTGGCCATTTATATCCTCTGAGTATTGCATCAAACACTTCTCACCATTTTTAAAAGTCCATTTCAAAATATAAATTTACATTCTGAAATGAACTTTATAAAAGATAATGAGATACAGTATACTATGTATGGTTCGTTGCTCTATTTTTATATTGGTCCAGTGACAGTTCATTTCTAAACAATAATATAGCACTATTAGGACTATGAAGTACCATGAGGCCCAGCCTTGGCCCTATAAAATATTAACCTTTAATAGATTCGATATAAAGTGATGCTGGGATCCATGACAACATTTGTTAAAAATGATAATATATGGGCACTTATATTTTTTAAATACCTAACAAATTATCATTTTTATTTATATCTTTTTTCTTATCAAATATATCATTTTTAATATTTATATTTTTCTTATTTTTATCTCTCTTTCACTAAGTGTCTATTAACATATTGGATATCCATATAGTTTTTCATTTGCCAATACGTTAGAATTAAAATTGGGGGACAGAGCATAGCATTCAATGGTTCCAAATCCTAAGAAAAACATTATGTGTCTATCTAACTCTACATACAAAATAAAAACTAACTTAATTAGTATTAAAGACAATCTTAAGTATTTATTATTTATAAATAATTTTTAATTTTTAATTATATTACATTTTAAATTTAATTAAAATACACTAACAATGTAAAAAAATAAAATTGTCATAGATTGTCAATTACTTTATACATATACTCAATAAAAAGTGTGCATGAATATTATATTAATTTAAAATAAAGGAAAATCATTTCATTAATTAAATTTGATAGATTAATTTTTTTAAAACATTATAGATAAATTTATATTTTCAAAATCTCTGTAAGAATATTTTGAGTATAACTTTTCAAATAGAAAATGTTAATTCAAACTTGTTCATACGATAAATTTGTTTATCAAATTAAAATTTTAAGGATTAATAGTGTTTTTAGTTCTGTAAAGTAATTGAAAAACAATGGGAATCAATTCTCATAATTTTTTGCTCCCACTATCTTGACGATTAGATTCGTAATTTGAAGAGAAATAAAATCTCTATTTGTTTTATTTCTGTCTCTGGAATTGGGCCCAAAGTGTAGCTGTTCTTTATGGGTTGCAGATTCTGTTCTGCTTGAGTGATGTAGCTGTCATTTTGGACTTTTAGTTATTCTTCTACCCGCAGGAAATTGCTAAGAATTAAGCAACAGATGGTATATATAGCTGTATTTCTTTAATAAGCTTTATTTATGGCCTATAAACAAAATTAAAATTTTGATTTAGGATATAGAACCATTTGATACTGAATAAAGAATTTGTATTTGATGTGGTTTTTTTTATTACAAAATGATATGATCTTTTCATGTAAAAAGAAACTATTGTCCTTTTTAATGAACATAACAAAAATAAACAGTTTCATGGGAACAAAAGTTTTTTTTTTTCTGACTCGTGGGAACAAGGGTAGTGTATAAAGAAATAAACGACATGAATTAGTTTAGCAACAATGAAAAACTCGTGGATTAATTTTACATCTAGTTTCCTATTAATATTCCATGTGCAATTTTGGTCGCCCTAACTATGATGTGAACTGAATCTGATAATGTGGGGAGGTTATATGATTTAGAAAATAATAATAAAGAGTGGTAGAAACAGAAGTTAAACTCAAAACTTACAAGGACCAACTTTTTTTTTTAGAGAAACAAACTTATAAATTATAATGTCTGAAAATAAAAAATAAAAAAAATCATAACTTCCTGATACTTATCTTTAATTCTTACAGATAAAAAAACTACAACAACTAAAATTAATAAAATACAAATTTACATAAACTAAATTCATATTTAAGCGTTTAATTTAATATAGTACACAGCACTGTCTATTTTTACTTGTAACTCTTGATAGGTGAAGCGTCGGTGAGATATAAAAACAAGCACAGAGGAGAACACGGGGAGGGGTTGGTTTTGTACACGGTTGGTACGACCATATAGAGTGTACGGCAATAATTTCTTTCTACAGAATCGTAAGGTCTATTTTCCTATCTCACTATTGATGTGAAAGTGAACTAGATTGCCACAATTTAGAATAAAAATCAATAAACTCATCAACAAGTTAAATTTTATACTTATTTTTTAATTTTATTAGATATTATAATTGGATTCGGGAAGGATAAAAGGAAGAGCAAGAACAAATAGAGAGCGTGTAACACTGTGAAGACCAAGAGCAGAGCACTATTTTAAAATTCTTCTCAGGTCAATAGCACATGCACAGACCAAGGCAATCTTTAATATTGAACTCCATTTTTTGGTTGCACGGGTGAATCAATGTGTTGTTTAATGAGATGGTTATCTAGGATAACTTGTTTAGAAGGAATAGTAAGATTGTACATTCATTTTTATTATGATCGATTCCCTCAAGGGTAACTAGGGAATGGTGATTCTTTGAACAAGGTGTCTACTGTACAAGGATCCAATTTCAAAAGAATGGTCAAAAGAATAGTAAAGAAGGATGAATGATGAACGAAAATGAAAATTGAAAACAACCAATGCCATTCCCCATACTCATTTGTTGGCATAATGCAATGCTAGTAACGTTTTGAATGGTTGGGAGGGATCCAATGAAAAATGAAACTCTAGCTCTTGGATACACTGCCCCCACGTGGATTGTGAGTAAGAGGTTTATGAATAACATTGTAGGGTCATTAATTATATTTTGAGATAAGCACCTAATAATGTGAGGTCAACACATTATTGTCCATTTCAAATGGCACATTCATCCTAACTATCATTAATACGACAAAGTTTAAGTATGATATTGTACATATTATTATTTAATTAAAAGTAAAGTTTATTTAAATAACTTGTATTGTTTTAAAAATAACATTTTACAAGTGAATTATTTATGTGAAAATTTTATTTTAGTGAAAGAAATTATAATTTTATCCTTAATATCTAGTATTATTTCCTCCGTTGTTATTTATAAAATCCAAATTTAGAATAATGCTTATTTTTTTAAAAGACTTAATTTATAATTTTTTTAATTAATTATTTTTATATTAGCAATAGCTCTCATTAAAAAAAGTAATGATAAATCATTAGAAAAGAAAAATATTAATGACAAAAATAATTTTAAAAAAATTATAAATTTAAGACAAATTTATCATTATTAATTTAATTAATCACTTTCTTTAATTTTGATAAATTAGATAATTCAGTCTTTATATATATATATATATATATATATATATATATGTAAGTATGTATAAACGAAGGAAGTATCATTTTCCTACCTATTTTTGTTGTACAGTAATAAGGGTTGTTTACCCACTTATTTTAATTAAATTCCAAAAGATTCATTTAGGTAGTTTGACTTTGAGATGTTCCATTTTATTTTGTTCCACAACAACTCCATCTCCCCAAAGTTAATCAATATTCTTTAAACCAAATTTTGAAAATTAAAAATTTTAATTAATAATATTAAATTTATTAACATATAAATTTGTTCTCTTCTTTTTTATATTTAATTAATTAATACATATCAACTTTAAGAGTTTTTTTTTTCAAAATTCCTTAGTATAATTTAATTAAGTTCTCATTTGTGTTTTATTGTCTTTAATTTTTTTAATCGATTTTTTATATATAAATTAAGTAAAACACATCATGATGAATCAAATGACATAAGAGAAATTACATTAATTATTAAACCATTCAATAATTTTATATAAGACGTGAATTCGATCAATTAGAGCGTTGAATTATAATTATATATTATTATCTTTAATTATTTGTGTAAAATTTTAAGAAAAACGAAGTTCGACCATCAATAATCATACATTACGTGGATTTTCACTATCTAAATTTACAAGTTTCTTGCTGAAATCAAATCCAAAATGAAGTATATAATCCAGTATTTCACAATTGTTCATGTATAATAGAACATTCGAGATAAGATATATAAGCCCCAAAGTAATACGAGTAGTGGTATTAGTATTCCTTTTCTTTGGCACAAGTTTTCTATGTTCGATATTATTTTAAAAAAAGCGAGAACAAATAAGTAAGTGTGCGCAGCCATGATTAGTCGTCTGATAAAGGGAAGAGATAAAAGCTCAAAAAGTAACTTTGTTAATGTGAATAAAAAATCTTTTGTTTCTTAATGATCTTTTCCTGTAAACCCCACTCTTTGTGATCTCACTTCTTTGCGTGTTTAACTTCCCAATTCCCTAACGAACACTTTGCAGTTCTTTAGCTGATGGCATCAGTTGGTGGCTTTCTGATATTTTTTTCGGGTCAAAAACGCGTTATCGTGGACGACATTCCTTAGTTCAACTAATTAAACTCAAGTAATTTAATTATTTAAATATCAATTCCAACATAAAATTACAAGTGTTTTAAAGTATCAGTTATAATCATTACGTCTCATTTGTACGTTTTAAATATTTAATTAGAGCTTAAGAAACTACTGCACCATTTCTTTGTAACAAGGAGGATTGTATTATAAACAAAAAATCTGCAAAAATAGGGTTGTATTTACAAATAAAAGTGTCATAACTTAAGAAAAAAAACTGTCATAATTTTATTTAAGAAGTATTTAATACATTCAAATATTTATGAAAATAAAAATAAGAAAATTATATTTTAAAATGATATATATATATATATATATATATATATA
>CM023949.1:899116-935568 GCA_013407115.1 Glycine latifolia
GAAGGCTTGAACAAAAGAAGTGACAGTATCATTAAGCCAAGTCTTGTTCTTTCCCTTTGTTATCCTCATTTTTCCTGTTAAATGGGAAAGGTTTGAAGCCTTTCTGAAGCATTTTCTCGACCTCCTCAAACTGAAGGCCTTTGGTTTCAGGCACTAAGGCATAGATGGCCACAAGTCCTATAAGGGAGAACCCTGCAAAGAGGAGGAATGTGCCACAAGTGCCTAGAGTTCTTGTCATGCTTAAGAATGACTGACTCACAATGAGATTAGCACACCAGTTGGAAACTGCTGCTATACCCCCACCAATACCTCTGAACCTCAATGGATAAATCTCAGAGTTTAGAACCCAAGGCACAGTTCCCATTCCAGGAGAGTATGCTATGATATACAATCCAAGTATTACAACAGCAAGGATTCCAATTTTGCTTGGACAACCCTTAGAAAACCATACACGATTTTGTGCTCGACACATGCCTCTAATACTCTTGTCTGCTGCCAAGCATGCTCCCGGAGGAACCTATCAGATAAAGACAGAATGAACTCCTGCTTAATCAAGCTGAATATTATTTGGGGGAAGTCCAGGTTTTCACATATTCTTAGCAAAGAATGAAACTCAAATTACAATAGAATTTAATTAGAATGTAAAGGCTTTTTACTTATCATTCATAGCGTGTTTGGTTTCACATCCCAAACGTGGTTTTTCACATTTACTGAGAAGTTTATAGTTGTAGCTTCCACATCTCAGACGTGATTTCTTACCTCTCAATGAGTTTCCAAACACAAATTTAATTATGAATTGTCATGTATGATAAGATTGTTGTTAACTTTTGTAATAACTGCTTTAAAAGTTATGTTTAGGATGATATCTAATTGGTTGATTGCTTTATACTAACACTATATCAAAAGTAAACTCAAATCTTTAGTAAAACTTACATCATTCTCGCTGCTGGCACAAAAGGCACAGTCCACTTGCAAACAATGCATGCAGTTCCATGAGGAGAAATTTGGGGCCTTTGTGTAAGCCTGGCATGTAGTGTTAGCACCAAAGCTAAGGGTATCCTGGTTACTAATGGCAGGAGCATGATGAGCTGCTTGGTTGAATGTAACACTTAAGATTATGAGGCAAACAATTATGCCAATCATAGATATGAGCATCAACGTTCTCCTTCCATATCTATCAATAAAAAGCATGCTCAAGATAGATCCAACAGCGTTCAAACCAGAAGTAACCAGAGAAAGGGCAAGAGCTGTGGAGTTGGAGGCAATTCCAGCAAACTGAACTATGGTTGGGCTGTAATACATTACAGTATTGATGCCAACAAGCTGCTGAGCCACTTGGACAGTGATGCCTGCGTAGAGCGCTCTTCGAAGTACATCATTAGCCAAAGCATTCTTCAGTTTCTGTGCTAGACTATGCCCAATCAAACCTTCCCCTGCTCTCTCCGCTTCAACTGATTCTTGCAAGGCTCTCATTTCCTCTTCAACTTCACTGGGACGGTAGATTTTTGACAGAATATGCTTTGCCTCCTCTTCCTTGTTCTGAGGAAAATAAATTAAATAGTGGACATGAAATAGACTCCAAAAATGGTTTTTTTACAGGGTAGCAGAGTTGTCAAATGAGTGATTCATGTTCAGTATATCGGCAAATTTTATAATAGTTGCTGAGAGTCTAACATAGAAACATAGGCGGAGTTTTTAACCGAATTGAATGACATCATGTGATTTATATAGCTGACCTTACCTGGTGGATAATATTTTGCGGTTGTTGTGATGGATTGTTTATACAGTATATTATGAAAAATTAAGACGTTACTCTTGATAATTCACAAATGCAGCCATGAAATGAAAGTCTGATATCTAGAGTCAAGTCTTACAGAAAAAATAAGAAAACTAAGGAGTTATTTGTTTTTTTATGTTAATTATTTCGAAGTTAGAAATGAAGTCATGTTCAATGCAATTTAAAAGACTCCTATGCAAAGGTAAGAATTTAGTTGCACTTTATACACACATCGCAACTAAATTGATAGCAACTGAGTCCGCTCAGAAATAATTAACATTAACATTATGCAATGTGAATGTGAAATATAAGGGCGATTAAGTTTGTTTTTTAGCTGGGATAGAGCATAATATTTAAGCAAATATTTTGTCACGAACAGAACAAGTTTTTTAGTGTATTTAAGAATCTGTCAAAAAGAATGCACGGAAAACTCAATTTTCACTGGCATGGCAGGGGAAATATGATGCTTGACAAACAGCATTACCTGTCTATAGAGCCATCTAGGTGACTCAGGGAGGGACAACATTAACACGAACTGTATCACAGCGGGAACTCCTGCCACCCCAAGCATCCAACGCCAGGTTCCAGGCGCCTGAAACAAATCAAATTGATTATAAGAAAACAAACACTTTGTAAAGTGTTCATTATATACACCATTCAAGTTAATGAACTTCAAATAACGGAGTTATAAGATTGACTTAGTAGTTAAAGGGAGAGGTCTTGGACTCAAATCTCTTTCACTAACAAAAACTAACAAATTAACAACTATCGTTGACCTTTAAAAGAAATGAACTTCAAATAACATGTCTTTCAATTATGCATATGTATGTGTACCTTGGTGAATGCCAAATTGATGAGGTAAGACAGAAATTGGCCACCAGTGAGGAGAAAACCATTGATACTGACTAGAGCACCTCTGATCTTAGCTGGGGAAGCTTCAGAGATGTATAGAGGGGCTGTTATAGATGCCATTCCAACTCCCAAACCAACAAACACTCTACCAACAATGATGACCCATGGAGAAGGAGCAAGGGACATAACCAAAGCTCCAATAAAGAATGCAACATCAGCCACCAAAATAGTTCTCTTTCTCCCTAGCTTGTCATTCATCCACCCTCCCAATGCAGCTCCAATTATAGCTCCAGCAACAGCCATACTCACAATGGTTTCCTGCAGAACATTGGATAAAGAAGAAAAAAATCAATTCAACCCCACTAATTCCAAATGGAAGAAAGCAAAACAAACTTACTTGAAGCCATGTTTTCTTGTCAACTTGGTCAAAATCATCACGGATGTACAACAAGGCCCCAGAAATCACCCCTAGATGTGAGTAATTTTGTCAAAAATA
This sequence comes from Glycine latifolia, assembly GCA_013407115.1. NCBI lineage: Eukaryota > Viridiplantae > Streptophyta > Magnoliopsida > Fabales > Fabaceae > Glycine > Glycine latifolia. Next base: position 902,242 of record CM023949.1, read on the forward strand.
AATGTCATCTAATGTAATCACAGCAACATTAACATCTCTACTAGTAAACACTTATTGTATGTTTGATTTTGCAATGAGTGATCTAAAATCAGGTTGGAACATCAGCTAACATGATTTTAGATTAATATTCACAGGTTTGGTCATTTCAAGTACAAAATTGATTTTGAGCTGAAATAATTTTCCTATTTGTTGGATAAGAAAATTTTAGATTAAATTTGACTATTAACTTCAAAATCAAGGGTGTAACTTGAGCATTTAAACATAAATTGTTTGACTTGACAATCAATTATAACCGAACAAATTTTGTAAAATGAATTTTAGAAATAATCAACGAGAGGAAAAGTGAAGTGAACAAGGCTTGTATTTGTGTGACCTGTATCATAACCAAAGAGGAGACCCCCTATGCCAGCAGATAAAGCAAGGCGCATGATGTAAGGTGATTCAGTTGTTCTGCGCCAGCATTCTGTGAACTCGGTCTTGCTTGCCACCCTTTCCTCCATCTTGATGCTTGACAGAAGCGTGGAAGTGATGTGTGTGTGAAAAACTCAAAATAGAAGAACTTGGTTTTTAAGTGACTTAAAAACTATTTTCTTTTGGATAATAACAAGTTGTTAATGAATTATTCTTTCTATTCGATAAGAACAAGTTGTTAATGAATAATTCTTTCCTAATATTTCGATCAGGTGGTTAACATCCAATTTATGCCTATCTGATTTAAAAAAAAAAAAAACCTTTGTGAAACTTGTCTGAATCCAAGTAAAGATAGTTAATAGTTTTCATGCAGTGGCGAAATCCTGATGTGGGGTTAAAGTTCTGTCAGGAAGAGAGTTTGACATTATGCGGCAAATGCAGACTCTGTTTAGTAAATGTGTTGGACCCACATGGCGTGTTAATCAATCGTAACTAACGACGATTTCCATACTTCCCCAAATCCAAAGTACATCTCCAATTCTGCACTCTTTCCCCCGGGTGCCAGTCTTCCGGAAATTCTTAGTATTATTGTATGTTTTGGAAACCACCGTGGATGTATTTGTTTATTGGATTTCTGTCCAATAATATTCGTGCTGGATTATAAATTATATATAAATTTAGTATCTTAATGTCAAAATGTTATCATCTTTTCCTTAACTCCCCACCTACATGAATTGATTTTGGAGTTCATTGTGAGCATGCTTAGAATACGTCATGGAATCATATCCGATACCGGAAATGCGTAAAACTACTTAAGTGACATAGAAGGACACATCTTTACATTAATGTGGTGCTGAATCAAACAAAAACTATTAGTGTGTTTGGATTCTTGTTCATTAAGCTCTGACGTGATGGTAACTTGTTTTTAATGCATTTAGATGTGATAATTTCTTGAGACAGAGATCACAAATAGTAATTCATACACACTATATGAATTCTATATAAATGTATCATGTTAGGCTCTAACAGTGTCGTATATAATTAAAATTCTCTCAAAATCTTTCTCATTTTCTTTAGTAGTAGATCTCATTTTGAGATATTAGATAAAAGAAAAAAATTATTCTTTTTTGAACAATATACATATCTTAATGGTTCTTCTATAATAACACATTTTTCATATTGGAGATCTGTTCATCTTTTTTATTAGAAGATCTAGTGAATATTAGATATTGAATTCAAAATCCTCACTCAAGATATTACAAAAAAATACTTTTACACTCTGATTAGACAAAATAGGTCACTGAAGCAACAATTAATTACTTTTAATACATTTTGATGTGATAATTACATACACACTATATGAATTTTTTATACGTCTCAAATTTAACACTTTGTTAGTTAGTTTGGTTACTAAGACATAGAAGGGAGAGGATGGAAATATGAATGGGAGAAATATTGTGCTGTTGGTGGGATAGAAATAGAGTGCAAAAATTAAAGAAATAAAAAATAGTGAAATTCATTTTCACTTACCTATTTTTTATTTATTTATTTTCAATTAAACAACTTTAATTTTCATTTTATTTTTTTTTATCAATTTTTATTCACATTTCTTATTTCAATTCATGATGTTTCTTTTCTTCTTATCGAACGAATCTAAAGGCTTTTGAGTATAAGTCTCGATAAAGTTTGTTAAGGGTGCTTTTAACAGTTTCATGATAACTTGTGTCGTATTCTTTTTGCCGCTTTTTAAAGGGCTGGACAATATTCATATGTGGTTTAGTTTTGTTCGGGTTTTGGTGATTATGTGGGAGGGGCTGTTTTGAGGTCTTCTTATGAAGCAGACATTTTGTTGAGTTTCATGCACATGTGCTGCAATTCTCTTTTATAATACATGTTCTTAGTCTTTAATCATTTAGATTTGAGGATATCATCTGCTGAAGTCCCATAATCTCAATAATTATATATATATATATATATAAAAGACGAGCTTCCACACAACGAAAAAATTATGCCAAAGGATTTGTATCACTTCAACAATCATCTTCTTGAGTATAAAAAAAAAAAAATCATCTTCTTTAATTTGTTTGCTAAAATTGAATGGAATCTCTTCACAATCATAATCATCTTTTGAAATCTGCTATGTACTCCCATTATTTTTTATGCATACTCACTAATTTGATGCATGAAACGCGTGAATATCCTTATCCTTCCGTTCATGTAGTTAAACGCTAGCGTGTTAATTTAATTAAGAAACTTTCATGAAAATAATTAGATCATGACAAAACCAAAAAAGTGACACTAACAAGAAAATCAATCAGAGACAATTACCCAGGTTAGGAGCATAGTTTTTCCCATCCCTTACCGGTACCACTGCGGCAAATCTCCGATATGGACCCTTTTGATTCCAACAAACTCTGCACCTTCTTCAGTTCTTTTTCTTCGTTGATGTCTTTCTTTCTTTGAGAATGTGGACTATTGCAAATTCTGGACCTTCTTTAGTTCTTTGCCACAAGAATAAAGGGAAAATGCCCGTCCCACTTCGGAAAAGTCAAGGATAATCAATTTAATGCTTGTTTTGGTGGGAATTTTTCACTTCTAAAATCATTCCCGTTTCTTTCATTTAAGTTGGTTAATGGTTGCATTCATAGCCTAAGCGTCACATAGTTTATATACATATATTCACATTTCGACCAAAAATACTGGACTCAGGTCTTATCAACTAATCAAATATCTTACTGTTTCACTCAACTCAATCCTTAATCCGATAGTTTTACCTTTTTGTCATTGACATTTTGACATGTGACAAAGTCAGGCCAAAGAATTTACTTCTTGAGCAAACATCCAATTCATTTCCTTGAAAAGATTATTCTACCCAATCTACTCATGAGATCCACAATCCACAATATTATACATATGAGACACTTTACTGTTTCACTTATTTTTTTGCCTTTAGTATATATATTTGTCTCTAAAATGTGAATATGTTACAATTTAGGATGTGTTTGATTTGTTAAAAGATAATGGACGGACAATCCAAAAATATTTGTTTATGATTTGATTTAAAAAATAGTTAACGAATAATACAAAATAAAAAATGATAGACTAAATAAATACTAAAAAACTTATAATTCATTAAACTCTTGTATAACTTTTTTTTCAATATCTAACAAAAATAAAAATATAATAATATCCTTATTTTTGTCCTTTCATTATTTCACACTTTTTTCTTTTTTTATATACGTATCTTTCTTTGAACCTCATTCTCTATATATTAATAATCTCATCGCCCTCGTCTCCTCCATGCTGAAGCTCTCCCTATTCACCTCCCTCCTTGCCTCCGCCACGCCCCTCACCGTGGATCTCTCGGATTGCTCCTCCCTCTCCATTTGTTAAAGACTACCTATAACATTTAATTAAAAAAACTGATTTTATCCCATCAAAATTAATTTTGACATTAGTTGTCAAATTAGTTTAAAAAATGCAATATTTTCCGTCAAAGAAAAGAGATATAATTATTTTATTTTAAATAATTAAAAAATTAAATTAAATATATTAATAATGGAAGAATCAAAAAAACACATTACAACTTGAGCTAAAATTTAGCAGTATGAGTGTGGTTCCCTCGAGAGTCGAGATTTCCCTCCAACTCAAACTGCATAGCATAAAATGCGAAATCTTTGTTCCCAGTTGCAAAACCCTTAAACCCCTTCCACGCCATGAAGTCCCTTCTCAACCCAAAGTTCTCAGCTTTATCTCCCAAAGATTCTCCTTTTGCTCTGTTCTCACTTCCTTCTTCTCAATCCACAACTCGATTCTCCTTCCGCAGCAACCCGCGTCGAATCCCCAATCGTCATCTTCACCTCAACCCACCACCCTGTTCGTCCAATAATTTCTGTTGCACCATTCAAAATCGAAGCTTGCAAACGGAGCCCTCGCCGCCTACCTCCGGCAAGATTCACGTCATTGTGGGGCCCATGTTCGCCGGTAAAACCACCTCGCTCCTTCGTCGGATTCAGTCGGAAACCACCAACGGCAGGTCAACTCTTCTTCTCTCTGTCTTTAGCTGTCTTATTACGAGAACAAACCCTTTTACCTGAAGTCGTTATTTGCTTGTTTATTTTTGTTTATCTTAATTCCCCTGCTTGACTAATTGGTTGTTAAGTGTAGTTTGTCATGGTTAGATGCATTTACAGTTATAGGGCATCATGCTTGCAACTATTGATTCCCAAAGTCATTATTGTTTTGTACATTGAATTGGAAAGACTTTTTCTGTGCAATGCCATATTCACTGGTCAGATATGGTCAACTTTGGGGTCAAGCCTTGCAGAAGACCCCAACTGTGTAAGGTCTTGGGGGGTCTGTGTATATCCTATGAAGCACGGACTCTGGACACGGACACAGACACAAACATGGACACTTCGACACGACTAATGTCTAAAATAAATGACGCGGGGACACTGCATACACACACACAAACAGAGAGATTTTAATTAAATGAAATGAGTAATATATTACAAAATATATAAATTGATGGTATATTCATCTTTTTAAACCAACCTTCTATATTTTTTTCAAGTGTATTAGTTATGTAAAGGTGACGGCTTAAGTGTTCAAGCCAACAAAAAGTAATTTTTGAATCCTAGGTAGGTGAAGGTAATTGAGCTCTTTTGCCGATCGGGATTGGCGATGCATCAGAGAGCTTATTCTCTGATGCTGCAGGAATGCATATTCTGGAAATAGTATAAGAGGGGTGGGGTTTTTAGATTTTTTTCATAGATATCTGAAGATTTTAGAACAAATTATGTTACTTTTCTTGTAGTTTTGGTTGGCGAAGGGAATATGTATTTTCAATCAATGATTAAAGAGTATGAAATTATGCCACAAACTAAACATTATGCAGAAATGGTTGACCCTATAGGGCATGCTGGGAAGTTAGAGAGGCTTATGAATTTGTTCTGAAGTCACCTTGTAAAGAGAACTCAGTGATATGGGGTGCCTTACTTGGGGCTTGTAAGATTAATGGTGACTTGGACATGCTAAAAAATACGTCTAAGAAGTATTTTAAATTTGAACGTGTTAATGCTGGATATTATGTTGCCTTGGCAATGCTTGTACCTCTTCTGGGTTTTGGGACAATGTTGAGGAGGTTAGGGCTACATTGAGAGAATCAAGGATGACAAAGGAGCCTGGTCACAGCAGGATTGGGGGTACAGAAGGAGGTTTTTTTTCTTTAAAGATGACAAATCTCATCAACAAGCTGATTAGATTTATCAGGCAATTAGAGATATTACCTCTATTTTAATTTTTAAAGGATTTGGGCTATATTCCTCATTTAAGTGTAAATTGATGAAGACACGCTCCTTATGCAATGGAAAACATAGGATATAGACATTCTGCAGCTTAAAATTTTGGTTGATTAAATTAGAATGGTCCTCGACAAATAAGACATGATGCTTTCAGAATATAAACAATTTTATGGTTTGCAACGAAAGCTTCTGAATTACAGGTTGTAGATATGAAATGGAATAGTGAAACATAAGGGGTTTTGAGTTACACTAGTATATACATTCTTCTGTGACATAGGAACAATGTGTCTCCAATGCTACGTTTGGCAAACTAAAAGGTGATAGCCAAGTAGTTATTTTTTCCCCTCCTAGGAATCAGTATGCAAAATTTATGAATAGATCTATAGTATACGTGCCAGTTAGTATGAACTAGTTCTTTATATTATCCAATCATAATCATTTTATATTCTCTTAGAAACATACCTCGCTGACATATGTTTGACTGTTGTAGATTTTCTGTTTCCTATATTTACATGAATGGTGGATCTCATATTGCCATGGTTGCTTTTGTTGCTTCCCCCCACCCCATAAAGAAAAGTCCCCTACATACAATTTCTCTAATGGAAATAAGTTTTTTTTGGTAAGACGATGAGGTGCCCTCTCACATCCTTTGGGTATGAGTCTAATCTCTCCCCAAGCGTTGGATGTTGTCTTGGCCCCAAGCATAAGGTGCTTTGGTGGGTTTTGAATACTTATAGTAGTATAATGTATCTTTAACCTGCCTGCTTGGCTCTGAGCATAAGGTGCTTTAGTGGGTTTCAAATTCCTATTCTGCATCTAAAGTCTCCTCACCTTGAGCTCAATTTTCCAATTGAGTCACACCTAGTGGTTGGAAACAAATGGTTCCTTACTTTCATCTTTTGGAAAGCAAGGAAAGTTAATTCTGGATGTTAATACTGATAGAATCATATGTGAAGCTTATGTTGCTCTGATGACTCTGGATGTATAGCAAGTTTCAAGTAACAAACTAAATGTTTTATCTATACCATCATTCATGAGGTGCATATTTTAATTTTATGTTTCTTTGATGCAGAAATGTAGCAATAATTAAATCAAGCAAGGATACAAGATATGGATTAGACTCAATTGTTACACACAATGGTGCAAAATTACCATGTTGGGCACTGGCAAACTTATCATCATTCAAGCAGAACTTTGGAATTGATGCTTATGAGAAGGTATTATAGTTTGAAGTTCTGTAACATGTATTTATTATCATTTATACCCGAGAAAATTCAATGTGTAGTTGTGTACATGGACTGATTGGACTCTAATTGGTAATTATATGATTGGTTTGTGTGATGTGTGACTGTTGATAATTTTATGTTTTCCCCTTCCCCTCCAAGGTATACTAGTTTGCTGCCTGCATTTTGTTGACTCTCAACTGATTGATGATGACAGCTGGATGTGATTGGTATTGATGAAGCTCAATTCTTTGATGACCTTTATGAATTCTGTCATCAAGCTGCTGATCATGATGGAAAAACAGTAATAGTTGCAGGACTAGATGGTAACTATTTGAGGTAATGCTACTTAAGTTTTAAAATTTTCGTTTTGTTTGGTGGGGTTGCAAGGAAGCCATACTTTCAGATGTTTTATCATAACACAATCTTGACTTGTTCCATGTAAGTTCTATTTGTTTATACTTGTGTTACTTGGGGTTTTACTAGTAGTTTATGGTTGAATTTTACATTATCGCGTCCTTGCTGAAGGTGTTTCTACATTTACTGGCAGGAGGAGCTTTGGTTGCGTCCTTGATATAATTCCCCTTGCTGATTCAGTAACCAAGTTAACTGCCAGATGTGAAATCTGTGGGAAGCGTGCTTGCTTTACCCTGAGGAAGACACAGGATAAGCAGATTGAGCTGATTGGTGGTGTTGATGTCTACATGCCTGTGTGTCGCCAGCACTATGTCAGTGGACAGGTAGCCATGGAGGCCACAAGGCATGTCCTTGAATCTCACAAGGTTGAATGTGGCTCCCATACATAAGCTGCTCCACATTTCTTAGCGGTTACGCGTACCTGTCTAGTGTTTATTCATGGTTGTGCCATATCTTATATTGAAAGAAACGAGTAGGTTATTTTTCAAGTAAGCTTGTCAATGTAGTTTCAATGTTTTATTCTAAATGGAAAGCTACTATTGAATTTGCTCCATCTTATGGACGTGGATTAAATAGTTCAGAGAAGAGACGAGGGCCAGTATGTAACACCCTTCTTCACATGGATGTATGGTTTGTTTAGATTGAGGTTTGGTGCAGCTCGGGACTATATATAAATGTGGATTTAATATTAATCAATCTGAAAAGTATGTATAGTAGGTTATGTAACATAATGTAAAAATTTTCAGAAAGTTTAATAATTGCAACATTAGTCCAATTCAAATTAATTCATAGCACCAGTTGAGAAATCTCTGCCACTATTGTCACTGCTAACCCAGTTGGTGTTCAACATTGTGCTTTAGTTATCGGTGGATGAAGAGGAACTCCGAATTCTAGCCCCATATGGAAGAAGGCAATAATACATTTATGTTGGATCTTTTCTTCAGAGAATGAGAATGCGAGGCTAACCACCGTTTCAGCGCAACAGTCTAACAGGCAGAAACAAGATTTTGCATGTAATCTATTCCTTTCCCAAAGCAAAAAAAAAAAAATAGAGCATGAAATTGCTGTTTAATTGTAGTCCTTTCAGTGTCTTCTGCGGTTCGGCCAGATTAATTATTTCAGATATCAAAAGAATTGTTTAGCTATACTGTTAAGTAATCATCCTGGTAAGATTAAGGGAAAAAATTTTATTTGGTCCTTTAGCATGGTTCTGATAGAATAAATTGGTCATTCATCATGTTTTTTGTAATAATGGTATTCATTTTCCAGGGTTTAAAATATTTTTTTTATTATAAATTTATGATTCTCTTAATTTGATAATAAAATTTTCTTTCCTTTCCTTCCAAGCCTCTGTCAAAGATTCTCTTCAAACACTTGCATCATGGCAAACTACAGTATATCAAAACATAATACTAAGGTAATCAGCATGCCTAGTAACAAAAAAGATTGTCTTCAATTAATAAAATCACATAAAGGGAACGAAAATAAAATAAAACTAGTACAGCCACGACCTCAGAATTGCAGAATAACATCAAGGCATAACAAAGCCATTCAGTCCCGAAAGATGGTTATGGTAATTGTTATCATCATTGGCAGGTGGCTATACTGTTAGACGCACACTAGCAATCAAGAAAGTTAAGCTCCGAACATTCAATATATAGGAATTTCAAGTTTAGCGAAGGCAAAGAAAAAAACAAATATAATAAAAAAATTATTGTGTCTGTAGGCCCTCAGACGAAAGATGCAGGGAAATCAAAGCACTTTGCCTGGAAAGTGACCCTTTTGAGTGTTCAATGTAAGAGAAGGGTCTCTGAAAAAAGCGAAATCGTATTTTCCTCTTCTCCCCTTCTCAGCACAAAACCCAAAAGGGTCAAACAAAACAAAAAGAAATGAACTTTAAGAGGAAGAAAATGAATGTAAGAAGCTCGGTAAGCAGATTTGTTGACAGAGACCCAGAAAGGATATCACAACAACCGGCCAGTAAGCTCCTGAAATTGAATTAATTTAGCTACAGCCACTATGGCACATTCAAGATCAAGGGTACAGCTTTTTTCGCTACAACCCTTCCCTTGGTACATGTAGCCTCACCACAACTACACCCAAATCAAATAACTAACATTTTTCAATTGGGATATTGACAAAAACACACACAAGGGTTTGCCCACAAAAATTTCAAGACTTCTAAAGTCACAAAATCAAAAGCCATTTTCACAACACCAAACATTTGTATCTTAATCAAAATAATAAGAACAACAACAATAATAAGTAGCCTCAGAATTGCAGAATAATAACAGCAAGGCAAAAAATGCCATTCAGTCCCGAAAGATGATATTTGGTGATTGATATCATCATCGGCTACATTTTGATTTTAGAATAACAACACAAAGGAAAGGTACGGACTTTGATTCTTCACCTAATTTTCTAATGGAAAGCTTTGAGAACAGAGAGGCGGCACCAAAGTAAAAACTAGGTTTAAAAGACTGTTTCTCTTGCTATGCCCACGTTTGCTGTTTGCGTGAGTGTTTATAGATGCTGGACTTTTCTGATATGGGCCTATGGGCCTCCTTCTTTGTTGCTTTATTATGTCCAATAACCCAGTTGACAAAAAAAATGAAAAGGGAATTGCTATTTCCAATAACCCTATTACCAATACACTTTCCTTTTAATTTTTTCTCCCAGCAATACCCCCCAAAAAATACCCTCCCCTTTATTTATCAATGCTTCACCACCAGAATTATACACTCCCACACGACCACACCCCTTCATCACTTTGCAATTTGCATTGTTTGGTGCCAATTGGAAAATGCATATTTAATCAGACCACCACCTATCCTTTTCAATTCTCAAAGAGGGCTTCACATTTCACAACAACAACCATCATTTCTCGTCTAGAGAGAATTAATTGAATCCAACAACACCATAACAGGTTTTAAGCAATGGTTAGTTATTCAAACTTTTACTTATTCGGTTCTTCCTTTCTTAAGTGTGTCACTTTTTTGGGGGTAAAATGATTGTGCTCTAGGTGGGGTTGTTGAGTCTCTTTATGATGAGGACATGTATTATCATGACGACCTTTACTCTTGGGTTAAATATATGTCTTGGTGGATAGTAGGCAAAGAGAAAACGTTTTTTTTTTTTTTTTTACCAGACATATCTATTGGGATGGAGCCTAAATGGGGCTTGCTTTATGTTGTTATCTTCTCTGTATCACATTGATGTGAGAGGGGCACATCATGGAAGGATGATGGGAAGTACATTTTTTTGGATTTTTTTTCTTTTTTTATCGTTAAATATTAGTTATTGATTAATAGATTTTTGTTAGTAGAAAATTCGAATCTACAACCTTTTTATTATTATTTTATCCTTTTATCATCAAATTAATCTTATAACTTCTCATGATATTTTTGTAAAATATAAATTAAAAGGGAAATGTAATAGAAATATAGGATAGTGAAAATAGAAATTCCCATTGGACTATGTGTTGCGGCCCACAAATGAATACATCTAATTCCACCAACCTTCCTATCACACAAACGATGGGAATAATTGGTGAGAATGACTCTCAAATCCACTACTGAGTATCTATAATCTATGATATTAAATTTATGAATCTATCTATAATTTCTCAAACTTGAATTACACGTTTCATCATTTGATATTTCATAATTGTTTGATTTGACTAAATTTAAATTGATTTATGTCTTGTTAATATATATATATATATATATATATATATATATATATATATATATGGAAAAAAACTAATTGAAAAACTATTTTAATCAATTTTTGAAATTAAACTTAAATCATTTATAAGTATCTTTAGTGAGTCAATAAATTCAACCTTAATTTTTTAAAACCATTTTAATATTTTTAATTGTTTTTTAAAATTAAATAATTTATAAGTATTTTTAGTAAATCAATTCATTCAATCTTAATTTTTTTAAATTAATTTTAGATTCAGAATCATAAGATGAAATTAAAAAAAATACAAACTAATTGTACTCATCATGTTCTTAAACAACAAATTATAGCCATGGTCGTATTCAACAAAATGGGGTAAATAGATGAATAGTTAAATAATATAACAGATTGAGAAATCGAAAATAAATCTAGCATATGAGTAAATAATTAAAAAAATTTCTAAACTATGTATTTTAAAATCTTTGTAGGCAATTTGTAGGCAAGTATTAGAAAATTGCTTTCCCCATCCAGTTCACCGATATGTTGATCTTCAAGAACCAAATTTTGAACCTCTTGGTACCCGTGTGCTTCCTCCATTCTCCATCCTATTCATTGGAGCAAAAAAGTAAGAATAACTAAACTAAGAGTATGAATGTTGATGCTTGATAATGCAATTACTGGATAGTAACGGAAAAAAGAAAGATAATAAGGTTCGTAACATCAACATGGTGTAAAGTATATTTCTATATAATAATGTGAAAAGATGTCAATTGGCTCAGTTGGTGAAATTCTTTACAGTGAACACGAGAATTGGGAACCAATCTCAGCTTTATGAAAAGGAAAAGTAAAAAGAAAGACAAAGAAAGCAGTTCATCTATACTTATCTAGTATACTATCATGTAAAGAAAAACAAAAGAAACCAAAGTAGTAAGATCTATCTTCATCAACCAGCTAGACGCAATAAAATATAACTGGAGAACTATTCATAATGTTGACGTTGGTTAATAATTATCAGTATTCACTCCATCATATAGAGTGCATCAATTCCTTCCAATGTAAACTTTTGTGTGTGTATGTGACGTTTAAATGCAAGTTAGCTGTTATCAAAACCAACCATAAAGTCTTCATTCATGTCATAATAAAAATGGAATTTCAAATAATAAAATGGAGATAAATCAGCAAAAAAAACTTCAACATGTCACTGCAAACTCAAATTTATTCAATGAGAGAATATGTTGTTAGTGTCAACCGAGAATTGCAACCTCACTCTCTCCTCAAAAGACATGATAAACATTTACATGAAATACATGATATGATTATTTTTTAGTGAAGAGAAAGTAAAAATTACTTAATCCACATACATAATTAGTTTTTCTATATACTGTTTATGATGTACCTTTCAGAAAGTCAGGTAGAGCCTATGAAGCTCTCGTTACCAAGTAATTGAATCCCTACTGATGGCAATTTTAGGTCCTTTTGATCTGCAGTCTCTTTGGGAGGAGAATTTTTTTGATCGGGCAAGGCGCTTCACACCGTTCAAACGCAAGGATTTTTGTGTGCTACCTAAATTATTTTTAGAACAATCAAATTAACTAATAATAAAGGTGGCCTTTTTTCCACTAAAAATATTTTCTTGGACATTTCTCTTTAATAAAAAAATTAAAACTCACCAAAATTATCAACGGATACATCTTGATCTTCCTTAGCTATCAACTCTGCTGCCAACTGGTGAGTAACAGCATGATCATCATCTATTGAATGTATCAGGTTTCGCGCAAGACCTTTAATATGATTCAGGCGCATCCTCCTTGGTGAATTGGCTGGTTTATAAACTAGAGTTTCCAACGGATTTGATGATCCGATTGGTTGCATTACACCATATGGAAAAACAAGAACCATTAATTTGTCTAACTTGAAAAGAAAAAAGGAACATATATGTATATATACATGGTATCAACTCAGTGAGAAGACTTTGTTAATGTAAATATTAGAAGATAACAACAATTTCTATTTGGAAATAATGTTATTATGTGTTGTTATTTTATGTTGGTTATCTGTAGCTTTATTTTGAATTTATAGATAGATTGGATTATTATCTTCTGTTAGTTAGTTGTAACTTTATTTCAAATTTATAAATAGGTTGTTTATATTGTATTTTCAAATTGTGTAATCTATTGTCACCTCTTGCCTATTTAATGACATGATGATAAATGCAATGACCCTCACATTAATTCAAATGGGTTTTAACTTTTAAAGGTCTCTCATCATATCTTTCTTTAATAATTGCAATAATTAATCAATATTAAGAGTGATATTTTCTCCAATAGTAAAATATAGGAATTGTAAATATAAAATATTAGATCAGAAATTGAATAATTAATTGATATTAAGAGTGCACGCATTATAATTTTGGATCATTTCTTATGTAGTGTGTAGTTGTCTGATCTAGATTTATAATTTTTATTTCTCATCGTAGTTGTTCTCCTACTACATATGTGTGTATGATCTCTCTATCTGATAGTCAAGTATGAATGAACAAAACAAAAATTCACCTTCAAGAACTTTGGTTCCAAAATTGAATGTTTCTTGTCCTTGGTTGAGGCCTTGATAAAGGACTCCATAGTCTAGAAAGGTAGAAGAAGTGACACCTTGAAGCTCATCACTGGTACTAGCTTCACCTGCACTTGATTCTAGAGTTTGAAGTTGAGGAAAGGGAGAATATGGAACTTGAGCATTTGCAGCTCTTTGTCTTCGAAGCTGGTAATTTCTGCGGCGCCTTGCAAGATGTCTTTCCCTTTGTTCTTGAGTCATTGATTGTCTCCTCTGCCTGTCTCGGATGCGCCTCCTCTCCCTTTCTTGCTCCCTCTGCATTCTCTTTAACTCTCTTGGAAACTCCTCCATGCTCACTCACCCCACATTTTTTCTTTTCTCTTTTTGGATAATTAAATAACAATTCTTGGTCCTCAACAAAACATTGATAGCGATGTACTTTCCTAACCAAAAAACAAGGAACATGAATTCTGAATCAAGATGAAACTTATATTATGAAGCACATTTCAACTAGATGGAATCCCAGTGTAATAAAATTAGAAATTTATGGAAATCTAGCTAAATCTTAGATGATAATGATGATGTTTAAGCTAAAGCTGGTTGTATCACATGAAATAACAAGAGGTTCATTCATGAAAATTGAACAATAAAGTTTCAAATTTCAAGGATCATTTCTTTATTTAAATGGCTAATAGTAATAACATATATAATTTAAAAGGGTGAGTATTTGTGGATTTGGCAAATGAAGATTGGGAAAGAAGACATTTTTTACCTGTCACTGCAGATATCAATTAATACTGGGGAGACAGAGGGAAGCAATTTGCGTGTGTCACGTAAGATGCATTGAAATGAAATGAATCACGGGATGTAAATGATAAAAAATAATTTTCTTTATTTACTTAATTAATTAATTAGTTGTTGTTTTTCTTTTTTTGCTTGAGATTTGCATGACAAGGTTCGTGGACCTCCCTTACTTCTGCGTCCCATAATAACGGTTCAATGGAGAATTTGCCAAATCAGTGATTGACACTTAACGGTGTGGTCGCTTCTATATACAAGGTCCAACATGCTTGTTCTTAATTTGTAATCAATATGACTGTTATTTGTTTAAATTTAGTACCAAACCCGAAAAAAAAAGAGAGATTATTTAAATTCGTTTTACATGCCAAAGAAACGAATCACGACATCCTTTACGTTTTTCCAAAGACAAATTCTTAATTTAACACCGGCTTTTTATGTAATGTATTTTTTTTTTTTCCAAAAGATTTACTATCTACCTTACATAATAAAATGGAAATGGTAAAAACTAAAGGTATTCGGGTAGTATATCACACACAACTTATGTCAAGTGATCTAACTGGTTTGGTTGAACAGGGTGCGTGCGTGCATGAATTACTATATAAAAAAAAAAACAAGCATGACTTACAATATATTAACTAGTTGTTCGTGAGTTTTGCATACCCCCGAATCTGAAAAGGTTTCCTGCACAAGTATCTTACAGAAATTATAAGATATGATTAGTTAGTTACAATTAATTAGCTAGACAGTTAACATTGGTTGATTAAGAGTTAGTTAATTCCCCTTGTATATAAGTTTCATTAATTCGCTTTTCATTAATTAACTCTAAGAAGAAGAAGAATTAGTCTAGTTTTCTGACTGTATTTTGCATTGATGTTGTGACAAATGAATTATTTTGTAACGAAAAATCGAACTCTAAATTTAGAGTTGAAGTAGAAAAGAAACGTTGTTTGTAATTGCTGACTTGTTCTCAATAAAATCTTACTATTATATAATATGTACCAAGTTTTGAGCTTTTACTTCACTCTGAGAATTTCTGATTTAGTTTTAGTGGAAAGCATCCCCGTAAAAGCAGGAAAAAGGAGGTGAAGACTAAAGGGTTTGTCTGGTAATTTTATAAATACAAGGGGAAAAAAGAAAGAATCTGATAAACCACATTTCAATCGCGTTTTTTCTTTCATAGTTCGAACTATGCATTCGTGTGGAGTTTCATTTGGACCACATGTTGATTCATTTAATCTCATTTATTCATCTTTCTCATTTCAATTAATAATAAAATTCACTGATTTTTTTCAATCTCTCTTATTGGATCTTTTTCTCTTTGGATTCTATCATGTTTTTCAACATATATTAATTACTATTTACATTATTGTAACAGTTACACTAATGAATGTCACAACGTGCTCAATAATATTCTACATGCTGTTTTCTGAAATTAAAATAGAAAAGGAAAATAGTAGACCAAACCCTTGTGATCCATGCATGTACTTTAAATATAGTGTTTGGTTGGAGGTGGGGATTTTTATAAATTTATTGTTCAAAATTTTGTAGAAAAAGGGAGGAAATAGAGAGCTAAAATCCCTCCGGAATTAATTTTGACTCTCCTCTAAAATCGAAAATTTTGGTAGGGAGAGTAACTTTTACACTAATTAAATTAAATTATCCTTAACTTAATAGTTTTATTTGATTACTCTAAATATATAATACTATAATACAATTTTTATTTCTCCTTCTCTTCTTTCTCCTTTTAACAAAACAAGTTGTGTCTCTCTTTGGTTAACATCTCGTTCCTCTTGACCTCTTCTTTAAACCAAACAGTACTTCTTAAAGCTTTAGCTTTTAAAAATTCATGTAAAAATAAATAAAGGAAAAGGAAATAAAGTTGTGAATAAAATGAGTAACCACCTCATCTCAAAATACCCACTATACTCTAAAAACTGCAAAACAGGGCAAGTCAATAACTATGAGTTAGGTTTCTCTTTCGTTATTTCTAGTATTGACATGTACAAAAAAGTTTAAAGACTAAGCGGAACCCACAAAAGGTAAAGGATACACGTTGGAAGAAAGCTAAGTCTCTAACTAGTCCTGTTGAGAAACTGCGGATACGACTAGATAATGACTTAATGTCATAAAAAGGAAAGAAATTAACTAGGAGGAAAATATACACATACCAATGATGGGAAGGGGGAGAGGTGGAGTATTCAAATTCCTCGCTAATAAAAGTTTAACAACACTAACAACTAATATTTATCGATAAAAAAAAAATACATATAGCTATGACAATGGCAATGAGTCAGTAACATCTCCAAGCAGAAGAGGTACACATAGCTCTATTCTTCCATCCTAGATGAAGAGCACCATCTCTATGTTGAAGCCTATAATTTTCATTAAATTCATTCAACATATTCCTAACTGCAGCTGTGACTGAGGAACTCAAAGGGCATGGTGTAAAACCAGCCATTGAAAATCTTGACTTCCACTTCCCTAAGAGTTCATGCCTTTCCACCCTCTCATCTCCCTCACAAGCTACCATGTTGACGATGTCACGCGCCACGCAGTGTTGTTCTGCATTGATCCTTTGCTTATCATCTCTGGGGAGGGCCACATCTATGGACTCAAACATAGCAGTGTAGTAACTCAAGGTCTCAACAAACCTTTGGAAAAAGGGAGAAGTGTTGGTGTTGGATTCTTGCTCAACAAGTGTCACAACCTTGGGTGACAAGCTTTTGACCAATCTCAATAGCCTGTCTCTGTGGTTCTCTGTGCTCACACTCTCATCTGGCATGTGGTGCAAAACAAAAGGGAAGTTCACAACTAGAGCTTCCCCGGGTTGAATTACAAGGTTTTCTAGTTCTATCTCACTTCCACACATTGCAGCACTGTGGAACTCAAATGGAACTCCACAAGATTTGGCATAATCTGAGAGGCGTTTTCCTACAATGTGAAGTCCTCCACCCCTTGCATGAAATGATTGTGAATCATCGACTCCGGTTACGCGAACAAAAGGCGCTGCACCTGGACGAGATGCAAGAGCCTGAATAAGCAACAGCCATTGAGTGCCCTGTGCAACTTGGAAGTCAATTATGTGAATTCTTGATTCATTCAGCATGGCTTCTCCAATGACAGCATTTGCAGATGTGTAAGCAAACTTCCAATATGGGCAAATCTGGTACAGGATATGCATGTAAGTCATGAGATCATTGCTTGTTGGTTGTTCACATTTCAAGGCCTTGTAGATTATGCTCCCTGAGGACTCCAACCTTGCTCTTAGACCCTCCAACATGTAGGCACCTAACCTCTGGATTGGATCACCCCCAACTGATACCATATTTGCCAATACATTGTTCATAAATCCCACTGCTGTTTCAATATCATCATCAGCCACGGCTTGTGCACACCGAATGAGGACTTCTTTCAAGTCTAATTTTGGAATCATTTCCACAATTTGATCCCAATTGTATTTAGTTGGAGATGATGCTCTGTGGCGGCCACCCTTGTAGGAGCAGTGCCAACTATCAACAATGTCTGAATCAGGCCCCAACAACGAAATCTCGAGTTTTCTAAGCTTGTTCTTCAATTCGTAGCCATCATCATCAGCACTAGAGTTTGCACTTGTTGGTGATCCAAAGGTGTTGTCTGATGACTGATGCTGATCTGAATGAGAAGCTTGTGGAGAAAAAGAACTCCTATTGGATGATACACTAGCATAGGAAGGAGAATCACAACCTATGAGATCATTGATTGCTGGGGATGATTCAAGAGTAAAGTATTGCTCCTTGCTGGTTTCAAAAGAAATAGTGGTTCCCATGCTGCTGCTATTATCATGGCATGAATTGCTTTGCAATATTTGGTAATGAGTGTAAGGATCAATATCTTGTGCAGGCTGCTGGTATAAATGGATACCAGCTGAAGTTGGGTGCTTCTTAGAAGTTTGCATCTAAAAAGAAATTATTTACTCAGTGATCAGAATAATGAGTGGTCAAACTTTGTAATTATAAAAATGCTTCCTAGCTGCTCCGGATCAAATGCATACTAAAGTCCTACAACAACGTTTTGCTGGATGGTTAGTCTCCATTTTGATAAGCTGGTAGATGCTTTAGGTGTCAGCAAAAATTGTCGTCAAAAGAGCCAAACTAGCCTGCATAATAGGATAAAGTGTTAATGGAGCTTCAATGTTGATTAAATAAAGCAAAAAATCAATTTTGATAGCTTGCCAAAGCAATATCTGATCAAATGAAGATGTAGTAGAGAAAAGCACAGTCAAACTTAGAAATATGATGCTGTTGCAATCTATAATACAAAGATTTCAGGTCACTAAGGAGGTTTTACGTAAATGTTTCTATGTAGAGAAAAAAACTAAAAATGAAGGAAGCAATGACTTTTACACTATGGCAGAGAGTAGTTTTAAAATACTCACTTGTCTTTTTATACTCAAATAACAAGTCAAGGATATATGTTTGTTTGTAATGAATCATGTTATATACAATACACCACAACAGAGCAATTTAATTATAGCAAGCACGCAACATATCCCAGCCTTATGATCATGATGACTTGGAAGGGTAGCACAATTTCTAGAGGTGCAAAAGAAAGAAATAAAAAACTAGAAAATTATATTTGGTTTCTGTTTTAGAAGTTCTCTACCACAAGGCAAAGGAAGGGAAAGAGGATTAGAAAGGGGGAACAGACCATTCAGTTGCTCTAGAAATCACGAGATGCAAACTCAATGCAGGTCAAATTTAGAAAAGGTCAAAAGAATGGGATAAGATAAGGGCAAACAGATGCGCACTCCAATTAGGATTTCTTTCATGTAACAGCAAGGTGTTGCTGTCGAAATTCTAATATCTTATAGATGTTAATTAGCAACACCTTTTAAAAAAATCATCCACTAGTAAAACTTATAATAGTTTATGTAATTAGAGATCAGTGAAAGAGTTTGGCAGCCAAAAGCACAAAGCAAGAAGCAAAAACAAGTTTTATTCCTTATTCCTGAGAAATAACTTTTGAGCATATAGGCTATCAAGTAATTCACTTTACCGAATAGAGGGACTCTCAAAATTGAAAGCCATTAACAAAGGAAATGCTACACAAGCATAATTATTGCTAGAGAGATACAATAAAAATTCATATATTCCAAGAAAAAAAAATGTAAATTGTACAAAGTTTTAGGAGAGAAAAAGGTTAAGTAACTGCCAAAAGCACAAAATAAAGAGAAAGTAGTTTTTAGTTTTTTCTCTTTTTTTTTTTTTAACAAAGTCGGCAAGAAAAAACAGTAAAACACCAAAACACAAATAACAATGCTCTAAAAGCCAGATGTTAGCACAAAACCAACCCAAACACGGTACAAGCACAACCACAACCTCCATGTCAAAGAAATGGAACTAAAAAACTCGAGATATAAGAAATATGTCTTCAGACAACAAATCAGACCCGAAAATTTTGACTTTTGAAAACAGAAACCGATGTTTCAGCAGATTCTACCAAAAACCCAGATTAATTCTATAGTTAAACATGGTCCTCAAAGGCTCATACAAAACCATGAGCAAAGTACAACAACAGGAACAGAAAGAAAAAACAAGGTGCTATTTGTTGCCAACAACATAAACCCATCTCATCAATCTTAGAGAAAGGACAGAACATACCTTTTGTTGCTCAGAATCAGAGGCAGGCCTTAGGTTGATTATATATTCAGAGTTATTTGTTGTGTGGCAGAGATTCGTTGGAAGGAAGAGATTGGTTTTGTTTTGCAGAGAGAGGTGTTTAGTTTAGTTTAGCCTTATGTGGAGTTCAAAAACGATGGCTTGGTAATTAGTTAGCGTTGTTGTTTCTGTGATTTTAATGTTACATTACATCATATCATCATAGCTTAGGACATAGTAGTATATATTTATAATAAATAAATAAATGCATGCTAAATAAGAATTGCCCTTATGAATGAAATATAATTACGTGATGACCCTTAACAACGTGGGACCTGCATCACAGTGCCACTCGGTTTCAGAGTTAGCAACAACCACCAGAAAGATCATGGAATGGGAATATCATAACGAAATCAATAGAAGGTTCTTCTCCGACTCCGAGTAAGTAGGTTCGCCGAGCAATTACTATCATTTACAGAGAAACCGTACTCTTTTACTCGGACTCTCACATCATACAAATACATTAAAAAACAGAGACAAAAACATATGCTCATATATATGTTGCTGACTTTTTTGACCTAGCAAGTAATGTTTTAATTTGTAAGCGATTACTATTACTATTACTCTTTCAAAACTCATTAATGATAATTGATTTCATTTAGCGTACGTGTGTGGACTGGACACACGTTTCGGAAGTAAAGGAAAAAAAAAGAGTCCAAAATCATAGGAACCATGTTGAAAACGGGAGTGAAGTTAAAAATGGAGTAGTTACCAACTAAGATGTAGGAGATAAAAAATAATTAAATTTTGAAATGAAGTTTATGCAAAACATCAATTAATAATCAACTTAATTTTAACTTTCCATTTTAATGTATATAATTATCTCAAATATATAATTTATCAAGAAAATTGTATCCGTTGTAACAAAAAAATGTACTTGGTTGAGTTGAATCATCAAGATTCAAGAGTGTAATTCAACATTATCCAATCAATCGTATTAATCTGTCACTTGGTTGAATTGAATCAGCATCAAGTACACTAGAAAGGGTTTATATAAGGTCTGTTTAAGTGTAAGCTTCTCTAAAAGTACTTCTAAAAGAAGAAAGTAAGAAGAAAAAAATAAAATAAATTTCTTCGTAAGTTAAAATGAGTTTTTCATTAATTAATATGTAAATGTCATCTCCTCTTTTAGAGAAATTATATTGGTGAGTTTCTAAAAATTAGCTAATGAAAAACTTATTTTTGCTTATGAAAAAGTTCATCTTATTTTTTTATTTTTATTTTCTTCTTTTAGAAGTGCTTCTAGATAAGTTTATCCAAACAGACCCATAGTTTGATAAATCTAAATAAAATTTCCATATAACTCTTTTAGGCATACCTTATCACCTTAGAGCATCTCTTTTATAAAAAAATCACCTTAGAGTATTCACAATGAAAGTTGCTGATAAGGAGCCTACCTCAACAAGGTTCAAGAGAATCACAAGCAAGCCCAAATGCTATAGTGACTATTTTGTCTGTTGCTTTTGTTTGTCCTTTCCATGAAGCTGTAGATCGATGCCAATTGTAAGGCCAGATCTTCTAGCCATTGGACTTTTCCCTTTATAGGGCAGCGTTTATCACAATATTGATATAAATGAAAATATCTAATTTTTTCCTTCCTAGGAGTAGCCATAGATTAGCTGTTAGTTCTTTTGGTGGACCCATGAATGTAACATTTTTGTGCTTTTATTGAGCCGCCAATTTTTTCCATGGCACCCACCAAGTCGACAAACAAAGGCCTAGAATATGCCCTCCAACCCATCCTCGAGCATCTTTCCAAATTACAAACCTAGCTAGACACTAATGTGACCTACAAGACTCACGTCATGAGACCCTTACCAAGACCATGGTTAATCTTGCCTCACATTTTCCCTATACCAATATTCCTATTACCTCCCTTATCCGCAACCTATCACAACCTTTCTTACACCCCCCCCCCCCTTTCCCTAACTTAGGACCTCACACTTTCCCTTTTCCACCATCATTTTTATCCAACGTCACTTCAACCCTCTTTTTCACCAATGTCATCACTATAACGTCTGTTGTCACTCCCTCACCCCAAACCTCTCCCTCTCTTACCTCACCTATATACATTTTGTACCCCCAACCTTGGCCCACCCCGAAAATCCAACTTGCAACTTTTAATGGCTCAGAGCCTTTTGATTGGCTTTTCCAAGCTGTTTAGTATTTTGTCTATTATCAAATTCCTTGGGAAAATCATCTTCCTATGATGGCCTTTTTCATGTGCAATGTCGCACTAGGTTGGTTTAAATGGATGTACCACAACAACCAACTCACCGACTGGTTCGCTTTTGTCTGATCTCTGGAACTCCGTTTTGGCCCATCCACATTTGAGAACCACTAAGTTGAGTTTTTTAAAGTTAGACAAACATGTTTGATTTCTGATTACAGACTTTGTTTGAAAAACTTTGTAATCTCATAATTGGTTGATCTTGCCCTTGATATCATCATGAACTGCTTCATTTACAACCTTCGAGATTATATTCAATGAGAAATTGTTGTTTTCCAACCCCAGTTTGTGTCCCAGGCTTTGGGCACGACCAAGTTGATTGAATTTAAACTAAAGGCCTCTCATCTTCATTTCTCACGTAACCCTTACACGGGTCCTAGCCTCTTCAACCCTCCCTTCAACTTTTCCCCCCTCCAAAAAGCCCACCACCCTTTGGTCTCCTTGACCCATCTCAAACACCTCATTTGCCCATCGAGTAACCCCAACCTAATACAATGAGAGACGCCTATCATTGTGATGAGCGTTTTTACCCACGTCATGAATGTACACAACCCAAGTTTATGCTCTTACTGTGTGATGAGAACCTCCCACCAATCTTAACTCTCAAGGATATCCCAACTTCTCATATTTCTTCGGATCTTATCCCGACTTGATACAAACCCAACACCCACTCAGGCTGGCTGTGCTTGTGCACTAGCCCTTTTGACCAGCCTTGAGTGAACCTAAAATGTTACATTACCATTCACACCAGTCTTTTGCATTTGAGATACATGATGAAAAACTCTAATCCAGTTCATAATAATCTTAGTAGAATCACAATAAATAGCTATTATAGTTAGGGAGTCAAAAACCTATACTAGAATCTCATAGTTTTAACATATGACTTAAGTCTTACATTACAATTGGATCCTAAGTAACAATTATTTCATTCTTTTAATAAAACATTATTTTATATTGAAATTGTGTTATTGGACTCTTGTTTGAATGAGTTTTGGCTTATGATAAAAAAAAGCCTCCTGATATTTGAGAATTTACAATTATACACTAAAATATTATTGATTTATAGTTTAAACTTTTTTCATGGATTAGAGATCATGGGGTCTCCAACCCAGTGGATTAGAGCATCTTTAGTGGTAGATCTTAAATTGAGATCTTAGACTACTTTTTGATAGTTTCCATAGAACCACATAGGATTGAAGATCTCTTAAGATCTCTCTAATTTTTCTTTAGTGGTAGATCTTATTTTGAGATCTTAGAGAGAGAGAAATAGGTAAATTATTTATTCTTTTTTTGAACTATGTGCAGATCTTGAGGGTTCTTCTATAAGAACTCATCCTCCATGTTGGAGATCTCTTCACCTCCTTTATTGGGAGATCTAGTGAAGATCAGATCTTGAGCTCAAAATCTTTGCTCAAGATCTAGCACTAAAGATGCTCTTAGAGACTAATATCATTCATGACTGCCAAAATTTTACATACGGTGAAAATCGAACACAAATTTTCACATAAATCGTTCTTCCTTATATAAATACAACAAAATCTTATACTCCTATGCGCCAACCCATTTAATCATACGCAAGTTACCTCTCTCATTTTATGATTGTTATTTCTGTTTAAATTTCATTTTCCTTTGATTACTGTAATTATTCTCCACCAATAAATTCACAAGTTTGAAGTGTAATGTTAAGATAAATAACGTTACTTATATGCATGTTATTTTGGAAATTAAATAGATAATTATGAATGTAATTACAGCTTAGTTTGAAAGTACGTTCTTCGAATATTATATGTTGTTTTCGCTAACACTCAATTTTAATCAATAAATATTTTGTGCAGATTCCTTTTTGCCGTATACAATTGAATTGTTTACAGATTTATACAGAGTTTATGCAAAGGGTTATATCACTAATCACTATAATTAAGGGCTTTATATATACAAGTTGCCTCTCAAGAAAATTCGCAGGTAACACGTAGCCTGCTTGCAAGTTGCAATTCTTTTATCAGTAAAAGCAAAAACGACGGTAGAAGAGTGAGAAAGCTGTTTTTATTAACCTAATTATAATAATTGTTATTAATTAACTTATTATACTTATCACCACTCCTTACAGTTACAGGACACAAAGTGCGTAAAGTTGTCTTCAAAATTTCACTCGCTCATTCTATAAACCAAAGATTGAGATGTTTAAAGTGGTGCTGTTTATGTAACATTTGTACGAGCTAGCAAAGCATGATCAGTTCCTTTTCCAGCACTCCACATTTTTGCACTTTTGATTTTCTAGAGAGGCTTGATCGTTTAATAAGACAACATTACCGACATCCTTTATGATTGGCAGAAATACTTATTTAGGATTAAGAATGTCTTTGGAAATCAGTTATGTTTAATTAATATAGCTTCAATATATTTTTTGGGGGTGTTTGCTTTAAAATATACTATTATTATATGCTTGAGAATTATACTTCTAAGAATATTATATTTTGAAATATTACTCCAATATATGTTTGGTTGACATTTAATAATTTTAAAAATATTTAATCAAAAATTAAAAATAAAATAAAAATGTGAATTAATGATATGAAGAGACATAATTATT
The DNA here is from genome assembly GCA_013407115.1 of Glycine latifolia. NCBI lineage: Eukaryota > Viridiplantae > Streptophyta > Magnoliopsida > Fabales > Fabaceae > Glycine > Glycine latifolia. The sequence continues at coordinate 927,150 of CM023949.1, forward strand.
CTAAAAAATAACTTTTGTTCTAATGAAAGTATAGTATACTCACATTTCACTATATATCAAAATATCATATTCTTGGAAGTCTATAATTCTTGAAAAAAAATTCAAAACTTATACAAAATATAAGAAAGTGATATTTTGAAGATCATTTTCTCTAAATTCTTCGTTATACCTTGAAATAAAGGCGCTCCCTAAATTTCTTTATTATTTGTGCATTAAAATGCAAAAATCCTTTTCAATATAGACTTAATGGATTTTCAAACGAGCACTAGGTATGTGTTTAAATACAATACAAAATCAATTTTGGAGCTAAAAAACGTGGTGTCAGTGTGAATTTTGAGAAATAATTATGTGTTGTCGTTATATCGTGGGGTTGGTTATGATTTTTTTTCCACTGCGCTGCCACTTCCAAATACACACTAAATGTATTTTGTTTGACGTAACTGTCAGATTGCCAGTGTACAGATTTATCTGGAATTTCCAATTTCCCAAATGGCTTGAATAGAAATGGGATAGTTTAAATTCATTTTCTTCTTTCAATCCATGAAATGAAAAACATTGTTTACTTTTTGTTTTTCCACATTCTTTCTATCTCTTTACTCGTCTGGGCATTTGGATGCGAAGGAATCGTCTACTTTTAATTTTGTTCACACCTCCAATCAATCCTTTAAACTACACTCTTGTTTACCAGGAAAGGATGACTGATATGTTCACGAGTAATATTTTGAAAGAAAAAAATGAAGAGGATACTTTTTTTTTTACTCTTAAATTAAACATCACGTAATGTATATAAAATAATTAAGATATTAAATTAATTATTATTTTACTTTTTTCATTTTAAAAATATCAAACTAGGAATGAAAAATTTATCTTCTTTCCTTTTGTAATTTCCAAATCCCAACTCAAATAACCCCTTAAACCATCCAAGAGATTTACAATTACGACTTGAAGCCCATTCATCCTTTGTTGGCAAATTCTAGCCTCACCATTTTACTAGTTTTGTTCAGTCAAGCAAATCAGGTGTGAACTGCTTTCTGAAGCCAACTCCAGTACTCAACTGATGTTACCAACACTTAGTTTTAGTTCTCACTTGTCACACGCACACGCACATAGGGGGTTCCACAGAAAAAGCAAGGGAGAAAGGGAAAAGAAAACAAAGCCAATGTGGCACTTTCACCAATTCGGTTGTCTCAAAGACTTTTCTACTTGTATGATCTTCTGCAATACAAATCTATATGCTGGCCAACGATGGTATTTACCTATGTGAAATATTTTTTTTAACTTATGACAAGTGAAATATTGAAGATATTGTAAATTTGTTTTGAAAAACATATTGCATAGATTATACTCCCTCAATCCCTAGTTATAAGACTTTTTAAAAAAAATTGTTTGTCTCTTTTTATAATATTCTTTTTCTAATTTCTAGATACATTAATTATTATTTTTTCTACATATTCTTACTTAATTATTTTCTCTTCAAATATTGATGAGAAACAAGTAAGTGTATAAAAAGATAGTAAAAAACTAATTTTTGAATTATAGTATAAATAATTTTGATAGATTTATTGTGATATTTTTTTTAAGAGTCCGTATATTAGTTAAGAGTGTGTTTGGATAGATAATTTTTATTATGGAAAGTAATTTATTAAGGAATTTAAAATTTTTTAATTTAAAATTCATTGTTTGGATATTTTTATATGAAGAATTTAAATTTTTTGAATTTTAAAACAGAATTTTAAACAACTAAAAATGTGAAATTTGAATTTTCTTCTAAAATGTGAGAAATTGAAACTCTATTCTCCTATAGAAGCTCTAATCGCACAACTCTTTGTTCCCTCTCCATCACTAATGAGTACTCCAACCTCCGCTACTCTAATGATACCCACCTCAAGCATCTCTCCGTGTATGAGGTTCAAAATTTTAAAAATAAAGAAATTCAATTTTTTATCCAAACACAAAATTTTGAAAATGAAGAAATTTAATTTCTTTATCCAAATACAGAACTTTGAAAATAAAAGAATTTTAATTAATACATTTTAATTTCTCTAAATTTTAAATTTCCTGAAATTTTAAAATACTTCATCCAAACATACTCTAAAAGAATTTTATAATTAGAAATAAAGAGAAAAACAATTATCCTGTTATACCCTGGGATCCATAAATATTGTGTCGTGGGCTAAACGGTGGTACCAAAGTCAAGCTCTCTTTCCTTTGACCTTTACAATTTCCTTCAAATAAAAAGATTTCTCTCTTGCTCTCCATTATTTTCTCTATTTTTGTTTGGAATAAATCAAAACCAAAAGATATTATCGATCCCATGTCGCTCCTCCAAAAATGTGTGCTTGAGAGTTGCGTTTGAAAATAATGACACTAGGAAAAATATGTAATACCAAATCTGGCGTGAGAAGGGTTAAGAGTGTAGAGTGAAGTAAAACCAAAATTGGAGAAGAGCAAGTCAATCCTAAAGTTCTCTACAATCTCCCTCTTACCAATAAAATGGATTTACTCTTCTATTTTGAATTTTTTATCTTATAATTTTGCTATATTTTTTATATATTATTTTTATTTCTTTTTATTTTGAGAAGCCAGGCACTTAATGAAGGGAGGACATTGAAAATAAACCTTTTTTTTTTTATAGTTAATCAGCCTTTTCCCAGTTTAAAAGTTTTTCCATTTTTATTTTTTGCTGATTAATTTTGTTACCCTCATCAAATTAAACATTCCCATAAACTTTAACTATTAATAAAGAGAAGTCATGCACGATTATAAAGGTCCTCCCTTTCCTTCCCTCACCAATAGTACTGTAGTCGTTTAATTGATGTGTGAACACTTTGGCAAAGCCAGGTGACGAAAGTTAAGAATGTTACTCCAGTCGTCCTCAATTGCAGACTTCATTATATAAATCATTTAGTAAGACAAAGAGCTTCGGGGTTAGAATTTGATCCTGAGATAAAACTATCTATACACGGTAGCGAATAGTATCCATTTTATATTGTGATAGAACACTGCAAGAAACAAGGTGCTTTTAAGATCAAAACTCATTAACTTTCTAACTCAAGTCCTTAGAAAGGCACTATATTTTAATATGTAGAGCGTATGCATTAATCATATAGGCCACGATATAGAATTGTATGCATGGAGAAACAGAATGCAAATAGCAGAGTAGACACTGTGGAACACTTTTATCTGTCAATCATCCTCAACACAGGAGAATCTTATACCCTTCCCTTCTCTATAATGGAACTTTTGGGGTGTTCACATTATTTTTTTAAATAGAATAAGAAAAGAAATATGCTATGTTCATGATTATAGACAACAAACTTGATTTGATGACTACTGGTAGGTATGTCCTTAAGTGTTTGTTTGGGGTTGAGTATTTCAAACTTGATTTCAGATTATTTTTTTTTGGTGAATACAAACTTGATTTCAGATGATCCTGGTTTGATTAAAAATAACTTTGAAATGAAGTGATTTATATTTGAAAACTTTAGTCTTAAGAGTAAGTCTGCAAAACTTGGGCTTAATTGTACTTTTGGTCCTACAATTTGACAAATGGGTGATTAAAGTCCCTAAAGTTTCAGTTGCCCAAATCAGGTCTCCATACTTCTCAAATCAATGAAATTTGGTCATATTGTCAATTTTTAACATCTAAGGTACTTTCAACATCGGATAACATGGTGGATTGGTGGTTCACTAAAGCATAAGTTCAACCTAACTGTTAATATTTTGTCTAATTATTAACATAGTAAGCTGATGTGAATAGCATTTTTGTGGCATAACAAAATTCTTGTATGGCAAGACAATCCATTTTGTGACGTGCCATGTCATTTGAGTCCGTTGCCGCATCATAAAATATATCCACATTAGCTCAAATGTTAATAACTGGACAAAGTACTAATAGTTGGACTGAATTTCAATGATTTAAAAGTATTGGATGTTGGTTTAAGCAATTTAAACTAGAAGGACCAAAATCACCCGCATCATAAAACATGGATCAAAAACACAATTAAGCCTAAAACTTAATATTGAATTTTAAACTCAATGCAAAAGCTACATTTTTTCAATTATAGTTTTATCTGCTTTTAGGATGAAAATCACATTTAATGAGCAACACGAAAACACATTTTTCAGTAAAATTGCATTTCAGTCATCAAACATGATTGTGAGAGGCTTGGTAACCTACATTCAAAAAAAAGTCAAAGTATGATCAAGCAAGAAATTAATTCCATGAGTTTAACATTGATACCTACTCTATTAAATTTTTTATATTATCAACCAATTAGAAATCATTCTAGATATTACTTTTAGAGTAATTATTAGAAAAGTTAACAATTTTACCAGAAACCATTCTAGATTTTACACTTACAGTGCATTCTATCTAATCAAATTCTCATTCCATTGCTGATAAAGGCACAAAAACATAGATTCCTAGACACTTAGATTCAAAGAGAACGAAAAATTCAATTATCCACTACATTGTAGCCCTACACCGGAATCCACAAACTTCCATACTAAATTGACCCACAGAGTCTCAAATATGGTATTACATTGGCCTTGCCTCCACATAACACAAGATAAATAATAGAAATCCCATATAAGCATGGTTTTTCATTCCTCTAAAAGGCGAATGAAGTAAAGTCGTTACAAATAAAAGCTTAACAAGTAGCTGAAGTGAAATGTGATTATTGAAGTTCAAACACTGGCACAAAGAGGGGTTTTTGTTTTTTGTTTTTTGATGAGCACAAAAAAATGAATTATTTTTTGTTGTAGCGAGATACCTCATCATCGTTGGGGAAGAAACCCATGAGTCTCCCAGCGGAGTTCTGGTAAGCATACATGAACCCACCCATCACTCCGATCAAACCCCCTGTCACCATCGAAGGACCCCTAATTCCAGGCTTAATCCCTAACACAAGACACAAATTTCAATTTCCCAATTCGATTTAGAATGACACGTGGCGATGAAAGAGGTGAGGGTACTGACCGGAGAGGTAGCCGACGGTGACGGAAACGCCGGTGATTGTGACGAATCGGAGATAGTCGAGGGTGTTGAAGTTGCCGACGACTTTGGTGAAAGGAGGGTTGCGATCAATGACTGGGTACTCTGGCTTCGTCGATGCAGTGATGTCTGTGTTCATCTTTCCTCCTTCCTTCTAATCGCTGTTACAACACACCGCACTGGATTCTACTACAAAAAACCTCAACAACACTACACTCTCTCTGTTGCTGCTGTTCTCACCTTAGATCATTTATGGCCTCTATTGGGCCTTTCTTCTCCTGTTTTGCACTCCACCTTGGGCTTCATTATTCAATACCACTGTTTGGGGTAATGCTTAGTACATAAACTAGGAAATTGCTACATACACCCCCAATGTTTTAAAATAATCATATTACCCTCTGTCTCTATTCCAAAACACTAGGTTCCAAATTACTTAGTGCATGTTTGATTGAGTTAGTGTGTTTTTGGATTAAATTCACAGTGGGAAAGAATTAATTAAATTTTCTTGGTGAAGACAAAATAATAAATAGTTGTTTCTACTTTTTTATAGTGTCACCAAAATTTTGTGCAGTAAATTGATTCTTTTGTGTTATCCAAACATATTATTAAAAATTTTGTATGCACGTTCCAATGCAAATCCAGCAAATAAAAGCAAAATGAAAGGAAAAGCAAGGATATGGTCCTTTGACAAAATTACATTTGACTCAAAAATATTTTTTCATCTAAAAATTAAACATGCATTTATTCTATAAGAATATTTATTCTGAGATATGATTTTCAATGTACAAATTGTTACACCGTATTAATTGAGTAAATTACACTCGCACCTCCTGCGTTTTTCTCAAATTGCATCCAATACTTCTCCTTTTTTATATATTATTTTTACTCCATTCTGTTAATGTCATTAACTAACATCAATTGAAATATCTGAGCAAACGAAATTATCCATTAGAGTAAATTACACTTACACCCTCTATGTTTTTCTCAAATTGCACCAAATACTCCTTCATTAAATTTGACTCTGACAAATGCCCCAAGGTTGTTAATGTCACTAGCCCCGATGATGTTAGTGTCCAGGGAACCAGACATAGCAGTGATTGTGGCCGAAGTTACGACATGGGACGGGGAGGTGGTGGAAGTGGATATGGCAGTGACAATGGCGGCTATAGTGGTGGCAGTGACTACGGCAGTGGTGGTTGCTCCGACAGAAATGGGTGCGCCTGAACGCTGTGTTGGTGAGCGAGGACGATTATGAGGAAGAAGAGATGATGTTGTTGTGGGAAAGGAAGAAGAAGGAGGTAATGATGGTAAGTGAAGAGGGGTTGTTGAAGAAGATAAATGTTTATAAAAACACAAAATGTGATTTTCAAAAAGAAGATGGGGGTATTTTATATATAAATGTTCATTAAAAATTATGTGACCAACATATGTATATTTTCTGTTAAATTATTAAATAGTGTTGAGGAAGAGAATCTAGATGTAATATGAGCTAAACAATTAAGAATTTTTTTTAAGATACAATAAAGGAGAGATATTAAATGTAATTTGAAAAAAATATAAGGGATTTAAAAGAAATATAAAAGATATAAGTGTAAATGACTCATTAAAACAATATTAGTTTTAGTAGCTGTTACATCGTACTAATGCACTTTTTTAATGCTTGTACTAATGCATCTATGTGGTATATTTATTTGTTTGTCATAATCTAAATTTGTATTTGCTAGAAAACTGGACAATTTTGAACAGACCGAGCTAGAGTACCCTACGCACGCTCCCTATACAATAAAAAGTAGGTCCCTTTCTTAATCAATGATCTCATATTTATGGGAGAGAGACTATCATGAATCTAGACAAGAATCAATCCATGCATAGTTATGCCAATATAAATATGAAGATATATATATTGGGAAATCTAGGATAGCTGCTTTAGTTTGTTTATGTTTTGTCCGGAGAAAATTATTTGTGCACATACAACAAGAAATAGTTGAGGAGAATGGTTTCTTTTTTTTTCAAAAGAGAGACCTTCACAGCATCGTTACATACCTTTCACTTTCAGGTTCTCACTCACTTTCTCCGTCCTTTTCAGTTTTTCTCTTTCTAATAAATAATAATATTGTAGTATTTTATAGTGACTTCATGCGTGGTTAACCGAGATTCTTTCACCACAAGAAGCTAGTGGCATTGAGCGATGTTTTTGTTTCAGTGGTGTGATGAGCCTAATAGCTAGCTAGGTTAGCGCCTTAGTGGTGACATTTAATTTGTTTAGTTCTTTGGGCGTTTTTGCCATTGCACCATAAAGTTTCAACCAGATGTCGGATAAAAACATCAGTTGTGTTTGTGAGTGCAAAACTGAACTGTCTAGTGTTGTCCAATTCCTCTGCAATTTCTTAAAATCTTCTCGTGGCTCAGCAAAAAGAGGCTGAACCAAAAGCCACGTTCCTCATTGCCAGTTAACGTTCTGACTCACTGACTCTCTCAAATTGCAATCATTTCTCTTCTGTCCCTTTGCAAAGATTGCAAATCAATTCAATGACCAAATTGACATCTTCAATAACTCTCAATTGGGGTCAGGGAGCTGTGGTGAGATTGCAAATGTATTCTTACAATTCAAGCTTGAACTTAAACTTCTAAAACAAGAGTTTAAATGCTAACTTGTAAGTCGTCTCTTATACGACTTGTATGGCTACTACACATATTATGATCTCAAGTATTTCTTCCAATATTTTCAATGCTAAAAGGATTTTAATTTGGATTTTACTTATCCAGGGATACAAATCAAAAGCTGCAAATACAGCTACTTTCCAAGCACCTTGTAAATATTTAAATTTTGAAAAAAAAAAAAATCATCATTGTCCTTTGTTTCGCAACTGTTGTGAAAACTACTCAACGTTATGAAGTACACTGGTCTTCAATCAAATATGGCTGTACCGTACGCATTTAATGCACATGTAAAGGCAACATCATTTGGTTTGATTACTTCAGTTATAATCCCAGATTAAGCTCACCGAAATCCTTGACTTGCAAGACCCATCTTGGAATCATCTTGCCTAAACTCAATCACAGATAAGACCGAGTATACTATTTACCATAACATTTTGAAACCTGTTAGAGAAGAGAAGAATCATATTTGAGATGTTAAAGTTGAATTTCTGAGTATAAAATTGATTTTACATAAATTTTCATATGATTAACGTTAGAGAATATTTTAAAATTGAATCTACATATATCATAAATCTATAATTGATTTTGAGTTTAAATAACTTTAATATTTTTTGTGTAAATTTTATAATAAATTTTGTTTGTAACTTGTTTTTATAATAAAAATATTTAAATATAATTTTTTTTACTTTAAAATCAACTTTAAACAAAATTAATTTGATTCAAACTTAATGTTATCAACATTTATGCAAACATACAAATAAC
>CM023949.1:935578-975616 GCA_013407115.1 Glycine latifolia
TATTTTGAATATCACATCTAAAATGAAAATCACATTAATTAAAGCATGGAACCAAACATCAATTTGATTCAAACTTAATGTTGTCAACATTTATCCAAACTTAATGTTATCAACATTTATGCAAACATACAAATAATTATTTTGAATATCACATCTAAAATGAAAATCACATTAATTAAAGCATGGAACCAAACATGCTATCAGTGATCTTATCAGACACTGCAACTTGAGCTAGTTGCATATATATCATGAAACAGCCTCAGGTCGATGCCCCGTTAGATTGCTGTCTTGGTTCATCTTTAATCTAGAATGCTTTCTTAGCCGCCTTAACATCACCACTTGAATAATAGCACATGAATAATCTATTCCCATAAATCAGGTATTTCTCTTCTCGGGCTTCCTGCTGAACACTTCCCAACTTTGTGTGTTATTTTAATGGCAGCTTGCACAAACGTAGACAACTACTCATAAGAAAAATAAATTAAATTAAATAAAAGATGCAAATTAATTAATCAAATTCATCATGCAAATTAAAATTAAATTGTGTAGTTAACTTTCAAATGTTTTTTATTTCTTTATAAGTACCTATAATTTTATAAAGATTTTTTTATATAATTTAAGAATAAAATACTGACATCAATTTAAAGTAATAATATTCAACTCATATTTTTTAAATACATATTATTTGATGTTATTCTCTATCTCTCTGAAAATTAGATCATAATAATAGCACATATTATTCTTACACTTTTCTCTCTCTTTTTTCTATCTTTCTCAAGGTATCTATTATTATAAGAGCACCGGCCTATAATGCATAATTACTTATACGAGTTATATACTGTAATTTTATAAATTTTATAATGTCATATAGATTTAAATATTTTAAATAAAAATTCACCCTAATATTAAGATTGTTAAAATGAATGTTTACATTAATTTTAATTTTATGGATTTTATAATACTTAAAAATATGTTATTTATGATATAATATTGTTAAACAATGATACTGGTATAAATAACTCCATTTCACATCCTTCAATGAAAAAAACTTAAGTAATATATTATTTAAATTTAAATAATTCATATACACATTTCATTGGAGATGCTGTGAGTTCCAAAGATCATTACTTCATCAATTAAAAGATTACCTAACCTAGAAACTATCACAAACTGAACCTTAAATTTCCCAATCTTATCACACTAAGAGTATCATAGGATTTTCACCCAAAAAAAAAAAAGAGTATCATAGGAAACCGCGAGTCCGGTGGTTCTTAATGTTATGCAAACGGAGTAATGGACCAAATCCGTGCTTGCATCCATCTCAACAGGCGTATTAGACTATCAAATCACTAATCATGTGTATACATATAGAGAGAGACAATATACGATTATAATATAGTTATGCAAAAGATTACTATTAAGGAGAACATTAACGTTTTAACATTTAGTTTTAGTTAATAAAATACAATTATTTATTTAATTATTATAATATTTTTACTTCTATTTATATACTATAACCCATAAAATTGACATAATGATCAAAGACTCCATTACATATATATGTGAGAGAATAATTTATTTAATAAAAAAATTGTGTCAAATTTCTTGAGTAAATAATAATTACACATAATGATCGAAATTAATATTTGATTCAATGAGTGAAAAGACACGTGGAAACGAGCTAAATTAAAAAGAAATATTGGGCTTAAAATACAATTGAGTCATTGAATTTTATTTCTTTACGTACAATTCAAATCAAACTAAGGAAATATAGTCTTTATTGTTCCATTCTTGACTTCATTTTTTTTATAATTGAACCAACTCAAACTAAACTTATTCTTGTATATATTTTTATACTTTTTCTAGGATTTGAGAAATCCTCCTCCATTTAATAAATATATTCTATTTAATATTTTTAATTCAAGAATTATCATTAACTTTTATATATATGATATATTTATGTATTTTGTATGACATATTGTTTTTATTTTTTCATAATTTTTAATTCTGATTTTAAAAGTGTATAAAGATTGTCAACTGGTGACCTGAATCAAACAATCCCCTTTTAATTGAAATGATTAGAGTTTGTTTGAAAAAAAGTTTTCCAAATTCAAATCAAATTGAGTTTGTTTCAATAGACAACCCGAAATAAGCTTTTAGGATTTACCCACCAATAGCATTAAGACTTAGAGAGAGACCTAAATCTAGCCAACAAATGCATAAGGCAAATTCATTTAGTCGAAATTGTATTTCTAGACAACAGTTGTTGTTATTTTATCATTGATTATTAGGACTAATAGACTACAAGGAGTTAATCATCCCAATTGATTCTATACTACCTTATTAATGGGATAAATGACCGTTTTGTACAATCAATAAAATAGCAATTTGATAATAAACACATGGAAAATACAAATGCTCAAAAACAAAAAGGATTAGAATGATTAGATCTCGCAATCTTGAAGAAGATTTTGATTAACCTTAAACTAGAAGAAGAAGAAAAGAATAAAGGTTCGGCTCCTCACGGAAGTTATGAGAATGCAAAAACAGAGAAAATAAAATAAGAGAAGAGAGAAATAGAAATTAACCCTACCCATCAAGAAATAAAATGATCTCTCAGGAGTTTCTCAACTTTTATCATAAATAGGATTTCTAAATCGAGCCTAAATTTTAAAAGAAATATAAGGGTTCAAAAGAGATTCCAAAATAAAATAAAACTAAGTTCCTAAATGAAGCCTAAAACAAAATAAAATATCCTAATTAGTTTTTTAGATAGTCCACTAGTATCGTGCACTTCAAGTGACGGTGTGCTGATCTCTAACTTGTTGATTTCTTCTTCTTCCATTTGATCCCAATTAGCCTTCATCTTATGCAAGGATTGTGATATCTCCTTCCTACATAGAAAATAAACCAATTTTCGTGATTGTTTTAATCAATACTTATTCATTCAGCTCAAATGTGTCTTTCTCTGTCTCTCTACTCCTATGGGCTATGGTTAGTCAGCATAATTACTTATCCAATAAATAAAAAAGTCAATATATCCGGCTTAAATATCTATCCCCGCTCTCTCCTTCTAACTTGTGGATCACTAGTGACTTAGATATGAAACTTAGGTCACACTCAAGGTAATAATCAAATATATAATGTATTCAATCAACCTTAAAGAAAACTATTCCTTTCAATATGCAGACATGTTAAGAAATGTTTAGTTCTTTACTATGATAATAGTCTTTGTTTTTGTGAAATGTCCTTACTAAAAGAGTTAAAGTAGTTGTGAATTAATTAAGTATTTAACTGAAATCATAAATAAGAAAATATTCTTTATAAAAAAAGTGTAGATAATTTGAAATGGAAAGAGTAAGATTCAATCAAACTGTGCCATTGATGGTCACGATCGAGATTCCACTTATGTAGCAGAATGTTTCTATTAGTACGCCATCCTATATATTTAGTGTCACTGTTTCCTAATTAAGTAACTCTTAAAAACCACCAAATTCAAAGCAAAATTAAAATTTTTATGGTTTCTAAAAACCTGATTTGATAGTAGTTTTAGATCTCAGGTTTCAGAAGGAGCAGTGTGGTTAGCATTTGAGGAAGTTGAGACATATATATCAGTCATGTTATGTATAATCAGGGTCTTATATAATGGATAGAGATTCCCACCATATTGTAGGCATCCCCAACAATGGGGTCAAATGTGGTCATTAGGCATTTTGTTGATTTGAGATATTACTTTTCTATTTTGTTTGAAGTCACCTAACCTCTTTTTATCTGATGAGGCAGCTGGTATGGTACGTCCATTCAAACTCAGCTCCAAATGCTTTTTTCTTTTACTTTATTGGACATATATAGCGAGGCACAAGTTATATATAGCAGTACTCAGTGCCACTGTTTCAGATAAATGGATCTGTGAAATGTAGTCCCTTAACCTGTATAGCCTCATCAACTTCTTATGCTTGTATGTTGCTAATTTGCTCACATCCTTCCACCAACATGTGCTAATTATATTTTAACTAGATGGCCAAATGGAAATTTAATATAATAAGATTTATAATGCACGCCTTGTCTAATATTTATGACTATGTATGTGTTGAGTGTAATTTAATTTACATCACACTCTATTATGTTACCAATAACGATTGATGTAAATGATAGCGATTTATGTTTTTTAATCAAGTGATCCAGTATTTGAATCATGGTTGGTCCTTTGATATAAAATAAATTGTGTTAGAAGAGAAATACTTATTTTGTATCTGTTCATAATCTCTTAATCAAGTGGTCCAATATTCAAATCAAAACATGTTAACACTCTATTATGTTTTTTCAAACTCAAAGATCTAAGGAAAATAATAGAGGGAGGGGGGGCGCTTCTGCCGCATAAAAGAAGCATCCAATCCAAACCATTAGTGGCATCTGCAGCTTTCATTTCTGCATGCCATTCACATCCAAACACTTGGTGACAAACAAGTTGCATAGAGATAAAGAGAGAGAGGAAGAATGTTGGTATGTTTGTACTTGTCATACATAATTGTTCAATCAAAGCATGATGACCTCCCAAGATTATTCCTCCTCTAAGCCTTGTCTTCTTGCTATTACTAATTACACTGCCCCCAATTCCTCAACTTCCCCCTTCTCCCAAGAAAAGGAAAAAGTTAGGTAGCGCATTAGAGAGCAGCAATAAAGGAGCAAGTAAATAATCTAAAATTAAATTAAATAAAAGTTTAATGTCTGAAGATTATTATTCAATCACAAATCGTCATTCAAATTATTATAAGATAATTATTTTAAAAGTCAACAAACGTATTATACATGCATGGTGAATTGTAATCGGATGACTATGAATTGTAAAAGAAATTACATGCCTAACCTCTTTACTCATTAAATAACATGATATCCAAACAAAGCCTACCAAAAAGACTCCATCCCCAAAGTTGAAGAGGCCTTCTGGGACATGTTGGCAGAGCATCACTAAGACTTATTATTCCTCCAAACACACCCTTCCATGTGCTACTTCCGACATTCCCCTTGGTTTTTTCTCATTGTCCTTTTCTGCTTTAGCAATGCTTTTGCCTCTTCGTACCGAAAAAAAAGGAAAGATATGCTTGTGCCTCCTTCCCCCACATACACAGGCTAAAACTCGGTTAGATTGCCCAATCAACATCTTCTTTTTGGACTTTGCAGCCTATCTGCCGATTCTCATTCCCCCTTTTTTTAATCATTTAGAATTTTATCGTTAGACTAAAAAGTAAAAAATATATATATAAAAAATCATATTTTAATATCAAGTAGAATTTCTTAACCATGCTGCCATCACACTATATAAACACACGTACATCAATCCATGCTTCCTTAGACCTCTCTTATTCATTCCTATAGCTATAGCTACAAACATATCATTCTACTATTACGTTACTACTACTACTACCGCGTATTGATCACTCACTTATCATAATGGGTAGGGATAACCATGACCCCACTTCCTTTCACTCTTCCATTGCCCTTCTACAAGAGAGGTTTAGACAGCTTCAGAGAGTAAAAGAAATGAGGGAGGAGAGGGAGCTTCAGAAGATGCTCAATGAACCTAAAAAATTCAGTTCCAACACCAACACCACTATAAGTAGTAGTACTTATCACAATTCCAACAATTCAATCCTCTCTCACCCTGAATTGATCATGCCATCAAGGTCACCACCCCATGTTTCCCTCTCTCTCTGGCCAACATCTCAGGGCAAGCAAGAGGACTATAGAAGTGCTCAAACCCCGGTTTCAATGAACTATGCACATTCAGGATCCATGCAAGTTTCGTGGAAGAACGTCTATGATTGTAACTCTGGTGCTGATTCTGGTGTTGACACTTCTCTTCACCTGTGAGAGAATCTGTGTTAATTTGTTTACTGATGTTGCTTCAGATGGATCATGTAAAACCTAGTGGTGATTGTGATGTGACACAATGGCCTCTCTAATCTCTATGGTGGCTTAATTGGCACGAGTGTATTATCATCAAAATCAGCTTAGCTATTTGATATATCACTACCTGTTTATTACTAGCTAGTAGTACTAAGAAAATTAAGATTCAATGTTAAGGCTTGAAATAGCATGAACATGCATGAGAGCTTTTTGGATATTTTGGTGAGTCACAAGATATCAACGAACCATGATGATCTGTTTGGTTTTCTTAATTAGTTGGTTTTAGGTTTCTGCCTTAAATTTCTGGTTTTGGTCTATGATCTGGTTATAGTGTATTTTTAGTTAGCATCAATCTTTTAAGATTTCCACAAATCTACTTAGTAATTAATCAACTTTATTTTTTTCCTTCAAAAAGGAACATGCAACAGGGTGTGTGTAACTGTGTAAGTAATATTTGTAAATTGTAATATAACGGTAATGCGCCGTACTGCGATTTTGACATGGCCCATATAAGAAATTTTTAAGGTAATAAGATGTCTCAGAAAACAATGAAGGGAGGAGAAGATAGTACTATGGTTAAGCAAAGGTATAACATAAAGTAATAAAAAATGAAGAAACAAATCCCTCTGAACAAGTAAACGGTTTTCATGCAACAAGATATACAAAAAATACAACAATGAAGATGACTTCGAAGTTCAATGAATCCAAATTGTTTTTTTTCTGTATGTTTGGATATGAGATAACCTCCCAAAG
Source organism: Glycine latifolia (assembly GCA_013407115.1). Taxonomy (NCBI): domain Eukaryota; kingdom Viridiplantae; phylum Streptophyta; class Magnoliopsida; order Fabales; family Fabaceae; genus Glycine; species Glycine latifolia. Next base: position 942,239 of record CM023949.1, read on the forward strand.
TCCATGCACCTCACTTGGTAATACATAACTATTTTAATACTACTTAAGTAATCGTATATGTATGTGTATATATATATAGGATGAGGTGCATCGATTCAATGCACACTAGTGGGGCTTTATGCCGGGGCTTTTACTGCAAAAAAATCATGAATTTTTTTACTTCTAAAAAACAAGATGTAAAAAATCATGGATCTATTTAATACCATTTATTTTTAAAAACAATTTGCTCTAATTTGATCAAATGAATTTATCTCCAACGAAGAGAACAAGAGTTAAACATCTTAAATTACGGCAATGTAAATTGTGCTGCTTGTTCCTTCATCACATCAACCTTCAAAACAATACCATCAAATAAAAACTTTAAATATAAGGGATCATTTACTCTCAGAAAATATCTTCTTTTTAATTTTTTATTTTATCTTTTAATTACAAAATTGTTACCATATTTTTAATATACTTCCTATTTTCAAGATTTGTACAATAAAAAGCAGAATAAAAAAAAAGTTCTCACTGTTTCCTATTTAAATATTTATAACAGGAAACAAATTAAAAAAAAAGGAAAACAGAAAATGTCTAAACAAGTGAGAACAAACAACTTGAAACGTAGTAATGGTTTTATTTCTGTCGGATAGAGTTTGGAACATGTATCGGGACAAATGAAATCCTTTCTAATGTTCAGGGTTGCTTGCACCTGAAGGATTCTAATTCACCTCTACATTATGTGATGTATTTTCAATTATCATGATCATATTCAATTATTGCATCAACTCCATGACACTTGATCACAGAGCTCAAGCAAACATTAGCAGAAACAATTTGAGCATTATTAACAAAGAAATCCCCCCTGCCAGGGTTATGGATCCTAATCATTGGGGTGCTATTCCCCGATGGAACAAGAGTCCCAGTTGGAAAATGAGATAAATCATTAAAATATAGAGGCATTGGAATAGCATGTTTTAGTAAGAACTCTTCCACTTTATCAATAGAAAAGGATGAAGCAGATAGTTCTTTATCATCTGGCATCAAGAAAGTTAAGTCCCTATTAATTTGCTGTGATGTTCCATTCAGCATCTGCAAAAGCATCGCGAATCTGTAGTAAGATTTTGCTCTCATGTCACCTATTGCTGCTTGTATGTCAGTGTGGTTAAAAGGGTGGTTGAAGGTTTGACTGTGATTCTGCAAATCCAAGTAGGAAAAGAATGAGAGACAAAGACCGTAGTAGGGCCATTTTGGGAGAGAAGAGTGTTTTGCTTTGAAAACTGATAGATAAAGGTAGGGACTTTGTGTGAATAAATAAGAAGACAAGGTGGAAGGGATGAGGGTGTTTGCACCTGCAGGGTAAAAAGCATGAGGATATCATCACAATATTCTTTAACAGAACGTAATGGATAGTAGGTTGTACAAGAGGGACCACTTTCTTTGAAACCATACAAAAACTTGACTGAGGTAGGTTTTTCAAAGTTTATGTTAATACAATATTATTTGTGCTATCAATGGGAACAACTTAAACTTTTATTAAGCCTCTAATCCAACCAATCCCAAGATGTCGCAGCACTGTTTTTCCTGGGGGCAAATAAAAAAAAGATGTGATATGTTGTTTGTAAGAGAATCATGGCTTTGTTAGCAATCTGTATGAGTGATATTACTTCAAAGCTTAGGAAAAATTATATCTTGATACTTTAGAGGTAAGGAGAAGAAAAAGATGTAAGTTAATAAAACCTGTTAGAAAGAGAGTCATAAAGAGAAATTATTGAGATGTTTGGAGTGATGGAGTGTTGATATATCGGTACTCTAAACTAAATTAATTATTTTTTACGGAAAAATTAATTTAGCCAAGCCCGAGATTAAATTCATATCAGTGTCCGTGGGGTGCAGTTTGTTTTTACCTGTCCGTAGGACCTGGACCTGGACCTGGACCTGGGCCACTAAGTTTTGAGGACAAAAGCAATTAGCCCATTTTATTCGTACTCCCTTTTTTTTATTCTTATATTTGGCCTTTTTATCTTCTAAAAATTAATTTCTATAATGTAGAAAAGAAAAAACGGAAAATGCAAATTGAATTCTGCCCAAACAATTTATCTTATCTATTGGGTAATTTTCAGACATGTCTGGAGTGTCAAGCAGCTAAAGAACAGGGCCCATGATGAATTTCAGTGGGCCATGGGTTGGGCCGTGGAAGGAATAATTGGAGCAAGATTAAAAGTGAACTTTGAACCAACCCTTTTACCTAACAAATGCAAGGGACCATCCTATAGTGATTTGTGCCTTCCATAATTAACAGTTTACCACAATGGAGACTCTTGCTAAACCTCCATTGAGATTGACCCAAGTAAGATCTCTACAAAAATAATTAGTAACTCTTAGTCATCATAATAGTGGTACAAACTATATACTAACTTTATTGATGATTAGTCTTTACGCTAAAATTTATTTTTAATGGAATCTCTTCTTCTAATTGTATTTTTTTATTCATAAAATTTGAATCTAAGATTTTATTTAAGGATATTAAGTTCGATTTTTCAAGTCGTGGTTATTGCAAGGCCAATTAAGCAACAGCCTTAGTCCTTCAATTTTTTAATTTTTTTACATATATTTAATTTGATATTAACTACTATATCGGAAGAGTAGTTAAAATAATGACCATAGGATAAAAAAAGGTCGATTATTAAAATTTAACAATCTTAGAGTTTAAAAAATTAAAAGAATAAAATATAAAGTCAAAAACTATAAGAGTAGGACTTTAGAGTATAAAATTTGTCTAAGGCCTAAAAATTCTAGACACCAACCTGTTTTGGCCTAATCATAGATTAATTAATATAAAAATCTTCAGAGTTTTATGTTTTTTTTCAAATAGCTCATATAGCTAATAGAGTAAAGCTATTCCTTTAAAAAAAACTCCAGTAGTTAATAAAGCTATTTCTTATTTGTTTGCATGTTCTCTAATAAAACTGGTTCCTTTATGTGAATTCGGGTAGTCCCATCGAATAGTTTTCTTAGCCATATGTGCAATTGTGAATAGTGTTGAGTTCTTTGACTACAACACTCGTATAAGTAGCACTATATTGAGTTAATAATGAAACGAAAAATCACATTATCTATGATTTTATTGGATTTTATTTAAATTTATAGAATGTCACTGTAAATAATATCTCTTTTGTTCAATGACAGGTGGTGGCTCCCGTGAGTTCCTGCCTTAAATAAAGTTTGAAGCCATTTTTACAGTAAAAAGATAACGAGAACCGTATGCATGTGTCTCTTAAATCCTTAATAATGTTCCAAATGAAAAGTGTCATGGAGAAGTTGACCTCCATGGAAGATGACTCGAAGTTAGGTTTGATTTTGTTACGGACAAAGTTGTAAGGAAGGTTATGTCCCCTTCTATGTGGAAGGTTTATTCTCATAGGAATAAAGTCGACAGTCAAAGGGTTAGTTAGTGAGTTTTAATTGTTGGTTTGTTATGCTTTAAAAGGGGACAGTTTGTTGTAATAGGGGATATGGATTTTGTTTAGTAAAAAAGGGAGTTCTTTTGTGAAAGAGGAGTGCCTTTTGACAGTTTAGTGTCTTTGTAAATCACAACAGTTATTCAATAGATTCAATCATATTATACAAAAATTACCTGGTCTTTCTATTTTGTTTTCTGTGTGTGAAAGAATCTTCGTAATAATGGTCCAACCTGCCGGATCTTGATCGTGGAGGAAACATGATCGATGGTGATTCCAGAAAAGATGCTATGGAACAAGCGATGGATTCAAGAATGGATAGGACGGAAAATTCTCTTGAATCTTTCAAGAGGGAAACCAGCGAAATTCGGGAATTACTTTCACAAATGACCACTAAATTCGAAACCATGGAAGACTTGTGTGCAGAGATGAAGGAGGGGTTCCGGAGGACCGGAAAGTCAAGTTCTTACGAGGGGTCTAATACTAGTGATGGACAAAGAACAGGTTCGGTACCCATTCATGGCACTTTGTGGTCTAAGAATCTGTCTTTCCCAATGTTTGACAGAAACGATCCGTTGGGGTGGATCTCCAGGGCAAAGAAGTTCTTCGAGCTACATGAAATTTCAGGGGCAGAAAGATTGCAATATGCTTACGTCAACATGGAAGGCACGACGATACATTAGTATCTACTATTGCAGCAAGATCACGCCGATTTGGACTAGAAATTCTTTATCCAAGCCTTAATCCAACGGTTCAGCGATCGTTCATTGGGGGAAGTCTATGAACAAGTCCCGGCGCTGCATCAGACCGGCACAGTGGAGGAGTATGTCCAAGAATTTGAATCTTTGATTTCTCAAGTACCAGAGTTCAGTGCCCGTATAAAACTGGGGTGTTTCTTGGCCGGATTACAACTAGACTTAAGGGAGCTAGTGCGACCTCACAATCTAGGCGACCTCAGAACTGCCATGGACGTTGCAAGGGATGTTGAGGGCCCTGGGCGTCTTAAAAGCAGCGACAGTGTAGGGAAAACGGTAAACTTCAACCAACATTGGGTTGGAGCAAGTGGGTCTAATCGTTTCGGGCCAAAAAGTTTCGACCCACAAACACAAAATAATGGGCCTCAATTGCTTAATCAGGGAGAAAAAAATTTTCCTACCAATCCCAAACCCAGCTCGGTGGGATCTATAAACAGGGGATCCCAAAATTCCTTTGGACCAACAAGAAATAGGGGAACTCGACAGTTACCATATGAAGAATATTGTAAGCGTCGAAGTGGGGGACTCTGTTTTCAGTGTGGGTTTCCTTTCAGGCCCATGCACCGTTGTCAGGACAAGAGTTTACGAGTAATCATCTTGGGTGAAGGAGAGGAACTTGACGAAGATGACGAGCAACAAAATTCTGTTTTCGATAAAGGAACAAGACAAGAAAGGCAAGAAGCTGAATTACAATGGATGGACTTATCCTTGTATTCAGCGGCAGGGTTTACACCGATTCAGACAATGAAACTAAAAGGTAGGATTTTGGGGATGGAGGTGCAAATTTTGGTAGATAGCGGGGCAAGCCACAATTTTATCAGTAGAGAACTAGTCGAGCGTTTAGGCTTAGTGCTTTCTTCTGCTCCTTCTTTTGGGGTTCATTTAAGGGATGGCCAGCGTAAATGTTCACAAGGGTGCTGCCAAGGTATTATGCTGGAATTGGAAAATTATAGGGTCTCTGGAGACTTTTTTGTTTTTGACCTTGGAGGGGTCGATGTGATATTGGGAGTAGCATGGCTTGAGACTTTGGGGGATGTTTGGGTAAATTGGTGGACGCTGCGAGTGTTATTTGTTCACCAAGGGTGCAATATACAAATTTAGGGAGATCCTAGTCTATTGCATTCTTTAATATCCACCAAAGCTCTAATGAAAACGGCGGAGGTGGAATTTGTCTCTTTGATTTTTATTTTGGCTCACTTAGAGGGCGACACAGGAGAATTGGTAACAGAATTTGGTCAAATAACAAATTCTTAAGCAGACCACTTGGGTACACTTCTTCAAAAATTTGAACATGTTTTTTCTCTCCTGAATGGTCTTCCTCCTGCTCGTAATGTAGACCACCAAATCCCATTAAAAGAGGGATCTGACCCTGTTAACATTAGACCTTATAGGTGCCCATTTTTACAGAAACATGAGATAGAAGCGAAGGTGTCTGAAATGCTTGAAGCTAACATTATTAGACCCAACAACAATCCGTATTCAAGTCCAGTAATATTGGTGAAAAAGAAAGACGGGAGTTGGCGTTCATGTGTGGATTATAGAGGGTTGAATAAAATCACTATTCCTGACAAATTCCCGATTCCCGTAATTAAGGAATTATATTTACGAGTTGCATGGAGCTGTTTTCTTTTCTAAGATTGATTTAAAATCTGGGTATAACCAGATTCGAATGGCCGACCATGATATTCACAAAATTGCATTTCGTACGCACCAAGGTCATTTTAAGTATCTGGTAATGCCCTTTGGCTTGACAAACACACCAGTCACGTTCCAATGTGCTATAAACACTACTCTCCAACCATTTTTGCAAAAGTTTGTGCTCGTCTTTTTCGACAACATGTTGGTGTACAGTAAGACTTGGGAGGATCATCTGCATCACGTTGGGGAAGTGTTAAGCATTCTAGAGAAAAATTACTTCTTTGCTAATAAAGAAAAATTTTCTTTTGGTCAATCTCGTGTGGAGTATTTGGGACATATTATTTCTCCATCAGGGATGTCCATGGATCCTGCCAAGATTGAGTGCATGATAAAATGGCTAGAACCAAAAACTTTAAAAGCACTTTGTGGTTTTCTGAGCTTGATAGGGTACTATCGAAGGTTCATAAGGGATTATGGGAAACTAGCCAAGCCTTTAACTGATCTATTAAAAAAGGGAAATTTTGGGTGGAACAAGGAAGCTTAGGTGGCTTTTGAAAGCTTGAAACAGGCCATGACAATAGCACCACTTTTAGCTTTTCCTATTTTTTCTCTGCCTTTTGTCATAGAATGTGATGCTTCGGGTACTGGTATTGGTGTTGTATTGGCTCAAAATAAACATCCCATTGCTTTTTTAGTAAGGGGTTGAGTGTGTCAGCTATGTCAGAATCTGTGTACGAAAAAGAATTAATGGCGTTGGTACTAGCCATTCAACACTGGCGTCCCTACCTCATCGGCCGACGTTTTACTGTATACACAAATCAGAGGAGCCTTAAATTCCTCTTGGAGTAGCGCATTACCACTCAAGATCAACAAAACTGATTAGCAAAATTATTGGGATATGAATTTGATATTGTGTACAAGTTAGGATCCCATAATAAGGTGGCCAACGCTTTATCTCAGAGGCAGGAAACTGAAACTGAGCTTTGCTTGTTATCGCGTCCTCTATGGCAAGAAGTATCCTAGATTGATGAGGAGGTGAAGAATAACCATTTTCAGAAAAAGCTCATCCCTGATTTGGAAAAAATTCTTTGGTTATGCAGGTCTTACACATTGGAAAATGGGAGGTTGTACTATAAAGGAAGATTGGTTTTATCTACAACTTCAATTTGGATTCCTAAGCTTTTACAAGAGTTTCATGCTTCTTCAACAGGGAGGCATTCAAGGGTCTTTCGTACATATTACAGAATGGCACAATCCTTATTTTGGGTTGGGATGAAAAACATAGTCACAACTTATGTGGCAGCTTGTCCTGTATGCCAACAAAACAAATATTTAGCTGTGTCTCCAGCTGGTTTGTTACAGTCGCTTCCCATCCCTAATGCTATTTGGGAGGATTTGAGTATGGATTTTATTTCAGGGCTTCCGAGGTACAAAGGCTTTAATACTGTGTTAGTGGTGGTAGATCACCTCAGCAAATACGCCCATTTTATTTTGATAAAACATCCTTATACAGCAAGGAGTATAGCTGAAGTCTTTGCTAAAGAGATTGACAGGCTTCATGGTATCCCGACATCCATTGTTAGTGATCATGATCCCAAGTTTATTAGCAATTTTTGGCGTGAGTTATTTCGTTTACAAGGTACAGTGTTAAAATCCAGCACTGCTTATCATCCGGAAATAGATGGACAGACTAAGGTAATCAATCGCATCCTAGAAACTTACTTACGTTGTTTCTGTTGTGAACAGCCACAGATTTGGGGCAATTTTCTATCTTGGGCAGAATACTGCTACAATACCAGTTTTCAATCTTCAACCAACACCACCCCATCTGAAGTGGTCTATGGCGGGCTTCCTCCATCATTGAATCGATTTATTCCGGGGGAAACTTTCATTGAGACTGTGGCACAAGATTTACTGACTAGGGATAAGGCTTTGAGGCAATTGAAGTTTCACCTAGCAAGGGCTCAGTCTCACATGACTACAAAGGCAAATAAGCATCAGATAGTTTCTTCAATTGGTGTTGAGGATTGGGTTTACTTGAAAATTAGACCACATGGACAGGGTTCATTGGGTGGCAAATTGAATTCTAAGCTGGCAGCTTGTTACTATGGCCCGTTTAAAGTGGTGCAGCAGATTGGACAGGTGGCATTCCGCTTGTAGTTGCCTTCATCCTCTTGCCTACACCTTGTTTTTTTTTCACATATCTTAGCTCAAATGGGCTATTGGGGATCACAACGTGTAGGCTACATTACCAGTAAGTCTAAAGGGCTGTACGAAACAGATTGTTCTGGCCGCTATTTTGGATCATCGTACAGTTATTGTCAACGGGGAGTCAGTGGCTCAAGTGTTGGTGGAATGGCAAGGCCGTTCAAAGGAAGAGGCCTCGTGGGAAGACTCTGCTACTATTCAGATGCAATTTCCTGATCTCAACCTTAAGGACAAGGTTGTTGTTGGGGAAGAAGGTATTGTTACCGACAAAGTTGTAAGGAAGGTTATGTCCCATTTTATGTGGAAGGTTTATTCCCGTAGGAATAAAGTGTCAAAGGGTTAGTTAGTGAGTTTTAATTGTTGGTTTGTTATGCTTTAAAGGGGACCGTTTGTTGTAACAAGGGATATGGATTTTGTTTAGTAAAAAAGGGAGTTCTTTTGTGAAAGAGGATGCCTCTTGAAAGTTTAGTGTCTTTGTAAATCACAATAGTTATCCAATAGATTCAATCGTATTATACAAAAATTAACTGGTCTTTTTATTTTATTTTCTGTGTGTGAAATAATCTTCGTAACAGATTTAAATACATTTTAACAAGTATTTAAAAGAAAAATTAAAATAAATTGAATTTCTTTTAAATTAAAATCAATTTATATACTTTAATTCCTTTAAAAATTATCTCATTCATCTTATACAAAATTTTAAATATGCAATTTGATTTTAACTGAAGAAAAAATTAATCTATTTTACCTCTTTATTTGTTTTCCTGTCGGTGGAAAAAGTTCGTCCAAATTAAATTATATTTCATTTTTATGGTTACGCTGTTTACATAGAGCAGTTTGTACTTTTTATAGTATTTGAAAATTCATGGTTATGATTGTATTCATCATTTCATTAGTGGCTGGAAGAGTGATTATTGATTATGTTGGTGTTATTATTTATTTCTACACAATAATAATTAACATTAACTATATCTTTAATTCAAATTAATTAACTCGGTGATTTGTACACAATAATAATAAAAAATAAAATTAACATATATTGGACCCTATAGGACTGGCCCAGTCTGGGGTGCCTAGGTGGAACTCTTTAGGCACATTACCATCAAATTCATTTATTTCAAAATGAATATTTTTTATAGTGTCTTTTTACACGCTTTCATATTCGTACTTTTAAAAAATCCTTGTACCTGAAATCATACTTGTGTGGGTAACTTTAATACTAGTGTCTTTCCTCTTTGATTAGTTAAAATGCACATAATGCACCTACTTGTACTCGTCACCCGTTTTGTATTTGAAAAATTGAAAAACAAATAATATTGATTAAAAATATTACAACAATTGAATTAAAATTGCATTGCAACAATGGAGAATAAAATATTTCAATTAAAAAATAAAAGGACTAAAAATACAAATTTAAGAAAATAGAAAAAAGAAAATTACTTTTTAACCTAATAACTAATAAGTACTCGTGGTGGGTTCAATTGTAAGATTTTTAGATTTTATGTTAATTTTTTTTTTGTTAATCAAAATACTGTAAGCCTTATTTTTTTTTTACTATAATTATTTTTCTTTCTAACACAATTTATTTATATTTAATAGTCAATCAGGATTTTAATCCAAAATCATTTAGTCAAGATATAGAAGCAGCATTACTTGTGTCAATAATATTATAATCTTTTAAAGATTAAAAAATAAAAATGATAGCCTGAGGGATCGAATCCCATATATTCAGTGCTATTAAAAAAACGTTTGTCATCAAGTATGTTACCCTACCCACATCTTACATCTTACACGCTCAACATATTCACCGTTCCATCTTTTAGAGTTAAATCTAAAGGCCTGGAAAAGCTCTGGTACTGTGCCTAAAGAGTTTTGCTTACGCACGCCAGACTTCGCCGGACATTTTAGGGGTGTCTTTGGTTTTATGTTACAAAACTTGAAATGGATGTTCACACCAATGAATTAATTGACTGCTTTAGAATGTTTGTTAACTGAAAATCAAACACATATTTAGAGTTTAGAGTATGTTTACACTAATGTTTGGATGAAGTTTATTTGAAAAACTGAGTTTATAGAAGCAACTTATCTTTCAAATTGAATTTCAATTTTCAAGATAAAATTATAATTAAATTAAACTCAACTGAAAATCATTTACTTTTTTTCACATATTTTTTAACGGGTAAATGATTATTTGATACTTGAATATATAAATTGATGATAATTTAGTTATGTAAAGAACAAAAAATCTAATTCAGTTCATGTAAAAAATGTAATAATTATTATAACTAAGATATAATTATTATACTTTTTACACATTTATAAATTAAATAAATGAAAATTTTCATTTTTTTAAATAAATTATCATCAATTACATATTCATGAACCAAAATAATCATTTTTTCAACTAAAAACTACACATGCACTTATTCTATAGGCAAATCTCATCTTATCGAAAGTTATGATCTAAGGGCATGGGAGAGAGTGGCATCATCAAGTTGATTCTATTCCTATGAGAAGGGCAGAGATCTGCTAATGCTATTACTCATTTGATGCCGTGAATTCCGAGGGATATCCCACAAAAGCCATGGTTGGAGAGTTGAGACAATTCATATCATATTTGAACATGAATCAGTCACAACTTTTAATATCTTTTACTACCCAAGACGCGTGTTGATATGGCCCCTGCCTTTGGCCTTTCCCATCTGCATCAAGTAGGCTCTCAAGTTTGAACACAATCGTCAATATTTTTACATCTAAAGAGATGATGTACCTAACAAGAGGGTGATTATCATTTATGAGGATGAGAAAAGTAAATCTGATGTATAATCATATAGCTATTAAAATTATAAGTTTGTTCACAAGGTCGTTCATATTTTATTATATATATATATATATATTTTTTATAAATACAAGCTTAAATTATGATAACTTTTGCATAAAAGATTAAAATTATGTTAGATAAAAGAGTAAATTACTATCACACCCCTTGTATTTTGTTTAAATTTCACATGATACGCCTTTCTATTTGTACTTACAAAAAATCTCTTAATTATTTAACTCACATTACACTCAAACGTCCTCTGTTTTAAACACCATTTAATAATTTAACAGAAATTTGGCACATGCTGATCATGACTTTTAATGAAATTTTATGTCTAAAATATATTCATATTCTTCCTCTCAACCTGAAAATATTTTAAGACTCTTGTTTCTTTTTGTTTTCTCTGTAATTGGACATGAACCAAGCTTTTTGTTACACGTAAACACACCTTCTTAGTACGCAGTGTTAACACCCTTCCTTTTTCTTTTTCAATTTTTTAGTTCAAATTTTTTCTCTGATTGAATATGGTCTTTTGCTTCAAATTTAATGTTTTGCTCTTGCATTTGTGTTTTTAACTTATTTCTTAGAAATATTTTTTTTATGGCAAGGTGTTTAATATAATGTTTCAATCAAGAGCTACAAGACACATCATAATGTTAAACTGAAAAGATAGTAATTTAGTTCAATTTATTTATCACTCATCCAATTTCATCTTGGAAAGTATACATTTCATTTTCCTTGATGATGTAATAGAGACACGACTATTTAAACCAGCAGACATAATTAAATTGCTTTGACACATTGATTTTAATTTCAAAATCAATTTTGTTGGGTAGTCACCCATGAGATGCTTCTTTAAATGGAGATTGATAATAACCCAAATAGTAGACCGTAAAAGAAATGTTGTTTTCATTAGAGAATAGAGGCAAAATTATATTTCACTATGAATTTGGTTATTGGTCAATTATCTTTCATTGTGTTCTTGAAAATTCATTGCAAGTAATTATTATTATATTAATAAATTGTCAATAATGTTTACAATGCAAAACTAAGTATAAAACAATACCAGATAATGATAAAGGAAGAGGAATAATGGATAACTCGTGAACTGGAAGAGGAACGGTAAGAACTCGCGAATGGTGAAGAGGAATGGAACTTGAACGTCGAGAGAGGAAGATGAACTTGCACCCCATGGATGCTAAAGAAGAACTCACCAATAAGAGGAAGATGAAAGTACTCGTGAATGGGGAAGAGGAGTTGAACGTGGATCCTGAATTCTGAAAATAATTAGGAGGGGATAATTTGAATTTTATAATTAAAATATAAGGATAATTTTGTTTGTTCACATCTTTTAATTAACATTAGTTAACATTGTTAACAAAAAGGATAAAAATAATGTGAAAAAATGAAGGGATATCAAGTGAAATTTGAGTAAAATATAGGTGATGCGACTATAATTTACTCTAGATAAAATTATCTGATAAGTTAGTTAAAAATTAAAAAATTATTTTATTAAATTATAAATGTTTGATAAAAATAGTTGTGGAAGTAGTTGAAAAATATTAAATGACAAAAAAAATTATAAAATCATAATTTATTTTAAAAAATTATAAATAAATAAATAAATATATCCAATATAAAAGTAAAATATATATAAAAATTAGAAATTAACATTTAAAAATATTATTTTAATTAATAATAAAAAAATATTAAAAATTACTATAAAAAAATTGATTATCAAATAGTGAAATAAATTTTTAATTAATAAAAAACATTAAAATCTAACTTCTAAAATGACCAAAATAAAAGCAACACTCAGAATTGAGAGAGTAAGGCCGTGAAGGCGTGAACATATATGCTCAGTGCTTCAGACAACAGTGCACCATACGCAAAGGTGTGTGTCAGTCAGTAATAGCTTTCCACGATAAAAGCTCCTATTTAATCTAATTTTAATTTTACTTCAAATGGACAGGCATGGTGCGAATTGGGAAATAGCAAATGCAGGGGACACAAAGAAGATATGTACTAGAAAAATAAAATATAGTCAAATCATATTATAATAACTCCATCTAAAAAGCGAAGGATAATGCAATGTGCCTTTTCTTGGAAGGAGTTGAGAATTGAGAACTCTCTTTCCACATTTAAAGGCAATCTTGCAATTCTTAAGGGTAAATTATGCAAGCGTTATGGACTGTGCTTAGTGGAACCAAGTTGTTGATATGTAGTAGTGGACGGCATTATCTTCATTTATACTTGGCATGGTTTGTTATCCTTTCATGTCATGTGTGAACACTCAATTCTTTATCAACGAGACTAATGACAGAGAGATTTTTTTTAGCATAGTCACAAATACTCTTACCTGCACATTACCTATCAAAAGATCCAAATAATCAATACCCTTGATGACCCTTAATGATTCCTCCACCAGCTTCTCTTTGAGTAACTTTTCAACAACCAAATTTCTACACTAGGCCAAACAAGTGAAGCTAACTCTTATTCTGCTTTATCAAGCAAATTTTCTACCACAGGGAACGTCACTTTTTTTTGTTGTCTTTAGAATCCCATCCATTCCTAAACACCAGAAAAAAATATGGTAAAAACTAGGCACCATATTATCTTCCTTCACCGTGTGTTTGGTATGGTCTTGGCCAAAAAGAAAAATGGGGCATCATAAATTGAACCACATCAATTTCCTTATATGATCAGAATTAAGGCACTCCTTAATTCATTTTATCATATCTCAGATCCTTTCTAGGGACGGGAAACTGTTACTTCTTCCTAGACACAATAAAGTAGCGCTCAAAGCCAAATTTTCTTTTTCTCTTTGCATTTACCAATCCTTAAATGCTGAACCAGAGGTCAGAGCAGACCCATTTAATGGCCTTGTATGCATAGATTGAAGTGCCTTTTTTTGTCTGCCTATTATACACTTTCTCTACTCTGTCCTAGAAAGTAGAAACCTTAAGCTTTCACCACTTGGCACGCTGTGCAGCATTGCATTGCACCTAAGCACCACCATCAGTACTTTATAGGGTAAAAAAAACTTGCGTTGTGTCTATATAAGTAGTGGGGGGTTAACGTTGGTGTTCTCATCCATAGTTCTCACTGGTTTTCTCTCTAGGTGGATTTGAGGAATTCTTCTATATTAAACTGTGTTTTCTTGTTTCTGAGTGCTGATTTTGGAGGAGAAATGAGTAGTTATTTGGGTGTAGGTGTTGGTCCTGGGAATGTCCCAGTTTACCACAGCACAAATGTGAAAGTGTTAGATAGGAGGATCAAGATAACAGAGTTAGTGTTGAGGTGTGTGATCCTTGGTTTAGGGGTTCTTGCAGCTGTTCTTGTGGGGACTGATTCCCAAGTCAAGGAGTTTTTCTCATTTCAGAAGGAAGCTAAATTTACAGACATGAAGTCTTTGGTGTAAGGCTCTTTGCTCTCCAATCTTCTCTTTTGATCAAGATTTAAAAAAAAAAAGTCTCTTTTGATCTTCAATCGCCACATTTGTCTGTAATTTTCGGCAATATCAAGAATTGCTACAAAATCTCAACAGCAACCACAGTTTAAGACCTTGCGTTTTATTGGCAATACTTTGGAGGTTGTAAATTTGATGACTGTTAACTTTTGCAGGTTCCTGGTGGTTGCAAATGGGTTAGCTGCTGGCTACTCCTTAATCCAAGGGTTGCGCTGTATCATTAGTATAGTCAAAGGGAGAGTACTCTTCAGCAAGCCCCTAGCTTGGGCTATTTTTTCTGGTGATCAGGTACATTTTATATACATAGAAAACATTGCCTATTTGCTTTTCTTTTTGCATTGGTGACCAAAACTAAAGTATCAAGATGCTTACATCACTATCTTACAGAATTCTCATTACATTTCAATTTACTGGTTATTATTGAAATCCGAGACCCTCTCTCTTTCCTTTTATCACTAAATTAATTTTATATCTTCTCGTGTGGTTGATCTTGGTTTCAACGGAATTAATATCAACTATTGTTAATTAATTGCATCCAATTAGCTCCTTTTAGTCTACCTAATTGATCAATGGAATGGAATTGTGAACACGTATCACACTGATTAGGCAAAGCCATTAAAGGAGATATTTTTTTCTGTAATTTCAATGAATCATTTATGCAAAGTTATCATCTAATTTGACATATCCTACAACATATTGATCAGACATTTCTATTAAAAAGTCATGATCTTTTAAAATTTATTTATAATATCAATTGATACATATGTGACAAATTTATTTATAATATCAATTGATACATATGTGACATGTGTCACAATAGAAATAATAGGTTTAGATGTATTTAATAGTTTATTTTTTAAAACAGTTCTATAATTTTTTTTTAATATTATTTAAATTTGTTTGCATCATGTGAATCTTAAGTTTGTCTTGTCAAGCAAGGGTAACTGGTACCGTGGTGGGACCCTTTTAGGGAACCGTACCTGATTGATGTTAGGGCTCGAGCATCATGCATCCGTAAGACATACTTAATTCCATGATTGGGGGGGTATCCCAAGGTGTGCTAGTTGTTGGGATTTTTTAATGTTAGTTGGGAATGAGTAATGACCAAAGCAATTAAATCAAATGGGCATGGTAGATATGGTCTTATCCCACAACTTTAATACACTTTAGGATGAGTTTGGTAGTACGAAAAATAAAATAAAAGATAATTAAAAATAAATATTTAAATAAAAATATTAAAAAAAGATGTGGGACTTTACATAATTTTTAAACAAATTTTAAATATTTCTCGTCTTCTCTCATATCTCTCCATAACAAACACCCACGTATCAAATACTAAACGATTTTCTACCTGTGTTTTTATAATAGATCAATTTTAAAGAAATGGATACTGATCTTACATGAAACATTTTTTCCTTTAAGTTAGCTGATTGGTTAAACAAGTACGGTTCCAGAAACACCTTGGTACTATATCATTTTTTTTCTTTAAGTTACACATTGATCACCAGTTCTTTCTTTGTTTATGTAAACATAAGTGTGTATAATGACTCTCACCAATACTTTAGCATAACAGAAAATCTTTAACATTATCAACTAACATTTATCAATAAAAAAATTCAATAAAAAAATTACACTGATGACATACATAATTTTTCTATGTATGAAGGTAATGGCCTATGTAACAGTGGCGGCAGTGGTGGCAGCAGGACAATCGGGTGTGATTGCAAGGGTTGGTCAGCCAGAACTGCAATGGATGAAAATATGCAACATGTATGGGAAATTCTGCAACCAAGTGGGAGAAGGGATAGCTGGTGCTTTTGTGGCTAGCCTTAGCATGGTGGTCCTGTCTTGTATTTCTGCTTTCAGTCTCTTCCGTTTGTATGGTGGTAACAAAACCAAAAATGTGTGTTGGTAGGTTAGAAACTACCACTGATTCAAGGCTCTTCGTGTATATGTAGTAGTGAATCATTATGGTAATATGAGAATGGCAACTATTGCAATGATCACTCAATAATTGATGGCAGTAAAGTTTGGTTAGGTTCTTTGATATATTTAGCCACTCTTGCAGGCCATATGTTCGATCCTAACATCTTGTATATGGCTAAAGGCTATGTTTGTGAATCTGTTAGCACGAGTTCCAATTAATACATTAAAAAGTCCAAAACAGAGAAGCAACAACTTGCGTTTGAGTAGTTGTACTTGTAGATGTAAAAACAAACACGGCGAATAATATAAACACGATTCATGTTTTTTGCACTTTGCACAGCGTTTATTTCTAATGATGTTGGAACAGAAATCCTCGACTCTAATTGGAAGGATACGTACTATGGTTAGCCTAAAACAAAAGTGTGATGACAAGCGACTTGGGGTGGTGGTTGATGCATCAATATTTATAAACTTAAATCATTCAAAAATTTATGAATTTTATAATATGTCCATTAACTATAATTATTTAAAGTAAATGGACATTTCGCCACCTATACAAAAAGCCAATAGGTGACATGTAAGATTGAACTTCAACAATATGATAATATCTTAATAATTGATCAGATATAAAGTACTTGTGTTACATTATTAGTCATTTTCCATATCATTGCATGAATATTAATCAGATAGAAAGTATTTACTTGTGAATGCAAACCAATATATTCTGAAGTTATTGATAATAATACTTAAGCTACAAACAACTTGCGCAATTTTTATGAGTCGTGCCAAATTATTATCAATTGATAAAAGCTGTTAAATTCCATTTTTTAACTTAAAATATTTCTAATAAATTAGTTGTTTAAAATAATATATATATATATATATATATATATATATATATATATGTGTGTGTGTGTGTGTGTGTGTGTGTGTGTGTAAGTTAATAATTTTTATAATAACTTCTTTTCCTATATATATATATATATAGCCATACGTTTAGTAAACATGTACTATATATATTTTCCTTAACAAATATAATAAATTTAATTAATATAATAGTTAATAATATTATTTATGTTAATTATATAATATATTCAATAAGTAATATAAAATATAAAATATTATAAATAATTGACTGTTCACTAAAATTTAATATTGTATTTATATTATATAACAAAAATTCAAACTAAATAATGTGATTAAATATTTCATATATTAATAATTTTTATTATAATTAATTTTTAATATATATATATATATTAATGTAAAAAGTTACATGTTTAGTAAACATATGTTATATATATCATATTTAAAAAATATAATACATTTAATAAATTTAATAATATTACTTCTGTTAATTTTACAGTGCATTTAATAAATACTATATTTAAAATATTATAAATACAATAAATTGTTTACTAAAAGTAAATATTATATTTATTATATATAATTAATAGTCAAACTAAATCATCTGATTATATATTTAATATATTTATTAAAATTTATTCTATTTATTAAATAAATATAATATATATTTGAAATGAACTGATATTAATGTTTATGAATTTTTAAATATAATATCTATTGGACATAATATATATAGTAAAATTAAACAATATGGTCAAATTTAATATTCATTAAATATAATGATTAATTTTTCATTAAATAACAATAAAATAGAGAAGTTGAATAGAGATGATACTAATTGATAAAAATATAAATGTAATTTTAAGTATAAATGATACATTTCATATTGAGAAAATAAAATATGCACTTACAGTATAAAGTAAAGTAGTCTTATATTATATGATCATGTATAATATATTTATTAACTTTTATAATAATTACCTAAAAAATTACATAAAAATAAATTTTGATTGTTGGATCATGTAAAATTTTTTTACACTAACCTTAAAATAATAATTATCAGATACTTTAACATTTGTATACAGCTATATTTTATTTATTTATATTATACTTAATAATATCACCATTAATATGCTATAAGTAGAATTGACTGTCTATAAACATTAAATATTAGTATATTTATTAAGTATATTATGTAGCTAAATTATTAAAAATATAAATTAAAAAGGAGATAATGTTATTAAATATAATATGCTATAAGAAATATTAACTTCCCAATAACATCAATTTGAGTTTAAATATTAAATAAATTGTATTAGAAAAAAATTGTGTTCAAAGTCTTCAATAAAGATTTATCATTACTTTCAATAAAAACAACTATATACCAACATCATAATAACTAAAAAAAATAACACCAATTTCACTACTTTTCAATCTATTTTTTTCATTTACATGCTTAAAAAATCTGTGTCGAATTCCATTCCTATCAACACAATCTTAGTTTTCAATTTACTTTACACAATTTAAATTAAAATGCTAGTCAACGTAAGATATTTACATTTTTAATTTATATTGAAAAGTAATTACTAATTTTAAATAATCAAAGTAATATAACTTTTTTTTTTATTTTCAATAAAAATTATTTTAAATTTTATTAGCATCTTTAATAGCAATTCTTGAGTTCAAGAAGCCATATCCATAAGATACATCGCTATTCTTGCTCAAGACTCAAGAGTTCTTTCATCTTATGGGACATTTTGAGACCACAAAAATTGGTCCAAGAACCAAAATGGATTATTCCACTAAGATTACATTTGACAAAATTATCTTATTAAATTAAAAATATTTAATAAAATTAATCGTTAAAGTTGCTAAAAAATATAAAATAACAGAAATAAACTTATTTATATTTTATTATTTTATGTTACATTTTTTCATGTTAAATATTCTACTATTAATCTTATACTATTTCTTAAAATGTTTTTAATCAAATTTAAAATAATATAAGAAAATACACTTACATGGACATTATATTTTTATTATGTTAATTAGTGTAATAGTTAAAATAAATATTTTAACATAAAAAACCGTAAAATATAATAACATAAAAAATAAACATATCATCTATAATTATGAATGTCTTGATTTATAATGCTAGATTAGTAAAATAATTAGTATAATGATTAAATTAAGAATGTAATATAAAAATATACAAGACATAACATCAAAAATATAAAAAACCCTATGTTTCTTTTTTACTCATCCATACTAGAAAATTTTATAATTAAAATATTGTAAAGAGAACCTATGAAAGGTTAATAAAAAAAATTAAAGATATCATTATATGGGAATGCATATTGTGAAACAAAATGAGGGACTATGCACCTTAGAGGAAAAAATGAATCGGCAAATATATGAATAAATAAAAAAAATTGATTTATTTTAAAAGAATAAATAAAAATTTTGATAAATATATTAAGGATAAAAAGAAAAAATATAAAAGCTATAACTTAGGATTTTTAAAAAACATTATTTCAAATATCGTTTTAATAAATACTGTACTGAGAAACTACTAAAAAAATTATTTATCGAACAAATATATTAGTTTTTCAGTTAATAAAAGAAAATAGAAATTGAGTGAAATATTTTGTCAAACATAACCTATATTTTCAGTAGCTTAATTTTAAAATAACGGAGGAGCACGTATAAACTCTCAATAAAATATTTAAATATAAATTATTTGCTTTTAAAAAATAATTTTAATCAAACTCAATTTATTGCAAAATTAATTGTATAAACACTTGGCACACATGCAATAAAATATGTTGACCAGGTCAATGGTTGTATTTAATTCCGGGTCACAACGTATCCGTCAATAAGACAAACTCCCCAATAATCCATTGTAACTTCCGTAATTACACGCTCATTTAATCCGAGGCTAACGCAAGTGATATCTCACCAATTTCATGTATTTTTTCCAAAATTTAAAATGGAAAAATATAAAAATAAAAATAAAACGTCCGAAAGTGGAAGAGAGGGGTAGGTTTAGAATTTTAGATAAAACTCCACGAGTCAGCGTAAGGAGGTGACACACTCATATGTGTGACATAATAACATACACAAGTGTTGTTCTCTCCTTTTTATAAGTACAAAAAACACTGGTCAGGTTAGAGTGCAACTGTGGACGTGTGCAACTCTGCATTCAATTTTTCGTAGCTATTTTACAACCAAATAATAATAATAATATTTACGTTTTGGTCTTAAAACTGCGTCTAAAGGGTTGTTGGGTTGGTTTCTAATCTGCTCGCTACTATGGTAAAGTTTCTCTCCCTCATCCATTTTGGTTGGTTTTTTTATTGTTTTCGTTTTTGTTTCTGAACAATTTTGCCTTGTGAGTTGTGATGCTGCTGCATGCTGCATTTGGTTTGCTGCTTTTGTTTGTGGTTGCAGAGTCGTTTGAGAATCAGATTTGTCATGGTTTTTTTCAATGTAACCCTTAGAGAAAGAAAAAACACTTAGCTTACAAGCATAAAAGTGAACTATAGTATTGTCATGTTTTTAATCAGATTCATAGCCAAGAAAAAAGCTGTTTTTAATTTTATTGATATGATATTCACAGACAAAGTTCATGGTTTTAAATTGTAATTGAGGCTTTATAAAAAAAATGTAATTGACATGGCGCTGTAATTATAAAATTTGTACCAAAAAAAAAGAACGATAAAGCTGCATTTTCTGCTCCCAATTCCTGATTATCATTTTTTTTTCGATTTTTTGTATGCTTTTCAAAATGTCTGCACTCTGCAAAAATGTTATCCTTTTTTTCTCTCTTTTTTCTTTTTTGCTTTTGACATTGCAGTTACAGAAAGTCAGAAGTCAGAAGAAAGGGCGGTTCTCCAAAAATTTCACCTTTATGTTTTGGAGTCTTTTGATTTTATGAAGGAAGTGGGGCTGTTTGAAAGTGATAAATTAGAACCAAGCTCTTTTCTTTTTTGAATTCTCACCTCCCCAAGCCTTCAAAAAAGAAAAAACCCTTTGTTACTTGTTTGTTTATTTTGTAACAATGTACATTTCCGAGCGAACTTTACAAACCACAAAAAAAAAACCATGTTAAAACTAGGTACTAGTATTTGCTAAACTTGTTTGTGTAGTTTGTTTATGTATATTCCGAATTAGTTTCATCTAAGTTAATGGTCACATGCTTCTTGGTTCTGCTTTCTTTTCTTTCTCTTCTGAAGTACTGAACTGAGTTATTCGTCACTTGTGTTGTTGGTGATGTTTCTTGTGTTTGCCTTAACTTGTTTGATTTCATAGACTATTTCAAAGCGCCTAGCGGACAGGAAAATTGCAAGGTTTGAAAGGAATATTAACAAGAAAGGATCAGAAAGCTCTAAGAAGGGATATGCCTATCCTGTGGGCCCCATCGTGCTTGGGTTCTTCGTCTTTGTTGTCGTTGGATCATGTATGTTCTTCTGCTATCTTTAACATTTTTATTTGCAGTTTTGCACACCAAAAGTCTAGCCCAATTTTATACTTTTCAATTAATCAAAATATATTGAACTGGTTGAATAAAGTGCTGAGATTTTTATTTTTTGTAAATGCGATTGTAGTTTAAGTAAACAAATGCTATGGTGTACAAATTTAATGACTTGCCACCAGTTTGTTTCAGTAAAAAATGTATGACTAATTGTTGTTTTGTTGACAGCTCTGTTTCAGATCATTAGGACAGCTACAAGTCGTGGAATGGCCCAAGGCAGAAGGAATGTTTGCCAAGTGTTACATATATCAAACGAGTAGATGTCTTGAAAACATAATAATTCACTTTAGATCAGTAATGTGTTGATAAAGAGTGAAATGAGAACTTAACTTTGCTTAATAAACGAATATTTCATTTCTTATATGGTGTGTTTTTTTCTCTCATCATCTATGCTCAATTCTCAAGTCAACGCGCTCTAATGGTAGTCCAAATGTAAATTTTGAGCTTGATTACTCTTTGCAAGACTAAAATCTAAGGTTTAAGGATTTGTACTTTGTAGTTCATATCGAATTTTGGAGCAATATGTAGGACTTGTTGATTTTGAGGCCTTATTAATTGCTCATGTGCGACATATACAACGAGGAGTAATTTAATCTTACATGTTTCAAGAGACAATGTCCAACTTTTGAAAGACATATTGACGGTATGATGACAAAACTGAAAGATGGTAACAGGGAAAAGGGATAAGAAATCTCAACAAGGGGATTGAGATTTGAGATTATTCATAGCATTTTATGGTTCATTCTGCCTCCATAGGCTAATTTGCTCTCATCAGATCTTCTACCTGCTTTGGTTGCCACACTTATTTTGCTTGAGTTATGGCAACAGTCAGAACTTTTGGAAAACTTGCGACCATGAGCGCTAAAACTCATCTTAGGACATACTTTAGCATCATCCTCATCAGATAAGCTTTCATCATGCATTGAGCCAGAGCCCCTACCCTCAAATTCCTGCAGGAAATAGAGTTATTTGATAAGAAACCAATTTCAGAAACATAAGGGAAAATTTACTACGAAGTACAACAGAAGTTAAATTACCCTTGATCTTGACTTAACAGCACAGGGGGTTAAGCATGGATTTAGATCATTCAGTAATAGGTCATCGGACTGGTCATCAGAGCTGAATTCCTGCATGAATTGTTGAGCAGATTAACCAAAATGCTTGTCAGATCAGAAGGTAATAATAGAATTGCTTAAGGACATTTTTCTATGGCTTAATAGCAGGACTTATGATTAGCTTATGTGACCAATAATCCATCATATATAATTATAATTTTGAATTTGCAATTATATTATAAAGCTTACCCAAAAGTTAGAAGCATCTTCCCGGGCATGTGTTGGTGTTCTTGGAGAACTTCCATATCCTGGAAGACCTTTTGCTGAATAATTATCAGCCTTGACCTAACAAATGAAAAAGAAAATCATTACGACTTGTTTTTTTCTTGTCTTAACCCTTCAGTTCATTAAAGAAAAGTGACTCTGACTAATCTGAAATTTGGTTGAGAAGTAAGTAAAGTCTAACCAAGAATTATTTTCGTTAAGGATCGAATTTGGATAGTATCTAATATAACATTAGAACTTGCAAGTCCTAAGAAAATCAAACATTTGATTCTCTTCACCATTTTTGTTTTAAAAAACTGTTTTCTAAAACAATTTCTCACTAATCAACAACCAATTTACCATCCAAAATCTATTCAAGTTTTGAAAATTGTTTCCAAAAAAGTATTTTAAAAACTAAAAAATAGAAACACCTACTCCTGATTTCATCTTATTTAATTTCATCAATTCCACACTTCATTAAGTGTCTTGCACCATCTGAAAAACCTTTTTAGTAGCATTTTGAAAACCAAAAACACGTTTTGAAAATAGAACTCAAACGTATCCTAAAGAAGATACAGTTATTGAAAGCTTCAATGAAAAATATAATCACATGCAGTTGAAACAGGTTCGTCAATCAATAACCAATTTCAATGACTAGAATTTGCCTGATTTGACAATAAATTGTTGTTATATAGAAGGGTGCAAATTATATATACCTCAGCAAGATCCTCCGCAAGGCTTTGAAGCTGACCAGTGAGAGAAGAAACCTGCTGCTGCAGAGCAGGAATAACCTGTTTTGCCTGCTTCAGCTCCGAACCTTGCTTCTCTAGAAGCTCTTGAAGCTGAGAATTCATAACATCAGGAAACAGTATCGCACTCTTCAACGACTTGATCTCTTCCCTTTGCTTCAAACACAAATCCTTCAACTTCTCCACCTGCAAATTCAAACACCCATTATTGAAACACGCCCTTTTCCATTCCCAATGTGAATCAGATCCAAAACAACTCTTAAAATTTGAATTTGAAACCAACTCAACCCCAAAAGTTAACTCATGTAGTTATAATTTCTCCTGCTTATATATAGTATTAATAGGCATAACACTAAACATCGCCGGCCTAAAGTTTGCAAGACTCAACATTTGGGAGTGATATGATAATGGTCCGATAACAGATGGATCAATAAATCCAATAATAATCACTAAGATCAACTTCAATAGTATCATATTTAAGCTTAATTGAAGCCCAAAAGCGAGTTCATAAAGGGAGAATTGCTCCTATTAATATACATTGTTTTATGCATCACTGATCAATGTGGGATCTGGAACAAAAACACAACATGTTTTTTACCTCTTTGTTCTTGTCCTCAAGCACTTGCTTGAGCTGAGAAACCTGCTGCTCCTGCTCCTTGTTGATGCTGAGAAGCTCCCTCTCGCTTCTGAGCACCATAGCCAATGTCCTCGTGTTGTTCTTCACCTCTGTCAAGGCCTTCACCTTCTCCTTCTTCTCGGAAGCGCCCTTTCCGAAGAGCTTCTTCTGCAGGGCAGAGAACCCCGCCAGTTTCTTTGCGTCCTTCTTCAAATCCTTCGCGAGCAAATCCGAGGGAATAATCAACTTGGTGGCGGTGGAGGACTTGGGTTTTCTGTCCATGAACTTCTTGACCATGGTGGTGAAGGTGGGGTCCACCTTGGCGGTGTTTGAGGGTTTGGCCTTAACGAGAGGGCGAGAGTAAGAAGAAGAGGTTTTGGATTTGAGGTTGTTGAATTCATGGGAGGAAGAAGGGTCAGAGAAGTGAGAGGAAGTGGAGGAGCGTGAATCGTAGGAACTGTACCGAGAAGAAGGTTTCACACTGGACGCCATACAGAAAGAAAAAAAAAATGGTTTTTTTCAAATTGAAATTGAAACTGAAGAAGAAGTGTTACAGACAGAGGGAGGGAGAAAAAGAAGTGTGTGTGAGAGAGAGTGTTTTTTTTTTAAGTCAGAACAGAGGATGCTTTGGTCGGGGACACGTGGCGGATGATTGGGGATATTCGGTTTGCCGCTGGTACTAATTCAAATTTTCACGTGTTGGGCGCGGGCTTTATTTTTTGATTGATTGCATTTGCATTTGCATTTGTTTCCCTAGATTTTTGGAAATTACCACAGAAAACAAAAGACACCAAATCAGTCCGGGTCGGATCAAGAGCGCACACAGCCTCTACGGTTCTGTTCAACATTTGTTTTCTTCTCCTATTTTACTCACTGCACGCGCAACGGATGCTCTATGATTGTTTTCCCTTACACCCTTAAAAAATTTATACCATAAATATAATAAAGTATTATAAGATTCGCAAAAATAAATTAATTGCTTTGTTCAACAACATTAACATTGAAGTAAATTTTATATAAAATGTTTAAATCTATGTGGAATTATAAGTCCACAAAATTATAATAAATAATTCATCTAAACAAATATGCATTGTAAATGTTCTTAAGTGAAATTTTAGAGTTTTTAACAAAATTATAAATTGTGTTTGGATTGTCGGTGGCATTGTCTATTTGCATCCAACTTCAGTTTGGAGGAAGCATCATCTTTCCTGCTTTTGTCTCAAAAGTCATGTAAACGTCTAAAATTTTACCCTTAGATGCTCTATGATGATGTATCTTACTACATGATAAACGAGCGAAAACAAACCCTGTCATGTAAATTATTTTCAAACTATATTATTTTTTGCAACTTATTTTTTGTTTTCACCCAATACATCAAATCTAATGAGGTTGGTTATTTAAAATAAATTAATAAAATTAGATTATAAATAAAAATACGAGATCATCCTTACAAAATTAATATGTAAGTGTGAGTTTTGTACTTACTCCCATAAAAAAAATTTGTAGCTTTTGATTTGTTACCCATGATTTTATAATAAAAACATTTAAATATAATCACATAACTTTGAAATTATTTTTAACTAAAATTGACTTTGCAAAATCATTTTCATTTAAAATTAATTTTGTGAATGTTCATCTAAACACACAATATATTAGTTATTCCTCGTAGAAGAGTTTATTTTATGTGGTCAAATTAAATTGATACTAGATAAGCTCATTGGACTTCAGATTTACTTTACATGAGCTATATATGGGTAGATATCAATGTTGGCTCAATAAGGGATAATAAGCTAACTTACTATAAGTAGGTTATGATTCTCGATGCATTGTATCATAAAACTCATTCTCTTATCCCTATTTGAAGAGAGACTAAAGTTTCATTTGAACACTCAAGAGATGAGGTTAAGGAAAAACTATAAAATCATCAATCATTGTGCTCATTACTTATTAATTGTTAATCGTTGTTCTTTTGGTATTTCATTTCAGGTGAATGATTACAATGGATCTACATATTTATTTCATCCTTATTAATCTAACATGTTGTAGATACTATGGATTCCCAAGAAAAATGTAGCATTAAAGTATGTTAATGCAATCAAAGATATGTATGATGAGGCTACCACATGTGTGAAAGCCTGTAATGGAACATCAAGATATTTTCCTATCACGGTAGGTGTTCACCAAGGTTCAACTCTTAGTCCTTATCTATTTACCTTAGTGATAGATGAACTAACGAAATATATTCAGGAGGAATAAGTGTCGTGGTGTATGTTTTTTGCAGATGATATTGTGCTTATTGATGAGATCAAAGATGGTGTTAATAGGAAACTAAAATTGTGGAGAAACACTTTAGAGTCTAAAGGATTCATGATAAGCAAAAACAAGACGTAATGAAGTGTGAGTTTTCACGAGTAAGAGATGATGATCAATACATAGTGCATTTACTTGGTCAAGAGGTACCCAAGAAAGATGCTTTTAGATACTTGGGATCAATTTTGCAAAAAGGTGGTGAGATTGATAAGGATGTAAATCATAGAATCAAAGCAGGGTGGATGAAATGGTGGAGTGCATCGAGGTTTCTGTGTGACCTCAAAATTTCCCTTAAGTTAAAAGGAAAATTCTATAGAACAGTTGTAAGACCAACAATGTTATATGGAGCGGAATGCTGACCAGCATATAGGCAACATGAACATAAAATAATGGTAGCATAAATGAGGATGTTAAGGTGGATGTGTGATTATACGAATATGGATAAGATAAGAAATAATAATATTCGACGAAAGATAGCAGTGATACCTGTGATTGAAAAGATGAGGGAGCATAGATTGAGGTGATTTAGACATGTTATGAGACGACCGCTGGATGCTCCCATAAGAACAAGAGTTTGTAACCAATAGTTCGACACAAAGAGAAGTAGAGGTCAACCGAAACTTACCTGGGAAAAGGTAGTTAAACAATACCTAATGGAGTAAGATATAGATTGACGGATGATATGTCTTAGGATGGAGTGGGGAAAAACTATAAGCTTAGTGGAAGATTAAACCCATTAATATTTCTATGTTTCAGTCGTTTTCTTTTTAAATTATTTTCCTGTTAATTCCTCTCATCCTCCTTTCACCCCTATTTTATTTTAGCTTATGTTGTCTCTCTTTTGTCTTATTTCCACTTTTTATTCTCCTATCCCTTTCTATTTTGGTGTCTTATTTTTGATCTATTATTAATTTTATCTACCACCGACCCCAATTAACTTAAGTTAAATATGTTATTGATGTTGATATTGATGATGATGTTGTAGATACTATGGATATGAGAACATGTTATAAATGCATGCTTGTATGATTTAACTTTCCCATAAAAATATTTGATTAAGATTAAGAGTAGAGGCTATCAATGTGATTTCATAACAAGTTGATGCGTCCGAATATCGGAATAACTAAAAAGATGCTTACTATTGTTAAAAATGAAGTTATTGCAACAATAAGTAGCAAAGCGATTTTCTATGTTGGGTGGTTTTGATTAGGATTTCAAATTTATACTTAGGATTTTGTTCTTGAAAAGGTTTTATGTTCTCCCCCAATTTTGATGAACCCTATATTTATTATAGACTTTGGGATTTAATATTGTGATAATATTTGTTGGGAAAATTGAATACACAATTTCAAAAATAATTGTCTAAAGTTGGTTTATGTAATGCTTGTTAATGACTTGTGTTTATCAAAATGTAAGACTATTTTAGGTAACACCTACTAGTGTTTGTGGTACAATGTCAATGCCTTAAAAAAAAAAAATTGTAGACCCCTGAAGTAAATGCTATTTATATACCTTTAAATGAAGTGCAATGACAAAAAAGTGATTTCAGATTTTGGAGAAAAATAATAATTTATAAGAATAAAAATTAGATATTTATCACCATTCTAAATAATATCCACTAGTGTTTGTGGTAAAATATTTTGTTGTTTCTATTTTCTATTTCTAATTAGTATTTTAGTTATGCACTATAATATATATATATATATATATATATATATTACATTTATTTCATGTAATTAAAGTTTATAATAAATAATTATTTTCAATATATAAATTATCCTTATAATGAATATAATTTAAGTTGTGTATTCTAATTCGTTATTTAAAAATGAATATAAGAGTAGGAATAAAATTATTTAAATTCAAGAGATTTTTTAAAATAAGTATGTAGATACTATTATTTTAAATTTTCATTTTGAGGTAGATAAGTTGAAATGGACAATAAAAAACGTGTAAATATTTTTTAAAAACGCAAATCAAATTTAAATTAAAAAAGACAATTTATCTTAAATTAGAGAAAAAAATATTAGTTACACTTGAAACAGATTCCTCGTAACTGAGTTCCACTTACGGCATCGAACTCAACTCATGCAACGCTAAAAAATCCTTTTTTGTCGCAGTTGTTTCGCCAATTGCCTCTTTCATATTTTTTCACCGAATTTTAGCGCGTAAATACCTAAATCCTTAGCAGCAACGTAAAAGCTTCAGTTTTTGTATCAATTCCAGTGACCCAATTGCAACCACAAAAAATCTAGGGTTTTTATTCTAAAAAGTGTAAATTTTAGCTGCCATTTTCTTCCATTGTGATCCTGCATCTCAACAAACTCAAATTGATTCAGGAGTTCGCGCAGAGAATCAATGGGTCGCTCTCGTGGGAATTTCCACCACGCCGATGAGGACCCCAACCAGAGGTTTATTTTATTCTTTTCTTTTTATCGTTATCTGGTTATACTTAATGGTTTTACTCCTTCGTCCAAATGCATGTCTCGTTGTGAGAGAAAGGATGCTAATTGCAATTGAATTTTGTTGTTTTCCTGAATGTGTTTAATTGATCACAGATGCATTAGAATGCTATGCTTATTTTCCACTTTGATGCTCAACTAAACTCTTTTGTTTCCCCTTGTGTTTTTTTCTGTTTAATTTTTTTTGTTTGGTTGTGTAGGTCAAAGAGAAAAAAGAATGCTGCCAGTGGAGAGAATTCGGAATCTGGAGCTGCAGGTGATTTTTCTATTTTTCTGAAGTATTTGAACAATTTTGATCCTACAATATATTATGAAATTATAGGCTTTGTTTGGTATTTGAGAAATTGTGGGGGAAATAGGAGAGAGGGAGAAGAAATAGGTGAGAATGAAGGGAGACCCACACCTTTTTATTTCGTAACCGATATGCGCAGAAATTGCACAGTAACCATGTTTCCCGTCACTGATAATCATTTTCCATGTGACATAATCTATTAGCAGTGCTATTTTACATGTGAACATAGTTATTTTACAATTCATAATTGATTCTCAATGCTTTATAATCAATTATGAATTGTTCATAACTGAGTGACATTATGTGATACACGTAGCCAAGTGGGATAAAGATTTATTGTTGTAAAATGAGATAATCTTGACCATCTTAATGTATGGACAACATATCGACAATGTATATATTATGATGTATTTATTTTAAGCACTATAAGTTTGTAACTATGGTGTATTATAGATGTAACTTTTAAATTATGTTGTCAACATCCATCAAATACAAAGCCTTACTCATCTCTCAATGCATACGTTGGATAATCTTTTGCTGAAGATACTATGTAAGTGTGGCCTGGAATTTCTTTTTCCACTTATAATGAAGGAAGCAGGAAGAAAGGTAGTGATTCATTGGAGTTGTGCTGGAAGGCTTGTGGAATGTCTGTTAGGTTAACGAAACTAACTAATTTTTTTTCACACACAAAAAATTATAGAAGTAATAGTTACTTAGACCTTAAATTGGCTTGTTGTTTCATCACTTTCATGTATATTGATGTTTGAAAATAATTTTACTGGTTTTTCATTTGAACCAGGCCAAGGAGCAGGCGAAGGGAAAAAGGCTCTGTACCACTGCAATTATTGTAATAAGGATATAACAGGAAAAATACGTATTAAGTGTGCCATGTGCCCAGATTTTGACTTGTGTATAGAGTGCTTTTCTGTTGGAGCTGAGGTGACACCTCATAAAAGCAACCACCCTTACAGGGTTATGGTCAGTAAACATTAATCTCAAATGTTTTCATTTAATGTTTAGTTAATTTAAAGCTTTTGTTACAGAGAAAGTTATGTTTTTTTTCCCCAGTAGACTGCTAGTTGAGCTGTCTGACTGTCTCTGGTCAATTGCAGGATTAATCACTTAAGTAACATTGGAAGTTTGTTCTGAAACTGTTTTGTTACCTTATGAAAAATATGATTTATATTTGTGAGAATTTATGTTTAAGTGAATATGTCCCAAGCTGTTGAGAAAACTGTGTTGCTGCTAGTTTTGCCAATATTGTTGTTCTTATGGTGGTTTGCTTTATGTGATTCTATTTGGACAGGATAATTTGTCTTTCCCTCTTATTTGCCCAGACTGGAATGCAGATGATGAAATTTTGCTTCTAGAGGTACTTCAAATTTATTTCGTGGGAGTAATGGTGACTAGTGGTTCAAAACTGTAAAGCATGTGTTCCAAGGAGAAATCTTGTACTTATATCTGATATTTTGAGCAATAATTTTTTGGTTTTAGGGAATTGAAATGTATGGCTTGGGAAACTGGACAGAAGTTGCCGAGCATGTTGGAACCAAAAACAAAGAGTCATGCATAGAACACTATAGGAATGTATACCTGAACTCCCCGTTCTTTCCTGTTCCGGTATGATGGGCATCAAATGAAGCTGCAATGAATGCTTTTTATTATATTTATTCTCATAATGGTATTTTACATCCTGACCTGTCTTATTTTATAGGACATGTCTCATGTTGTTGGGAAAAACAGAAAAGAACTTCTTGCCATGGCGAAAGGGCAGGGTGAAGACAAGAAAGGTTTGTCACAATCCATAACATCACATTCATTAGTTTTTAACTTAATTTCACTTGCATAGTATGTTGTTATAAGCAGACATGTCCCATTTACCTCTTCTTTTGGATGACATGAGCTTGTTGCCTTTTACTTAAGTTTATATGTCCAAATAATAGTATAGCTGGTTGCCTGCTGCAGATTGTCTAAATATGAATGTACCTCATGATGCTGTTATTTGCATAAAACATTTTGAAAAAAGGATAATAAATTTACATCATATGTGGCTTCTGATTATTTTGCATGATTGGCAGTTTTTTTTTTTGGTGACATTTTTATAATCATTGGCCACTTGTGATCGGTACAGGAATTTCCATGGCGGATCTTAGTATAAAGGCAGAATCTCCCTTTTCTCCATCTAGAGCCAAGTAAGGCTGTCGTCTTTTATATCCTTTATCCCATGTCATCTCTATACCACATTCTTTGATGTCGATTTGTTGATTCAGGGTTGAAGATTCGCATAAAGCTGGCTCCGCTAATCGTTTGGCATCCAGTTTGAATTCAGGTATAGCAAAATAAGTTCATAGCTAATTAGTTTTTCATGCATCAAGTTACCTGTGTTCATCTTCTTTGGATCTATAATTTTATATATTGCAGAGTTGGATGGCCCCTCGGGTAACACACATGCTGCAAACCAAAAGGCATCTAATGTGGGCCGTGGAAAAGGTGGTCCAGGAATCATTAAAATGGAAGGTGTGCATCTTTATATTTGGTCCTGAAAACCCCAATTAACTTCTAATTAATTTCTATCCTTTGGACTTTCATTTCCATAGAAAATTTAAAAAACCAACTTCTTGGAATAATACCTTTTATTCCTATAGAAAAAGAGGTAAAGAATTTGTGTGTTTTTGCATGGTTTTTCAATCTTAGCAATAAATTAAATTTGAGGAAATGTTGCAATTCTTTACTAGTTACTAGTATAACTAAAACAGATTTTGTGAATTCTGGGGCAAGGTAAAGGAGGAGCAGCTTCTTGCCTTGAACTCTTGATACTTTTATATCTTTTCCTCACTGACATTAGCTAACCTATCCACCATGCATATTCTTTGAGGAAATTACTGACACTGTTCTGTATTAAACTTCCTAATTCCTCTGTCATTGGCAGATTCTCAACTAGACAGAGATTTTGGAGGAAAAAAGCCCTCTTCCTCTGGAAATGAAGGTCCTTCTTTAGTAGAATCGAGTGGTTATAATGCCAAAAGACAGGAATTTGATCCTGAATATGATAATGACGCTGAACAACTTCTCGCTGAAATGGAATTTAAGGACACTGACACTGATGATGAGCGAAAGCTGAAACTACTGGTGTTGCGTTTCTATGCAAAAAGGTAAACAACCAATTTATTTTTATATGTTTCTCTTTCTGAATCATTTACAGTCAACCATTAAGAGTAATGACATTATCAAGGTATTGCTGAGCATTGCTCACACCTCATCTTTAAATTGAAAAATGTTGCAGGCTTGATGAAAGAAAGCGGAGGAAGGATTTCATACTTGAAAGAAATTTGTTATACCCAAATCCATTTGAGAAGGATTTTACACCTGAGGAGAAGGCAATATGTCGGAATTATGACTTATTCATGCGCTTTCATACTAAGGAGGAGCATGAGGAATTGCTTAGAATCGTTATCTCTGAACATAGAACTCGTAAAAGACTTCTAGACCTTAAGGTTTGAGACATGGATGGCTTTAAATTATTTTTGACAAATTTACCTTTATTCTCTCTTTCGGAAAAATAGAAGCTTTTTGGGGGAGCATTTTGTTATCTTCATTTCCTTTCTAGATTTTGTCGTGTGGGTGAATGTAGGTAGAAACTGCTAGAGATGGACATTTTACTGCTTGTGGAGATTAGGCAAATTTTCATACTAATCAGTCTGGTTATACCATTTTTGAGGTTTCTTACGAGCATCTAAAGTTGAAGCATTCGAATTAACCTATCCTAGTATTAGACAAAGTTGCAAGAATTGTTTGCCTTAATATATCAAGTCTTAGATTTGTATATTGAATGGAAATGGATGTTTGTTTATACCACTGCTGATATAGATTATATGATGTGCATACTGCATGCACAAATCAAGCAATTAGCACTAACTCTCACATTTGTAACACATGGTTTTGCAGGAAGCCCGGGCTGCTGGTTGCCGCAAT